>CM076582.1:982088680-982469023 GCA_034641835.2 Pinus albicaulis | reverse complement strand
CATTTGTCTGATACGGTGCATCGGTGCGTTTCTATAAGTATACGTACCGGGGCGTTGAGACGACCTATGGGCACCACACAAATCCCAAGACCAATTAGAATGGCCTTGTGCGTTGTATCACCAACACTGCACCCTGTGCAGTTTTATACCTTGGCGGCCCGGTGCATGCACCTTCAACCGCCCCGGGGCCACCGACTAGATGACATGCACCGGTGGGTTTAAAACTTAGAAGCGCACCGATGAAAAAAAGCATCCATAATAACATCTGGCCACCTAGTTTTTTTAGTTGTGTTTAATTTTTGTTAAAATATCCGCCAAAACCTTCATAACAACAAACGGATGTTGTAGAGATTGTTTTTTTGACAATTTTGGCCAATTCTATAACACTAAAAACCTCCTTTATAACCTCTGCTAGAGGGTATTTTCCTTGTAGTGCCAAGTAAATAAAAATCCCCTCTTAGTCCGATGTAATCTTTCACACCACACCCTGTACCTAAATTCTTCCCATTCAAATGCAAGTGCACCTAGTAGTCCCAAATCTTCAACATCCATCCAAATTAAGGGAATCATCATGCCAATTATTTACAATTTTCATCAGTAAAAAAAATTCCACGGGAGTGAAGTCTATATATAAGAGGTTTACTAAAAATAAAACCCCCCTCCACACCTCGAATGACATGGGATCTGATATAGATTTTGTGACCTCCACCGAAAGACCATTTAAATATTTTGAAAAATAATAAATAGATTTTTTTGAAACTGCACCATATATATATGATTCAACTCTCCCTTTTTCACATCTAGAAGAAAAACACAAATACTCTAGTGAGTATGTGGCTCTACATTTTCCACATTGAAAGAAAAAACATGCAATTTTTACAAACCATCAAACTTACTTGGACTAAACACTAACAAATGAGTTTAGAGTTATCTTAAGTCTTGACCAAGTGCATATTGGAAAACTAAATCCACTTTCTCATAGTTGTAATGAATCAAAGATGAAAAGGGTAAGGAGACATTCGAAAACATCAAATTAGATCCAGCTTATTGGTCGAGGAGAGATTTAGAAAATGTAGAAAAACTACTTTAAAATGAGTCACAATTTCATATATATTTTTTCTCACCATGTTTATTATGCTAACTAATTTAAAATTATTATGCTCATTATGCTCACAATATTTTTTTTTTGAAAATTTTTTATTTTATTTAATTAATTTATTAATTTACTACTGACTTCATAGGAATGACTTGTAAATGGTGTGAAAGGGTGCAAACCAATTTGCCCAATGGCAGGCGAATTTGTGCGAAGCGTAGAGTTCCTCCGCACTCCACAAGAAGTTAATTGTGCATAGGTTCTCCACAATATGCACAATAAAATTCCTGCCAAATAGTAAAGTGGATGCTCTTTATTAATTAAATATGTTAGGTGTTTCATTATAATTAAGAAAATGAGTTGAATCTATAGTATAAAGGGGAGTGGTGAGGCACTTGTTTGAAAATTCTTATGCTCATTATTCTCACCATGTTTTGTTTGTGAATAATTTATGTTTTCTTTATATTTAATTTATTGATTTACTACTTACTTGAGCTCATCGCATGTTTTTCATTCTGAAGAAATTTTAATTTTCATGTGTAGAAGTTTTTCCATTGTGCGAAGTGCATAGAAAACTCCACGCAATGAAATGTGTCCACCATAAACAAATTTAATGTCTAACTAAACTATGAATGTAAATTAAACTTATGTGATAATAACTTATTTGGCCCTTCGTGATACTAGTTTATTTGACTTCATAAACCGTGCAATAGTGTTTGAGATAAACTTGGAGAGGGCTAGGGGAGAGATCATCGAGTGTCATATCTAGTTTTTCATGACAATAATTAAGAGAATCACATTATAATCTAGAGCTTGCTTACCCTATCAGCTATGAAGTTACCATGCAATTTTTTTTAGAGAGGACAAAACACCATGTATTATATTGAAAAACACAGGTACATAAAACAACATAGTATATATGAGAATAGAGGATATAGCTGCAATATTTTGACCTCAGCCAATAAAAAGACACAGTAACTATATGTAAATGATTAGGAGTTCATAAAATTTTCTCAAAAGTCAAAGTTACAGGATTAGGTTGAAACTAGGTTGGTTACGCAGATCTCGTCTTCCTCATTTCGGCTCTGCAAACGTTTTGAAAAACCGATGTCGTATGAGGGAGATATCACGTTATGATCAAAATGCCAAAGATGTAAAATTTGCAACAAGTTTGACTAGGATGCATAGTGAGCAGGGTGGATGTACAGTTAGCAAAAGGGAATATTCTAAATAACATTCCTTTTCTCTGGGCCAATTAATGGAGGACAAGTGTCCATTTTTTTTTTGAAGGTGCGATGGGGAGAGCTAATCAAAGGTTGTCATATGGCTAGCCCTAAGGCTGCCACGTGGCCCCTAAACCTCATTGTAAAATTTTTGGGTGAGGTCCACAGGGCTTAACCCCATAACCTCCGGTAGAGCACGCACATGCCACATCGTCGAGCTAGACATGATCCTTAACCTATATATTTTTCATGTTCTATTTATGTTTGATTGTGTTTGGGGGTTGGGGGCCTTCGATAGTCCCAACCCGCCAGCGGTCCCTGTAGCAATGTTCACATGGCACATGTTATAAAAACAACTGCACAGTTAACAACCCACAGACATATGGTTATGAAAACTTGCCAATGTTCAACGGTATCACATACAATGTTGTAAAATGTTAATCCTCTACACGGTTAACTAAACCCATGACTTAAACTCTGGCTCAAGCTTATCAACCATGGTTTATGCCTAGAGTTTCGCTGACCAACCATGACACTTTATGTGGCCACCCCAACCATGACACTTTATGTTACAGTTAAATCTAGCGGAGGTTTGGCCAGTGTGCCATTTTGGGCATAGTTAGCTAATTTAACTCTAGATAAGTGGAGTTCTCCAATTTTAGTGGAGTTTTTCTTGGTGTAACTAGGCAAAATAGTAGGAGACTCGATTTTCACCCATTCTGGTGAATGAAGAGTCATTTTTGACTAATTGGAGAATTTTGGAGCCATTGGTGTAAAGAAAACAACCATTAGAGAATTGTAACTAAATGTATTTGCAA
Source organism: Pinus albicaulis (assembly GCA_034641835.2). NCBI lineage: Eukaryota > Viridiplantae > Streptophyta > Pinopsida > Pinales > Pinaceae > Pinus > Pinus albicaulis. The sequence goes on along the minus strand of CM076582.1, from coordinate 982,465,889 downwards.
AAATTTTAGCGTAATGAAAGATGTGTTGGAATCATGATTGTCGTTAGACCAAAACATGCAGGCATTAGTCTCCTCTACAATCACCAGAGTTAGGATCCATGAGAGGAAGTTAGCCCATGTAACAAAACAAACGGGGAGTGTTGAACCGAGTGTCCAACAATCTCCCCCCAAATGCAAGCCAGGTGAGTTTTGAACTCAAGAACTGTTGCTCTGATACCACTTGTTGTAATTATGATTGTCGTTAGAGCAAAACTCGCAGGCGTTTGTCTCCACTACAATCACCAGAGTTAGGATCCACAAGAGGCAGTTAGTCCATGTCGTGAAAAAAACTGGGAATGTTCAACCCAATGTCCAACAAGATGGACATGCCATTGGGAGTTGGACCGGTCGATGTAGCCCAGGAGGGGTGAACTGCTTCATCATGCTGTAGTGTAAATTATATGTGGTAACTTATTTCTCTGTTTTACACCAATTTTCAGTGTTATTTGTTCTTATTTAATTCTTCTAATTCACCTAAAATCATCTACAATTCATGGTTAAAATCCTCCATCCTTAAGAAAACAAATGAGAAAAGTATGCACATGTATATAAAGTGAAAAGACACTTAGAAAAGAAAAACTAATATAGTCAATTTAGATCAGATTGGTATCAAAGTTAGAGTTTATTCTCTGGTGTTGTTTAGTGCAAATAATTGTTTAACAGCTTGCAACTTTTTAGATGCTTAATAGGCTCAAGCTTAAAAGAGGAGAAGGAAAATTGTTGGGAGTAGAAGGTTATTAAGAAGAGCCAAAGAAAAGGAGAGCAATATTGCCACAATATCCACCACCTAGTTCACCTCCTAAGGAAGGAGAAGCTACATTAAGTATGCCTCATGAGGAAGGAGAAATACTTGAAGAATTTGATCCCAAAGAGGAAGAAAGTGTGTTCAGGAAATAATTTCTTGACATGATTGACATGCTTAGAATCCTTTATAAAGAAAGGAATGAGAGATTGGAAGGATAAGGATCCAAACTTCAGAAGGAAGGACAAGGATCTTCAGGAGGTCACAATGATGAAGATAAGTCAAAGAAGGGAAATGGAGGAAATGGAGGTAATGGAGAGCCATCATCCTCACCCTGATCATCATCATCCTCTACTTCTACTTCAGTACATCTACAACACAAGTCAAAGAACACTAGTAAAAGTTCCTTTTTAAAAATTGATGTTAAGTTTGAATTTCCAATGTTTAATGGTGAAGTCAATGCAGAAAAGCTTAATAATTGGATTAGGAAATTGGAGGTATATTTCAGAATCCATGAACCTTTAATTTAATGATATCAAAATCCAATTAGCTTCATTGAGAATGGAAGGTGCAACACTTGTTTGGTGGGAAGCCAAGATAAAGGAGGATATCAAGAAACTTGGTAAGATTATCCTATCATGGTCAAAATTCATTACTGCTATGAAACAACAGTTTTATCCATTATCTCATATGCAGAGATCCATAATGAACTGTAAAAAATTTAGTAAATTGAAGGGACAAAATTTGCAAGAATGCACCCAAGAATTTAGGAGAAGAACTCTCTTATAAGGGGTAGATTTGCAAAGCCAAGATGCTTTCCTCAAGTACATAGGAGGCTTACATAGCTACCTAAAACATACTATTCTCATGTTTAACCCCACCAGTCTAGATGAAGTATGTGTTCAGACCACACATATATAAGCTAGAGGGAAGAACATTTATAATGAGGGTAGAAAGAAACCTTTTAAGGGTAAAAACAAGGATAAGACCTCAAAAGGTAAAAGAAAAAATAATGCATCTATTAAGAAAGGGGGAGAAAAAGTGGTTTGTAAACATTGTTCAAAATAAGGCCATGATGAAACTCACTGTTGGAAATTACATCTTGAAATGAGGCCAAAGAACCCCAATTACAAAGGGAAACAAAAAATTGCTGCTACAACTGAACATGATTTAGGAGAGGATTCAGGTGATAAATCTAAGATTACAGCCATGGGATTGAAGAACATGAAGGGGAACAAAATTGAAACTAAACCCAATTTTTATGTTTGAGTATTTGGAGTATTTATTTACCCAATTTACATCAAACTGTCACATAAATACTCCAAATGAAGAAGAAAGAATAGAACTGTTTCATGCGAGGGTCATATCCAAGCGTACCAAGATTGACACATTGTTTGACAGTGGGTCAGAAGAAAACTTAATCTCTAAAGACTTGGTCAAGAAAATACCTTCAAACCATACCACATCCAAAACCATATACATTGAGTTGGATGTCATAAACAACCTCCAGACCATACCGATCACCAACCATTACAGTACTTGCAATCACAAAACAAATTGCAACAATCAAGACATTTTAGGTGGATGGGATTTCTTCAACAGTTTCACTTGGTTATAAGGTACAAGAAAGCCATTTTCAATAAATTTGTTGATATGATTTCAAGACCAATCATTAGTGCATCTACTTTACTCAAAAATGATTCTATTCTACATGAGAGTTACATAGAACAATATGAACATGGCATTGATTTTCAAGATGTGTATGCTAGTTTGAGTGAAGGGAATTAAGTTAAAGAAAAATATTATCACATGCATAAAATTTGTTGTTTCATTTGGGCAAGTTGTGTATTCCACAAGGAGAGAGGCTAAGTGTCATGAGAGAAGCTCATTCATCTCTTATTTTTGGACACTTTGGGGTAAGCAAAAATGTGCTGCATTTACTGAGGTATTGTTATTGGCCTCACATGATAGATAGTGTGTCATGTCTTATAAGAGGTTGTTTTATGTGTGCATCAAGTAAGCATAGTAATAGGAATCTTGGGTTGTACATGCCACTATCGGTACCATCAAGGCCATGGGAGAGTGTCATGGAATTTGTTGGAGTTATACCCATGTCAAGAAAACAACATGATTATATTTATGTAGTTGTGGACAGATTTAGTAAAATGTGTATACTTATGCCATGTAAGAAAACCATAACTGTTGAAAAAACTTCTAAAATTTATTTTCAATATGTTTGGGTTCATTTTAGATTGCCAACTTCTATTGTTAGTAACAGGGATTCTAGATTCATTGGGAATTTTTGGTCAAATCTATGGAGTATTATGGACACAAAGTTGAAAAAGAGTACCTCTTTCCATCCACAAACATATGGACAAAGCGAGGTGGTGAATAGAATTGTTGTGCATCTATTGAGAGGATATTGCAGCAAACATCCTATGTTGTGGGATGAGCAACTGCATTACATTCAACATGCTTACAACCGGGAAAACCACTCTTCAACACAAACATCACCTTTTGAAGTATGCTTTGGGTATTTTCCAAAATCGCCATTAGACCTCATCTTTGGGAAGGATGTTGCAATAGATGGCCATAGTGATATTCACAAGGCTCAAAATTTCAATGAGAAAATTCAGATTATACATCAACAAGCTCAATAGAAACTTGAGAAAAGTCAAAGAAAATACAAAGAGAGGCGTGAAAAGCATAGAGTTGATCACAAGTTTCAAGAGGGACATGTGGTATGGTTTCACATTAGCAAAGAAAGGATGCAAGGGGAAGGTAAAAATCTCAAACCCATTCGATATGGTCCATTCAAAATCATAAATAAAGTTGGTAATAATGCATTTCAACTTGACTTGCCTTCTTATATGTAAATGTATTAAGTTGTTAATGTTGAAAACCTACGTTTGTATGAGCCACATTTGATCGATGACCAACGAAGTGAAGTTCAACTACCTTCTATTGAACATTTCTCACCATAATTTCTAAATGAGCTCAAGGAAGATACAATTCTTGACAGGAGGACAAGAGCATCCAAGAGGGGAAGTGTTGACTACCTTCAAGTTGGGCTCAAAGGCACTAAACCATGCAAGAAAAAGTGGATGGAGGTTGGAAAGGTGAGGGAGATGTACCCTCATCTACTGAATAGGTAATGAAGTCTTTTGGCATCAAAAATCTTCCCAATGGGGTGGAGTGATAAGGAGTTCATAAATTTTTCTCAAAATTCAAAGTTACAAGATTGGGTTGAAACTAGGATGGTTGCATAGATCTTGTCTTCATGATTCCTGCGTCGTGTATGGTTCGAAAAACCGATGTCGTATGAGGGAGATATCGCGTTCTGATCGAAATGCTAAACAAGTAAAATTTGTGACAAGTTTGACTGGGATGCACAGTGAGGAAGGTGTATGTACAGTCAGAAAAAAGGAATATTCCAAATAATATTCCTTTTATTCGTGTCAATCAATGGAGGACAAGTGTCTATTTTCTTTTTAAAGTTACCATGGGGAAAGCCAATCATAGGTTGCCATGTGGCTAGCCCTAAAGCCACCACGTGGCCCCTGAACCACACTAAAAAAAATTTAGGTGAGGTCTGTAGGGCTCGACCTCATGACCTTCGATAGAGCACGCACACAAAACACTGCCCGAGCTACACATGATTCTTAACCTGTATAATTGGCAGGTTCTATTTATGTTTGATTGCAAAACTGTTTGGGGGTTGCGGGCCACCAGCGGTCCTAACCCGTCAGTGGTCCTCACAGCAATGTTCACATGGCACATGTTACAACAACAACTGCACAGTTAAAAACCCACAATCCGACGGATATGCAAACCCACCAGCGTTCAACACTATCACATGAAATGTTGTGAAATGTTAATCCTCCACGTGGTTAACTAAACCCATGACTTGAACTCTGGTTCAAGCTTATATACCATGGTTTATGCCTGGAGTTCCGCTGAAAATTACGGTTAGGTCAGAGTTTGGGGTGCGCATGTGACCATCCCAACCATGACACTTTATGTTACAGTTAAATATGGTGGAAGTTTGGCCAGCGCGCCATTTTGGGTGGAGTTATCTAATTTAACTCCAGATAAGTGGAGTTCTCCACTTTTAGTGGTGTTTTTCTAGGTGTAATTAGGCAAAAGTGTAGGAGACTCAATTTTCGCCCATTTTGAGTGAATGAAGAGTAAATTTTGACTAATTGGAGCTTTATGGAGCCATTGGTGTGGATAAAACAACCCTTGGAGAACTATAGGTACATGTATTTACAAAAATTTTAGCATAATGAAAGATGGACATGCCATTGGGATTTGGACCAGAAGATGTAGCCCAGGAGGGGTGAAATGCTTCATCATGCCTGCTATGTAAATTGTATGTGGTGACTTATTTATATGTTTTACACTATTGTTCAATGTTATTTTTGTTTATTTCATGCTTCTAATTCACCTAAAATCATCTAAAAATCATGGTTAAAATCCTCAATGCTTAAGAAAACTAATGAGACAAGTATGCACACGTTTATAAACTGAAAAGACACTTAGCACAACAAAACTAATACAGTCAATTTAGATCAGTAAATCATAACCCATGAAAATCTATACCAATGCATTATAGGTATCCTCATGTGATTATCAGGGAGAAAACATGTCTGTTCTACCCATCCATGTAATTTTAGATTGTTCAAAACATGACAACATTAAGGAGCAAAAAAACAAAAACTAGTACGCCCATTGCGTATCGAAAACCAAAATAAACACAGAAAAGGACCAAAATCCATACTGACTGTAGTGAACCACATAAATATTGACATCACCGAAGACATTCAAGGAATCAGGATAGAGCGCTCATTTATCATATCAAAACCTTTATAGTGGCTCTTGAATTTCTCTCTCTGTATATGTGCATCAATGGTGGCTCCCTGAGCTTGACCATTAGGTGTTTAGTGCATTGAATCCATCCTTGTAAACCATTGGGATGAAAGCAAGATTTACCACTATTATAGTATCAATTATCACCTCTATATACTTGATGACTTATGCATTGGCCTTGGGAATCCCTTCCATTCATACTTGGTCACATTTCTCAAAATACAGTATTTTAAAATCCATACATGACTCTACCCAAATTTTTCCATGTGCACACGCAGGTCCATCCATAGCTAACCTGCGTATGCTATTTAAAATATTAAAAAATATAAAATTTCCCTATTATTGAGGCATGGTTTATGGTTTTTCTTGTAACTTAACTACCCTATCCCATGATCTAATAGTTCCCCAACATAAAAAACTAAATTGAGGAAGTATAAATACCCCTCAAGGGAATGGCCTACGGGAGGAGGGAGATAATTATTGATATTATAGCCTGTTATAGCCCTGATCAAGTCTGATATTTCCCCTGTGCCTTATGCACTTCCCATATTTTTAGGAAACCCTTTGTTTCGTTGTGGTGATCACCCTCATTCTATGTGATATATTTTGTGCACCATTCATGGAAGAAGCTTTGTGAGGCTAGGGCTGGATGAATCCGAAGGACGGTTTTTGCTCAAGGCCGTGGCAAATCTCAGGTGATTTATCCACTACTATTTTCTTTACGTGTTATCATTAAATGAAGTGCCATCCTGTTCCTGATGTTCATGCGCCATATGTCTCTTATACATGCTTAATAATCTTGAATAATTTATTTCGTGTTATCTTTATGAGAACATATATGTTATTTTGCTAACATCTAGGACATATATGTTGTACAAATAGGTTTTTGTGCTTGTTCTTGTCTGATTTGCAGGTTTTGGAGCACGAGGATTTGTAGGGTGTTTTAACCCTTCAGGATCTACTACAAATGAAGGATAAACGTGTAATATCCACAATCCTCACTTTCTAGTTTAAAGCATAGAAGTTGGTAATTTGATTCCTTCTTGTGATGACAAGCCCATGTTCTTATGAACCCAGGACATTAGGGTAACATTATCTGTAATAGAACTTCATTCAAAAATTTGATGAAGGTGTGAAGTATGATCAATTATTTTGCGAGAATGAGTAGCTAAATCATCTAAATTCACCTCGATAATATGTTTGATTTCATGGAAAGTGTTAGAGTCGATCTCTTCATCCCTCCATCAGAGATCAAAATCTCTTTTGTTGCATTTCATTTTAGGTGTCTCATTCAGTTCAGTAATTTGCATTCCATTAGGAGCATCGGTCTTCTGATGGAAGGGTCTTTTCACTCATGTTTCTCATGTCATGTACCTGTTGGTCCATATTTGTTCATCAAAGTCCATCAAAATCATTTTACAGTCAATGACAGTCGAGGTTTGGTCTTTTGGTGGGCAAAGAGTCTGTTTAGGGTTTTCAGTCTCATTAGGTCTAGGGTTTCGCAAATTTAGTCTTCAAAGTGTCCAATAATGCCAGCAAGCATAGAGGGAGGTTCAAAATAAGTTTTCATTTCAAAAATTTCATCATTATAATATAAGATCTTGACTTTTCTTCAAAACTTTGTTTTGAAGAAAAATCATCAATTTCCTCTTTTGTAATAAATGCCATGTACATTTTCAAAAAAAATTAGTTGTCAAATTCTTCAGGCGTAGCCCTGGTCACCTTTTCCAAAATCCATGTTAGTTATCCCTGCAAAAAATTGACAAAGGTTTCGTCATTTAGCTCAAAAAATCAAAGGAAACAAAAAAAACTGAGTTTGTATTAAAAAGTGAAAAGTGCCAAAGTTCTGCAACATAGCAAAAGTGGATTGGTCAAAATGAAAAATCAAAATGCATTGATATTTAAGATATTTTCCACATTCAAATTTCATTTGCACGCCAAAGATAAGAGAGAAGCCAAGTCAAGTTTGGAGGAGTGAAAGCTTGTGTTTGAAGCCGAGACTGTGTATTGGAGTTGCTGCGCGACTCATTGGGAGAAGGCGCGGCGCACAAGGAGGTCGCGGTGCATATAGCCACACATCATTGTGTATTTTTCAACGTGCGTGGTGCACATACTACTCGCGATGCACTATGTTGTGTGCACGACACACAGAGCCGACAGGCAGATTTTCATCATTGCTTCATCAAAAATCAAATCGACTCAACTTTATTTGCTCCAAGTAAGTTTGTGAGGCTGTGAATTGCTATTAGCTTGTGTTTGGTGTTGTTTGGAGGGAGGAATATGAAAGTTTGAAGGTTGAAAATATAAACCCTATCTTGTGTCAAAAACTGCCCCTTAGGGTTTGAATTTGAGTGTTAAAACTTGACTTTGGTGCCAAAACACTCCCACTCCATTTTTCACATGTGTTTCCCATCACTGTAATATCCTATCATCATTATCAATCCCTTATTCCCTCACATTCCCAAAATCACTTATTCCTAAAGTCCTATTATCCTTATCCCTAAACCCTACCATTCCATATCATTATCCCTCTCCCATATCATTTGCAAAAATTCCTAAATCCCAAATCCCCAAACAGTCAAGTGACTGTCCTCACACTTCAATTTTCACTTGACAAACCTCCACTATACCCACTGTCCATATTTACCACATTCCTTTCCTATTTTGGCACACATTTGGCAATTGAAACAAAAGACACCAAATTCCTATTTTCACCTCATACAGATCAGCATACACTTGGCATAGACTTGTAACACCATGACAGACACTGATTCATCATATGAACAAGACAATGATTCTACCACAGAGCTACATGCACTGAGAAGGCCCCGTAAAGGTGGAAAACATGTGAGAGAAGAGCCCACCTCATTGACGCAGTTGTAGGCCTACCCACTTTCCATGGCATGTTTTCAAGAGCAGTCATGCTATCAGTAATTTGAGATGATTTCTCAGATTCAACATCATCAGGAGTTAGCTCGGTTGTTTTTTTTACATTTGCATGATGGTCAGGTAACTCTTGCTGGTGTAAACTTCACCTTGACACCAGAAACCATTTCTCAGGCAACAGGAATACCGAATTTCAATGAAGAGTGGAATAAGAGACAACAGGTGGACAGAGTGAATTATGAACCTTACATCAGGCCTAGCTATGTGAGACATCTCAACAAGGTATTTCCATTCCGGTTTCTGAAGGAATCCTATGCGCCTTTGATGAGACTCATCATCAGATACTTCAATTGTGAGGGCCGATTCTCACGCTTGTATGCATACCACATCAGATTATTGATGCATTTCATGAGAGTGAGGATGATGAACATACCATATTTCATGTGCTGCAACATCGAGAGGATGACTACTCTTGTGCAGAAGAAGACTCCCGAGTAGCAGTACAACAACATTTACCATTATGCGCTCATCAAGATCATTGTTGTACATCAGCTTGGATTACAGGGCATTGTATGGGAAGATTTCATTTCCCGTGACTTCTTCACAGCCCCTCAGCCTCTTCCGGATATTGTTCATGAGCCAGGTGAACCTTCACATCAGCCTGAAGGTCACGAGACAGAGCCTACCAGTCTGCCAGTGTATGTCACTTATCAGAGAGGCATGAGAGTACTATTTGCAACAGCCTGACGAGTACTATCTCCACCTGGGGTGGAAGGGGTCTCGTTGCTTTCATTAGTAGCACAGGTACAAGATAGAGGAAAGAGGCCCATTCAGGATGAAGGCCCTTTAGAAGGCCATGATACTGATTTCATATTGATTGATGAGGATTTTAGCTCTCCAAGCTCAAAATTGAGAGAGATCATCCAGGAGCAGAAAGCTGAGATCGATACATTGAACGAAAAGTTGCAGAGGGCTCAGTGGATCATAAACTATCTAGAGCAGTGGAACAAGTAGTTGGAGGATCAGCATATGATCATGGAGTTACAAAACATCCATGAGAACCGACAAGCTGCCCGAAGAAGCCCATCTGAGATGACAGCCATTGAGCGTGAGATCGAGGATGATAGAGAGACTTGGCTTGAGAGGGTCAAAATTCATCTTGAGAAGTTGTTGGAGAAGGAAAACAAAGAGAAGAACATGCTCAGGCACATGAAGAACCACTATTGGGCACGCATGCATGTTTGCAAAGCGAAGATTAAAATCCTGAAGTCAAGGTTGAGGAGGGCACTGAAGCATCGCAAAAGACATGATAGGCTCCAAATCTTGGCTGAAGCTTCTTTGGCTGAGCATAGCATTTGATCAAGGACCTTCAGCCCAAATTTCAAGGAATTTGGAAAAAATTTTGTCAATTTTGAATTTTTTTGGTCACAAAACAAGTTTTTCTGTTTGACGCATAGCACCACTTGGTGTGCGCTTATAATTGGCAGCTCTTCAGGGTGAAAACTTTACATTTATGGATTTTTTATCAAAATTTCTGCATGCTCATGAATCACCTAAGGATTTCATCTAGTTCTGGGTTGCCTAAAGGGTCAAAAACACTCTAAAAATGGCCTTTCTGCCACTTTTTGCACACACAGGAAGCAGTGTTGGGAGATTGAACTTTTGGAGGGGCAAATGGAAACCAAATCCAGAAATTCCACTTGGGTTGGAGATTATACAGGCAGGGATTTCCAAAAAGATATCATGTGCTCAATTTGGACTTCGCAAAGGGCCTCAAAATCAGCTCCAAACTTGTGCTACGGATGGAGATTTTGGGCGCGGCGCAAAGAGAATTTTGGCCTATTTTTCACTTAGCAGCTCAGAATTTCGCCTAGTTTTGACCAGTTTCACTTTTTCATGTAATTTTTGATGTACCTTGATGTAATTTCATGTCCATGATGTAATTTTGGCACATTTTTACTCATTCTATAAGATTCATTCACCAAAAGGTGAAATGTAAGTGAATGGATCAGTTTCCTAGCATATAGAGGCAAGTTGTTTCATGGCCTCTTTCTAGTTCCTAGTTTAAATATGGTTGAAATAGGTCCTAGAATGATGATCTCAACCCATAGAGGCATGGGAATGGGTTAGGCTTGTCTATATGATGTATTTTCTCAGTCATTTTTAGGGTTGGACACTTGGGATTGCTTGGAACTTCATTGTACATTTCATCTCTGCACTTTTGGCAAAGGAATAGACTAGGGTTTGCAGCACTTTTTGGGATCCATGTGGCTCTGTTTTTTGATGGTTCTTTTCTCTATGTAACTGTAATTTCACTGATGTTTATGTGTATCATTTCCTCTCTCCTTTCTTCTTAGATTAAACAAATCAGTGTTAAAGGTGGAATTCATTGGTTTGCTCTTCTCTGCCTTTAGTTTTGTTTAATTTTTCATGTTTTCATCTGTTTGAGGAGGAATCTTGAGACCCTCTTGCCCTATTCAGCTCCTCACTGGTCTGATCCATCGATTCACTCAATCTAAAGCATCAAAACTCTTGCCTTCCTTTCCCCAATCATAAGTCTGCAAAAACTAGGCCTAATCGCCGCACCCAAAACTGCCTTTCCCTTTGATCCAAAAAAAAACCCCAAAAATCAAATCGAATCCTTTACCTATATACCTAGCCTAAAATTAGCTTTTATTTCAGTCATCTCAGTCCCTATTGATTACTTTTCACTGAGATTGACCTGGAGAGAGCCCTCTCCTGTTCTGGTAGGGCTAGCTACCAGACTGAGTGTGGTTTGATGTTACCCTGAACTCTGCCTTCCTTCAGCCTGAGGTAGATTTAGGCAATAACAGAAAGCATAGGACATAGCCTGCTGAAAGGTAGCTCCAACATTTTTAAGGTCGAAAGGCATATTCTTGTAAGGAAAGGTACCCCAGGAACAAATAAAAGTAGTCTTATGCTGATCTTCAGGACAGATAGTGATCTGATTATATCCCGAGAAACCATCCATGGAGGAGAAAATCTCATTCCTCGCACACTCATCAATGATATGATATATAAATGGTGTGGGGTAATTATCTCTAGGACATGCCTTATTCAAATTTCTGAAATAGATGCAAACTCGTACCATTCCTTGTTTCTTGTCCACAAGAACTGGTTTTGAAAGCCACTCAGTTAATGGAATGGGGTATATGAAACCCGCCTTTAGCAGCTTCTCACATCAGCTTTGATAGCTACAACCTCCATAGGGTTGACTACATGAATCTTCCATCAAATCGAGTTAGCATTTTCATATGTCTTGATTTCATGCTGGACAATAGATGGATCTATACCAAGCATTTATTCATAAGAAAAAACAAACACATTCCAAAATTCTCGAAAGAGATCGATGTAATTATGAATTTGTTCAAGGGAACATTTAGCTCCAATGAAGACATTCTCAATAATGTTGGGATCTCTGGAGATGTTCACCTGGGTAGTAGGAGAAATGACAGCTATGTTCCCCTCATAAAATACCTGTGTTAGTGCTAAAGGGTTCAAAACTGGGTGAACAGGACTAGAAGACCAAAGGCTAGAGAAACATGTTTCAACTTCTCGCAAGTCTGGTAGAAAATAGGACTGATGATGCAAAACATCCCACAGTATCTCTACACTAGTAATTTATTCAAGGATGGCCTCTTCAGATGGAAGAGTGGTATTGAGGAAATCCGAAGCAGAAGATGAACTAAGAGTCCAAGTTGGAGCCACATATCCATCCAATTATTCTGGCGAAAGAGAAACTGGCATGGATTCTACAGAGTCAACAATAGATCAATAAGAAATCTTAGCTGCATACATAGGAAATTCCATTCCACCCACTTGGCCTTCTTCTAATGTGGAGGTATGAGAAGGCAAGGTCCAAGGATCCAAAAAATAATGAGTTCGGAAGAACTCTCTCTGAGTGCCAACCCTGGAGGATGAAATAGCATTAATATGAACCGAAGGAGGTGGAAAATCAAAAATAGGCATCAGAGATGTATACATTCCAACACCCAAATTCTCAACTAGTTGCTTGGTATCATTCACCAAGAGAACAATCGAGTTAGCATATGCATTCAGATCTATAGGAGAATAATACATCTAATCAACAGTTACAATCCTCCCTCCATGAGGGAAACATAAAATGTGAAAGAATGAGGAAGAAATAGCATTCATATCATATATCCAATTTCGCCCCAACAAAATGTTGTAATCTAGATTTGCATAAACTATCTCGACCTCGATATTGATAGTTTTACCCCCAAAATAGATAAGTAAAGTTGGAACAATGCCATGTGGCCTGTGAGAATTACCATCAAACACAGTCAGAAGAGTAGCGGAAGGGACAATTGAAGGAGATCCAATAGCCTTCCAACATGCGAGAGACATCACACAAGTAGACGCACCATCATCGATAATTGTTAGAAAGATATTAAACTTTCGATATGTAGACTTAATCTGGAAATCCATATGATGAGGAACTATCTTTTTGAAATTTGACATATCAACTGTGATCATAAGAGAATTATTTGGATAAACACCCCCAATGGTAGTGATAAATGCACTCCTTTGTGCAAGACACGATTGGAGTACCTCTAACACAAACATGGCGCAAGGACTTTGAGCCAAATATTCTATATTCGAGTAGTTTTAGGTAGCCTTGGCATTAGGATTGATCATCATACGTTGATCCAAGTGGATATTGGTGACCACCCACCTAATCCACTTGGGGCCCCACCATTGTCTCTTTCATTTTTTTAGTTTCGGCACAGCTTACTATTTTTGACAGTTTTTCGGGTCCTGAACTTTCAGAGTTTTTTTGAGGCCCTAAACGACGTTTTTTTGTGAAAAATGAGAGTGATAAGATTTTACTTTCTAGCACAAAATTTTTATTCCTCGAATAGTTATTTATAACGAGATATTGAGCACGTCAAACGAAGATCATATGCCAAAGTTACGTACCCGAGAAGTTGAAACACAAATTTACCCAAATGGGGCCCATAGTTTTGGCGCTTCATCTCCTAGGGTTAGGGTTTTGGATGTTTAGTGTTTTCCATTGTTTCTAAATAATAAATAGGCCCTCTAGACTCATTGTAACTCATTTCGTAGGCTTGTAGCCGCCACTTCTCTTCTCAAAGATAATCTACGAGTGCCCTAGCTAGTTTATTTCTATTCTATCTATAAGCAAATTTCAGTTCTTTGATATTAATGAAATGAAGTGTTATTTCTGCTGCATATTTGTATTTATGGTTACATGTTTATTCTATTTTTTTCCTACATAAATCTAGATCATACGCTTTGTAGACCCTTTTGGCATGTGAGGTGTCAGCTCAATTGTAGGCCTCTCTATATGGAGTGGCTCAGCATTGTTAGGAGCACCATTAGCTTTCGAAGACTAATCAGCTTTGCCATAATCATGAGATTTGGAAGAGATATCTATGTGAGCACTCATCATGTATATATTGGATGGATTTTCCCCTTCTTGGTTTCCCCCAGAGGGAGCTCCAGTATTTTCATTCGCGCTAGCAAGCAATTTCTACCCTTGGGGAAAAGGGTTTGCTAACCTAACAAGTGTCGAGCATCCTAAATTTTAGGGCAGAGGTGCATAATATTGTCTCCAATGCACAACTTGCATGGAAACTTAACCTTATTTTTATTATCCCTCTTTACCTTCTCCAACATGATCATTGGATCTATTCGCATTCCCTTTCCCATCCTTGTCTTTCTTCTTATTATTTCGTCCCTTCTTCTTCCCATCAGATTGTTGATTTCATTTTGGGTTAGAATTTTGAATGAAATTAATAGCCAAGGGATGAGAAAGAATTGAAGCTAAACGCATAGCCTGACCAAAAGGAGCAGATTGTATAGACAACTGTTGTAACTGATTTAGTATATTAGCTGTACCACTATCGATCGTACCGATAAGTCCATCACCATGAGGACCAGGTTTGGTTTTTGCTAAATATAACTTGGAGTCAGGAGCATCAAAAAATATTTTATTAGGGACTCCAGACTAAGAATAGATTAGTTCTAGCTACCGAGCCCTAAAAATAGCCCAATATTTAGAAAATTCCCCTGAAAGGAATACATCCTTTGAGATTTATGGCTGCAAAGATTTCAGAAACCATTCAAGAAGGAATTCATTTAGAATTTGAGCTTTGATTAGCCTCTTCCTTCTCCTCCATTCCTGAATATGATGAGAAATGTGAGTTGCTTTATCCTGCTAGAAATTGGTCAAGATATCAGTCTGGGCATCATAACAGACATGCAACTGAAAATGGTTTAAGAGCATAGTAGCCAACTAACCAAAAGTAGCAAAACTCCCCCCTGTTAGCTCAATATACCATTTTGCTGCATTCTGAGTTAGGGTTCGTTGAAATAATCTCAACCTAATCGAATCATAGATAAGGGAGTTCGACGAACACCATAAGTGGAAAGTGGTGACATGGTCAGCCAGATCCCCACCAGTCTTCCCTTCAAACTTTGGAATGTCTGAGGGTAGTTTAGTGGGGACTGGAGGCCAAACTAGACTATACCGAATATGATTGTTAGTCAATTTCGATAGATCTAACAAGTTTAAAGTTTCCAGGAATGGTAAGTGCAGAGGAGTGTGGGAATTCCATCCCCCATAGGAAGGTTTCCCCAAATTTTGAAAAGAATAGCCTGGATTTGTTGAGGCACCAGGTTGCTAGATGTCATTCATAGAAAATGTTGAGCCATAAGAAAAATCTTGTGACCCAACATTCAGAGAAGGACCCCCTCCCATCATAGAGTTATAAACATTTATATTCCCTCCAATCAAAGTGTTAAAAGAGGAAGAAACCCCTTGGTAAGGGTTCCGAACATTAGTGAATAGAGAAAATCCCTGAGCAGCACCTATTGAAGGGAAATGAACATTCCCTTGCTGACCAGAGAAAAACTGACTCCCATCTCATTAGGGGAATTTTGAGGTCTAAAATTGGCCTCCTAATGAAAATGTACAACCAAAATTCACTTTATGAGAACCAATCACATTTTAGGGGATGTCATCAACCCTAATGGTTGAGGTGCCATTTCTTGAGTTAAAGGTACTTACTTGTCACATTCTCAATGGTGGATAAAAACTCGTGGTTAACCATGGTAGTGCTCTAAGTACTTTTAAAGTAAAAGTAAAGTACTCATAATAAATGTCATTTCACAATTTTTTAATATATTATTTTCATTTCATATTTCTTGAAAGAAACAATGCATATCCCTATGCATTTATTATGTTATATTATATTATATTATTTTTATATAGTATTTTAATTACATGTTATTATATAATTTAAATAGTGTAAATTTTAATTAATAGCATATAATATAATTAAAATTTTATAAATTTATATTTATATTTTATTTTAAGTTATTTAAGTACAAAGGACAAATGCATTAGTTGTTCAATCATAATGACTTTTTCTTGAAAAACTCATTCTTATTTATAGTCACATCAATACATTTTTTTTATTAATTTTATTTTGGTACAAATTTTAATTGAATTTAACTATGGTTACATGGACTGCGATGCAAAAAGTGAATTGAAAATTCATAAATATTATTTTATTGGTTTAGCTATTATTTTATTATTTCCCTAGGAGGTCCATTTTAGACCTCAAAATTCCCCTAATGCTGAACCCTATAAAATCAGGGTTCCATTCAAAAAAAACATTAGAGCCTTGACCTCTGGTGAAAGGATTAAATCCTTGATTTGGAGAGGTGAAAGGCAGAGATCCTAAGGAAGGGTTCAAATGAGGAATATGCCCACTTCCAAAGGGGAAACCCTGAAATAAAGTTGATCCACTAGCCATAGAAGGCATAGGTGTGGAGACAACTAAAGCACCGGTAAAGGAGACAGAAGGAATCACACTAGAAGGCATTTCAAAAGAAAAGGGCTAGATTGAGAATCATATGCTTGGGTGCTTCCACTCAAATTTGGAATATAAGTAGAGCCAACCATATCATCACTAGAAGTGATTTTTGAAATGGAAATAGTACCTCCTCCTTCGACTAAAAGAGGAGTATGAACACTTGCGGTGCTCATAGTCGAAGCTGTGTTCCCAACCATGGACATCAAAATAAAGGGATATGATGGAAAAGGACTAGCCGATATTTGAGACTCAGGCCCAATGTACAAAAGGGCATCAGGGAAACTAGCAGGAAGAGGAGATGAAGGGGTCTGAGGAGGCTGAGGAACTTCTTCAACTTCGACTTCTTCTGCTGGAAATAAGACCCTAGAGATGAGTGGATTACTCCTCTCGACAATAGCACTAGAACTAGGACCACCCACAGAAACAACAAGCCTAGATGGATGATCAATCTCTGTTGCATTTGAAACGACCAGATTAAAATCACCCACTGAATTACTCCTAAGTATTCTTGAAGAAGGCTTGACACTTGCAGGATAAATCCTGCGAAGCCTCCTCGATCGACAAGGTGATTGGTTGGCCACTTTATGAGATTAATTTTAGACTCAAAAAAATATAAGAAGCTAAGAAATCTAGGAGCAAAGAGAACACTCTAAGAAGCTCATAAGATACAGTCAATCAAGTGGCCTTCAGGTATTTCTTCTCCGAATGATTAGGACCAGACGCCAAAATACAAGAAAGCGAAATAATATGACCTTCCAAAAATAGTCTAGGCTAATTACGTCCTAGGCCTACTAGCGAAGGTAATAGAAATAGTTACGCTGACCTCCTGAAAACAACCTTTGTTCGTGCAAGTCCCCAATCTTCGTAAGGGTACCCTCCAGAAGTACTGATGAAAGTGATGAAACGTTTGTCTTAGGTACCACGGGTATTCCCCCCTGCAGTCACCTGTCTTCTATCACTTTCTAATCATCTATAGCGTTTTCTTTGAAATGATGTTTCATTGAACAAAATATTGCTTTTTTTTAATGGCTTAGATCCAGATAAATAGAATTATTCAATAAAATTTGTTCACATCTCCCATACTAACAGATAATGTTCGGTGGTCTTTTTGATCCATTCTTTTATTTATTTTCCCTCTAATTGTCGTTCATTCAAAGAAGCATACATTACTACTTCAACCATTTTAGAGAATTTAGGGATGTTCTTGGGATGAAGTTATTTTTCCCATTGAATAATTAATGTAATTTTTTATGTGATGTACTTATCTTCTTCGATTAAATATTCAATTATATCTTCAAGATCCAATGTTTCTTGATAAAATATGCAAATTTTATCCATTTGTTTATAAAACTTAGCCTCGTATTTCCTCAATATTTTACTAACTTGTATTGCTTGGACCTTAAAAACATAAGGACTATTTTTTGTTTCATTACTTTGACTTGATTGAGACATAAGAGTTAAAAAAATTTCCTTCATTGCTTTGGTCATGGTTTCAATGTTTATTAGATTCTTCCTTCAATATTATATTCTTTTGTTCATGTTCCTTTAGTATTTCCTCAATCTCTACAGAATTCTTGAGATTCAATTCATTCAATTCATTTTGAAATTGATTCTATAATTTTTCTCTTTCAGTGGCGAACCCACCTACAAGTGTTGCGGAATGGTTTTGCCTACTTTATTCATTGAATGTTTTACTTTTCCCTATTTTTTTTTCCAAACCTTTGACCTTCTGTAGACTGTTCTTGTAGGTTGTGGAAAGTTCACCAACATTGTGTTGATTATAATTAACAAGGGATCCTAGAGCCTATGAGGATTATTTAGCTTTTTTATCAACATTTCCTGTTGCTTTCCAACTAAATTATAAAATTACTTCAAAACTATAAAACTTTATTTACTTTTTTCTTCTCACAACTGACATAGTTTTAGAATTAAAGTAATACTCAGTCAAGGATGGAAGAGTTTCAGAACAATTTTAATCTCCATCACAAGTTTGAATAAAAAGGAATGAAGAGGAATTTGAGTAGAAATAGAAGTCATGGAAGTCTCATGAGAAGTATATGGAATAGAAACTTGAGTATTTTTCTCCTGTTTCTCAAATAACTCTTTTTCTCTGGAAGAGAAATCGGTCAATGTTCACTGAGAAGTGCTATAATTTTTCTCATCTTTATTTATATCAATCTCCATATCTTTGACTTTATCTTCAATTTTTTTGGACTATGTATCTCCCTTAGTGGTTTCATCTGGACCATCATTAATAATGATACTCTTGGAAGAGGAAGTTTGTTTTTCTGTTATCTATTCTTTCTCTGCTCTTTATTGTTTCTGATCTTTAACTTCTGTGATCCTTAGACCCAGTTGGTCTATCTGACTATTTGGATCTTTTTATTTAATAGTGTCTTCTTTGGTTGTACTTGTCTCTCGAGTTGTAAAAGAAACATTATAAGCATTTTCAACTTAAGGTTATTTTATTCTCAGAAGAGAAAATAAGGTCTGAAATAATATAATTGATATTATATTTCAAAATATCAATAGATTTCATCTCTTGAATTGGAATATTAGTATGAATACTCTTATTTTTTAGGAAGCCCTAAAAGATATTGTCTATAAACTATTGCCAATTCAGTTATATCCTTCCTAGTTAATAGTTTTCCTCTTTCAAAAATTTTCTCAAAATGATCTATATCAATGAAAATATCATCAAAAAGAGGCTTTTGATGTGTAGATATTTTAAGGTAGCTCGTGTTCTTATAATGTTCATTAATGATTCCACTAGGATAATAATAAAAATGGGGTAATGAATAAAACCAAACATGTTGAAGTTCTTCGACCTCCTTAAATTCATGTCCCCGATCCTTGAGGAAAATGTTCCAAAGGTAATTGGGAAGATTGGTCAAATTTTCTTCTTAAGTTTGTTGATCGTCTGAGATTGATCATTCAAGGCAGTTTGATTGGATACATCTCTTAAAGAAATAATATATATATATAGGAACAATATGAGGGCCATCTTTACTTCCATAAACTATGATATATGTGAATAAATCTTCCACAAACCAATCTCTTATTTATTCTAACACCTCCTTAAGGCCTTGAACCCTAGGAGGGTTTTTTACAAATTGAATATCATGAAAAGGGATCATCACATAGTTACAAATCTCATAAAAATGGAATTTGAAGTTACTTTCCCACAAAATATGGAAATATTTCCGAATAGGGAGTTGTTGGTCAAGTGGGTAATTACATTTCGTCAAAGGAAATAGAAGAAAATCAATTGTAATATCCATAATATAGCTTGACATGAAAAAAATTTGTTCATATCATAGAGGAGATAAAATGGAGAACTTTAGGGCATCTATTAAATTCCGAGAAGCTATATCATCCCAATTTAAATGCTTTGAATGATTGAGTAGACTATGTATTAAATCCATCGATTGGAATTTGCAATGTTCAAGGTCTTTCTCTCCATACAATACATACAACATTTTGATGAGAAACCTACTCGTCTTTTGAAAATGGAAACATGATATTATTTTGATGAATTAATTTTGAACCCTTCTCTATCTTCTCGTATCCAGTCTTTAACAACTTTATCATAATTCCTTTCACACTTCTTGAATATTTTGTTGTTGAAATTATCTAGAAACTCAGTAGTAAAGAAAACTTTGGGAGGACTCAGCTTATAAATTGTTGAAAGTATTTTCGGTTTCCAAGAGGATATAACATATTTATTGCAGTCGACTATAGTGTGGGTAGGAATATGCACTTGTCTCATAACACATGCAATCATGTCATAATTGTGTTGTTACATGCCTCTATTTTTTTCAAATTGAGTTCTTTTCTCCTTAGTCAAAATTTATGAATTTAATCAACTTCTATTTTCAAAGAAATTATAAATTTCTTCCCACTTCATAATACCTTCCATATAAATTTTGAAGGTGGTGTCAGAAATAAATGATGGGTTGGTATTGTAATATTCAGTTTCCGAAGTTTTTTCTCACTTTAGTCATTCTTTAATTTATTAAATAACCTATTTTGATGTGGTAGATTTACTTTCTTTCTCATCTTATGTCCTGAAAAATCAAATAAAAATAATTAAGATTTATATAATAAATATCAAATATACAATTCAAATTCTTTATCAGTGCGCATGTTTTCCATAAATTACAAGCCTTAGAGTGGATTTGAACTTCTTTCTTTGTAATCACAAAGAAGTTTCAGACAAGCGGTGTAAAGAGGGTGTGAAGAATACATTGAAAATTATAAAGTGAAAAGGAGGAAACTAACCAAATTTTGTTTAAGCCCTTCAGGCCAGTAATAATAAATTCCTGTGATAGGTATTAATTTGTCATAAAAAGTAACGAGACGTTTCACCCATTTTTATGTGAAAATCGAGGTGAGGTTGGATTATCGAAGGTCAGGGAAGGTTTTATTGGAACACAAATGATTGCAATTTGTGAACTTTTTTATAAAATACAAAATAAAACTAAAATAAAGTGATGCTTGGCACACAAACCAATAAAAATAATATTTTATTCCTAGTCGGGGTAGAAGCCAGTCGGGTAGTCGGAAGTCGGGATGATATTACATACAAGTTAGTGGCATGGTCGACCTTGACTTAAACCTACAACATAGTTAAGGAATGACAAAAGTCGAGAGTCAGAAGGTTGGGTGTCAACAAGGTTGTTTTATTATGTTGGAGTTTTAAGTCAGACCCCACCATGGTCAGAAATCGAAATTTTGGGAAGATGAATTTTGATTTAACAAAATACATAAGTCTCACCTCTGACTTTCATATATTATTTTATTTTTTTCGCACTTTTTATGTTATTAATTTTTTTTATATATTTTGAAAATAAATAATTATTTAAAAAAAGAACAGAAAAGTTAAGGATTTTTTTTATATAGGGTCCCATGATAGGTATTAAAAGGCGTTGCACCCATTTTTATGCAAAAATCGAGGTGAGGTTGGATTATCGAAGGTCACAGAAGGTTTTATTGAAACATAATTGATTGCAATTTGTGAATTTTTTTATAAAAGAAAAAAGAAAACTAAAATAAAATGATGATCGACATGCAAACTAAATAAAAATAATATGTTTTTTCTAGTTGGAGCAGAATCCAGTCGGGTAGTCGAAAGTTGGGATGATATTACATACAACTTAGGGGCACAGGTGACCTCGACATTGAACTATAACATAGTCGGGGAAAGATATAATTCGAGAGTTGAAATGTCAGGTATCAACAAAGTTGTTTTATTATGTTGAAGTATTAATTCAGACCTCAATATAGTGAGAAGTTGGAAGTTTAGGAAGATGAGTTTCTTTTTAGTGAAATACATAGGTCCGACCTCTGACTTTCATTTTTTTTTTTTTTTTGACATTTTATGTTATTGATTTTTTTATATATTTTTGAAATAGATAACTATTTACCAAAAGAATGGAAAAATAAGAATTTTTTTTAGATAGGGTCCCATGATAGGTATTAATTTGTCGTAAAAATCATTAGACATTTCACCTATTTTTATGTGAAAATCAAGGTGAGGCTAGATTATCGAAGGTCGGGGAAGGTTTTATTGAAAATTAAGTGATTGAAATTTGTGACCTTTTTTTTATAAAAAATAAAATAAAATTATGCTTGGCACGCAAACCGATGAAAATAATATTTTACTCGTATTCAAAGCATAAACCAGTCAAGTAGTCAGGAGTTGGGATGATATTACATATAAATTAGTGTCATGGGTGACCCCAATTCCGACCTACAATGTATTTGGGTAAAGATGAAATTCGGGAATCGGAAGGTTGAGAAAATGATTTTTGTTTTAACAAAATACATAGGTCTGAAATACATTGTTATATTACAATTTTTTTAATATAACATGGTCAACCATGGTCCAACGTCACATTGTGACAAATATTATCTCAATGTGAAAATAAACCATCATCAACCTTGTTCAACCATGTTCAATAATCATGGAAACATTGTGATGATGATTGTCTCTTAGTCGAACGTCACATTATGAAAAACATGGTCATCCATGGTCAACTACTGTGAACCATTCTGAAATGTCACATTATGAAAAATATTGTTTCAAAATAAAAATCAACCATGGTCAACAATGGTCCAACGTCCCACTATGACAAAGATTGTCTCCGTATGAAAATAAACCATGGTAAACCATCGTCCAATGTCACATTGTCAATAATATTGTGTTAATATGAAAATCAACCTTGTTGAATGATGGTCAACCATGGTCAATATGTAAATCAACCATGATTTACCATGGTCATTCCTAGTCAACCATAGTTAACTATGGCCAATCAAAGTCAATATGGAAATCAGCCATGGTCAATCATGGTCAACCATGGTCTAATGTCGCATTGTGACAAATGTTGCCTCTATATGAAAATCAATCATGGTTAACCATGGTCATTATGAAAGCCAACCATGATTGACCATAATATTCCTGGTCAATCATGGTCAACTATGGTAAATCAAATTCAATATAAAAATTAACCATGGTCAATCATGATCAACCATGGTCCAATATCACATTCCCACAAAGAGTGTCTCAATATGAAAATCAGGTATGGTCAACCATTGTGAGCAATGTTCAACCATGGTGAATCATTTTCAACCATGGTCAACCATAGTTCATTGTTGCAATGTTACATTACATTGTAATTTATTCAATGTCACATTGTTATATTATAAAACTTGGATTTAATACAATGTTTATAATATTAGGGACTTTTAATATTTGATTTATAATATTAAATTTTAATATTGGGTTTAAAATTTGTAGTGCTAGAGTTTATAATATCTATCTTATGGTTTAATATCAATTTTTTGCATTTATCAATCCAAAAAGTTCTTAATATTAATCCCTTGCGTTTAAAATTATTCCCCTTAGTTTATAATCCATTGAGCTTTTAATATTAATTTCTTATATTTATTGATCCTTTGGATTTATAGTATTAATCTCTTAGGTTTATAATATTAATCCTAAGGTTTATAATATTAATGTTAGGGTTTATATTCCTAGGGTTTAATATTTATCCTAGGGTGTAATGTTATTTGCTTGGGTTTATAATCCCTCGAGTTTTTAATATTAATCCAATGGGTTTACTGATCCATTGAGTTTATAATATGAATCCTAGGGTTTCTAATACTAAGCATGGAGTTTATATTCCCTCGGTTTAATATTAAGCCCATGGCTTATAATACTAATCTTAGGGTTTAATATTAATCCATTTAGTTTATAATCTCTTAGGTTTATAATATTAATTTTTTGTGTTTAGTAATCTTGGGGCTTATGTTGCCCACATGGTGTAGAGAAGTAGGTGATGGGGTGTATTATTAAGGCACTCCGTCAGCAAGGTAACCGGTTCGAAACCCATGGGTGATTAGGATTAGTCTAAACTACCAAAAAGTAAATAAAAAATAAATCTTGGGGTTTATGTTCCTAGGATTTAATATCAATCATAGGGTTTAATGTTATTCCCTTGGGTTTAAAATGCCTTTGGTTTTTAGTATTGATATCTTGGGTTTATTAATAACTTCTATTTATAATGTTAATCCTAAGGTTTATAATATTAATCTTAGGGTTTAATGTTCATTTTAGGGTTTACAATATTTACCTTCAAATTTATATCCCTTGGGCTTATTAGTATGTTTCCTTTATGATATCAATCACTTGGGTTTATTAATCTAAGGATTCATATTCCAAGGGTATTCTATTATTCATAAGGTTTATAATATTAACCGAAGGGACTAATTTAAATCTCTTGGGTTTATAATGTACTAGGTTTATAATAAAAATTCCTTGTGTTTATTACACCTTGGGTTCTTAATATTTATCCCTTGGATTTATTAATCGTTCAGGTTTAAAATGTTAATCCTAAGGTTTATAATATTAATCTTAGGGTTCAATGTTTATTTTAGGGTTTATAATATTTTCCTTAATATTTATATCCCTTGGGTTTATAATATTAATTCATTGTGTTTAATATTATTTCCCTCGTTTTATATTTCCTTGGGTTTATTAGTCTCTTTCCCTTATGGTATCAATCCCTTGGGTTTATTAATCTAAGGATTCATATTTCTAGGGTATAATATTATTCATAAGATTCCTTGGGTTTAGTTGTCTCTTTCCCTTATGGTATCAATCCCTTGGGTTTATTAATCAAAGGACTCATATTCCTAGGGTATAATATTATTCATAAGTTTTATAATATTAATCCTAACATTTAATTTAAATCTCTTGGGTTTAGAATCCATCGGGTTTATAATATGAATTTGTTGGGTTTATTATCCTTTGGATTTTTAATATTGACCCCTTGGGTTTATTAATCACTTTGGTTTATAATGTTAATCATAAGGTTTATAGTATTAATACTAGGGTTTGATATTTATTTTAGGGTTTATAATATTTACATCAGGGTTTATGAGCCTTGGGTTTATAACATCAATCCATTGTGTTTAATATTATTCTCATTGGTTTATAATCCCTCGTGTTTATAATCATAAGGTTTGTAGTATTAATATTAGGGTTTAATATTTATTTTAGAGTTTATAATATTTACATCAGGGTTTATGAGCCTTGGGTTTATAACATTAATCCATTTTGTTTAATATTATTCTCATCGGTTTATAATCCCTTGGGTTTATTAGTCGCTTGTATTTATGATATCAATCTCTTAGGTTTATTAATCTAAGGGATCATATTCCTAGGGTAATATTTTATTTGTAAGGTTTATGATATTAATCATAGGGTTTAATTTAAATCTTTTGGGTTTAAAATCCATAGGGTTTATAATACAAATTATTTGGGTTTATGATGTTAATCCATTTGGTTTATCAACAATGATTATAATTACTAACTATTAATATTATAACTACTAATTTTTAATATAAATATATCTATTAATTTTAATTATAAATTATTATATTATTATTTCTATTTTTAATATTATCTTTTAGTTGGTTATATAAGAGTACTAAATAATAATAATAAAATTATCAATGTTAATATTAATAAATAAATAATAATAAATGTGCTTATCAACAAAATTCATTAATGTGGTTGTGCATGTGATTGATATACCCCTATCGATGTATATAAACCACATTTATTAATGTGTTTATGCTAGTATGTGCTCACAACTCATACTCACCTACAATTATGCAAGAAAAATGTGACACTAATGTTATAACAATTTACCTCATGCCTATGAAAAAGAACTAGTTCAACCTCATATCATTTTACTATGTATTTTATTGGGAATATTACTCGTTTGCTTTTCTTTGTTGCAATCATTAATGTCTACCGCTAGTAATATTACTCTTAATGAAAATAAAACACAAAATTTCCTTATTCAATATTCAGATATCTAGAACTTCTTCCCTATAGATCATTGACCAACTCATAATCAAGAAAATATGCCTTATTCAATATTCAGGTATTTGGAAATCCTCTATGATTCAACCCAATTTATTCAAGAAAATCAGAAATTTATCTCTATTAGCATTACCTCATGTCTCCGAAAAAAATAGGTTCTACCTCATATTGTTTTACATAAAATATTCAATATTCTGAGCTCATACTCGAAGGAAGACAAAAACCTCCCTTATTCAGTACTAAAAAATTAGAGACTCCTTCAGGTTAGAACAACCCATTAAATGAATATTGATTAAGCCACTAGACTCCTTCAGGTTAGAACAACCCATTAAATGAATATTGATTAAGCCACTCAATGCAACGACATCTCGCACTAACCTAATTCCAATTTAAACTCATGAGTAGGTGAAAAATAGGTTCTACCTCTTATCCTTTAATTTTTGTGTGTTCGTACTAAATATATCTTACTCAAAATAATAAGAAAATGTCAGAAAACTTTATGCCATGTCGTTGTAAACAAAATACCCAAGGAACCTAATTAATTTAGGTTTTATTAAATTTAATTTTAAATCTAATGAGTGGAAAATTAATATCATTATATTTTAATGAATGGCACTGAATATTTAAGAGTACCAACCCAATCAAAGCATTGATGAATGGGCATAGGGATGGTGTGGGTGGTTGTCGCATTTTTCATTTGGGAGGACATTGAAAAAGTATCTTATTTTTTAGAACGACCATTGATGGAGCTACGGTAAGATCATCACCTCCATATCCATTACAACTTCAACAGAGATGTCTCATATAAAAAGTTTTGTGTTCATGATAACACCCTAAGTACCGACATTACATTTCACTATCCTTCCTTTGATGAAATTGAAATAACTTTTATGATGGTTGCATTTCTTTTGGAGTGGATAAATAAGCTTCGAGTGTCATAGATATACAACCAAGAGCGTTGGTTCATCATCTGTCTTTGGGAACAATAAATTATAGGCCATTTTTGTTAATTTCATTAAATTAATTTTATTCAAAGTAAACAAAAATATTGGAAAGGCATAGGAGGTAAAACACAAATTTAACACAAATAATTTAGACACACAATAACACGAGTTGTGGCTCTTCTATTGATCATGCAAACTTGATTGATTACAATGAACCTAGTGAGGTGTATTCATACTTTTTTGACTAGATACTCACCTAAAATAACTTAACATGCATGCACACACTAAATTCTACTATGACTTAAATCGACTTGATTAACTCTCTAAATTTACCCAACTCTTCATGTGGGAGTAATTAGCTATTTTAACACTCCCCCTTAATTATGACTACTAAACTAAGACATGACTCATGACAACTCAAACATGTATGCTGGTTTATGTCTTAGCTAGGCTTACAACACCCGAGCTTCCCCTGTGAAATTCAAATAGATATTTTTCTAATGATTTAATAAATATATTATCCAATTGATCACTCGATTTACAAGGCTTCAATTGAACTTCTCCATTGCTCACAAGTTCTCTAATAAAATGATATCTAGCATCAATATGATTTCTCTTTTGATGAAACACAATATTCTTGGATAGTGCAATCATTGAGGTGTTGTCACAATATATTGTTGTTGGTCCATGTTGTTTCTACTTGAGTCCATTCAATACTCTTCTTAACCACACTACTTGGCATGTTGTTGATGTTGCTCCTACATGTTATTCTTTTGCTAACAAAACTTTCATAATAGGCTGCTTCTTAAATGCCCATGAAATCACACCTGAACAAAGATGGAACACATAGCCAGAAGTCCTCTTCCTATCATCCAAAATTCCTGCAAAATCATTATCTGTATATCCAATCAAATCCCTTTTTTTACTGCATACATTATGCCAGAAACTTTATTTTCTACTGTGAGAATCGTTTTGCTACGAGCCTTGCTTTAAATCTGTCAATTTCTCCTTTCACATTCAAATTTGTCTTGTACCCATTTCACACCAATGAGATTTTTCTCTTTTGGAAAATCAACCAAATCTCATCTATCATTATTTTTAATAACTTCAATTTCTTCATCCATGGCTTGCACCCAATTTACATATTTGATTGATTCTTCAAATGAAAAAGGTTGAAATGAAAACAATGAAAAGTTTGAACTAACATCCAAATCATCATCAATATCTTTCAAACTTCTCATATTTCTCTTACTATTTCTTGATTCATCACCCGATTGGCTGTTGGGAGAATCTTGATTTGTTACTCTTCTTGAAGATCCATGTTGCTCAGAATATCTTGAATTTGTGCATGACTCTATTTGGTGCCTTCCCCTATGATTCATGCTGCTCCTTTTATGCTATTTCATATTCTTCCATCAATGACACTTGTGCATCAACTATTTTTTCTATAGTCCCATTCCATGAATCTTTTTCTTTGAACACAATATCTCTAGTAATTATGGTCTTCTTGGTAACAGGGTTATACAATTTTTAACTTTTTGGCTGCTCACTATAATGAGTAAATATGTATTTTTCATTTTTATCATCCAACTTTCCTCTTAGCTCCTTAGGCACATGTGCATAAGCTACACATCGAAACACTCTGAGATTAGATATGCTGCAAGACATACCTAATAATGCTTCTTATGGTACTTTGTTCATCACACTCTTTATAGGAGATATGTTTATCACATAAACAACACATGGAACTGCTTCTTCCCAATACACATTAGACAATTTTATTCATTTCAAGATGCTCTTTTCCATGTTCACAATTGTCATGTTCTTTCTCTATGTTACACTAGCCTACCGGGATGTGTATCTAGTTGTAAATTGTCTTCTAATTCCATGTTGTTTGCAATAATCATAGAATATATTTGAATAATATTCTCCACCATGACCTGGCCTCAATACTTTTTTCTATGGATCAATTTGGTTTTTTGCTAAGGCATTGAATTCTTTGATTTTTGAAAAAGTTTTAGAATTCTTCTTCAAGAAGTAAACCCAAGTCTTTCTGCTATAGTCAATAGTAAAAGTGAGGAAGCAACAACTTCCACCAACTGATTGTGTCCCCATAGGTCCACACAATTCTGTATGCATCATCTCAAGTGGTTTTTTTTCTTTATATGTAACTCCCTTTGGAAAAATATCATGGTGTTTCTTTCCCAATATGAAACACTCACAAGTACTAGCAGTATCTTTGATGGGAGGTGACCCTATGACCAGTTTTTTCTACTGCAAGAATATTAAACCATAAAAGTGCAAGTGTCCAAACTAAAAGTGTCATAACTAATAATCATTAGAACTTGCAACTGTAAATGAACTGACTTGATCATTGTAATTCATAATTAGAGGAAAAAAAAATCATCGTCATCTGCAACTTTTCTATCAACTGCTTGCTTGGGGGCTTGTCATATATAACACACTATTGTCCTTGAAAGATAACGTTGTATCCATTATGCGTCAATTTACCAACACTTATTAAATTATGTTTGAGACCAAGGACATAATATACCTTTGAGGTTGTCTTTGGGCCCCTATTCTTGGTCATAATGTTGAACACTCTTTTTCCATATAAATCCACGGTCTTCTTAGTCCTCAAATTTACCTCTCTCTTTGACACAGATTTATTAGAATTTGAAACCAAATTCTTGTTGGGTGTCATGTGGTTACTGCAACCACTGTCTAATAGCGACACATGATAGAAAGTTTTTGCATGGTATGGAAATCTAGGAACATGGAGTTAGTATTCTCTGTAGTGACATTAGCTCTCTAGTTTCCTTGATCAGTTATCCTCTTATTTTAATCATGGGCATAGTGACCAAATTTATTGCAATAATAACATCTCACCTTTGATTTGTCAATTCTTTGATTATTGTTGAAGATTTTATTTTTGTTTCCACTTTCATGTTCATGCTCTTCTTGGCCATCTCTCTGACAACCATGTCTTCAACCTTGTCCTCTGCCTCGACCTCTATCTCTTGAAATAGAAACCTATCTTTTGAAAGCAGTTTCTAAAGTGGAATCCTTATTTCTATATATCTTTGTCTTATGGGATAGAAGAGATCCCATAAAATAATCAATTTCTAGCGTTTACAAATCCTTGGCTTTTTCTTTTCCTGCTACCACAATGTCAAATTTGGAAGAAAAATATTTGAGGACCTTCTCAAACCACTGTTTGATCTTTAATTTCTTCACCATAATTTTTTAACTGATTTACGACAGTCATAAATTGATTCATGATGAATCAATTTCCCTTGTTTCTTTCATTTGTAATCTCTCAAAATATCCTCTAGTATTTTGTAACTTAAAAATATTAACTTTGGTCATAACTTTATAGGTTGTCGCCAAGGTATCCCATGTTGTCTTTGCTGAAGACATGATCATAATTTTTTGGAATAGTGCTCGATCTACTCCTTGTTGGATAAGCTGCAACATTTATGTGTTCTTCTTTTTGTCGTTCTTCCATAGTTCCCTCTTTGCATTAGTGAGAGATCGTTCTTTTGCTTCATCTTTAGGTTATGAAAACCCAAACTTGACATGACCCCAAACATCATGAGCCTTCTACATGGTATCAATATTAATGGCCCACACATCATAATCCTTCTATGTAAACAATGGACAGTAAGATTGGAAATTCGACAAAACCATATTTCTTCAAAAAATATTCTTCAAATAATAAAACCTTATTTTACTAGAAAATTTTATAAATCCTTTTCAATAAATTCCTTTCTTTTAGAAAACCTTTCAATAAAACCCTTGATAATTTTATATATATACAAAAAACCTTGCAAAAAAAATTATATAATAAAAAATTTAATACTAA
The DNA here is from genome assembly GCA_034641835.2 of Pinus albicaulis. NCBI lineage: Eukaryota > Viridiplantae > Streptophyta > Pinopsida > Pinales > Pinaceae > Pinus > Pinus albicaulis. Next base: position 982,435,264 of record CM076582.1, on the reverse strand, counting down.
AACTCTTTTTAAAACTCTCAGTCTTTCTAAAATGTTTCTGAAGTCTCTTAGTATTAACAATATGAGTCGAAAATCACCCTGCCTTTTCACATCACAAGATTTTTTGTGCCCTTTTGAAAAAAGTCCCTTTTAAAATAATTTCGAACAATTAATGCTAAGCTTTCATTTTTTTAAGACCTGATGGAATTTTACCACCCTTACACAATTGTACTCCGCAAATAACCTGAATCATACGGAAGTTGCACAGTTTTTGTACTAAGTACGCGATTTTACAATCCAATCAATTAATGTGTGTGTGTGTGTGTGTGTGTGTTTTCATCGTTTAGCTTTTTTTTTTTACTATCTCTGCATGAATTATGGATTTTGTGATCTTTTTTCATCTCTGGTACCAATTTATTAGAAAGAAAGAAAGCAGAAATCTAATATAAATAATTCAAACACACAATAACACGCACTAGTTGCGGCTCTTCTATTGATAACAAAAACCTTATTGGTTACAATAAACTCCTGATGTGTATTTATATTGTTTTGACACACCTAAAATAATTTTACATGAAACCACACACTAAATTGAACTATTAAACTATGACTGAACTATAATTGACTCTCTCTCACTAAAATTTATCAATCTTCATAAGAGAATAATTATTTGTTTTAACGAAAACATCCAATGACATACAAACCTCTACAGAAAATTGGATAGGGCGATTGAGAATGGTGGAAGCCCATGCGGGAGGAAATTTCACTAATCCAGTGAAGTCCAGCCGAAGTCTAAACACTAATAACTAAGACACAAAGGAGAATGAGCCATTTTCGATGACATTACAATGTCATATTACTGGAATGGTGGATGTATGGAAGTCGAAAGATCAGTAGTAGAGATTTTAGATAAGTAATTCATATAACTGGGGAGAATTTTGGTGCTAACATCAGATCCATGGGGAGAAATGGGTCCTTGTGACTTGTTGATAACTTGTAGTTCTAGTTCCTTGGAAGGCAGCTAGGCTAGACTCTGTACAAAAAATTATTTTGGGAAGATAGGAAGGAAAGTTCAATGGTTGCTGAGGAAGGGATAAACGACCATGTTGAGCAGACTCCGGGGGTTGTTTTCGAGTCTACTATACAATCAAGATGGTCGGGATGGCTCGAAGAACTTTCCTATGCCCGATACTTCACAATTTTTTAAGTGGTGTCTGTTTATTCACTTTTACAGACCATGTAGAACCATGAAAGTCCAACTATGTGATAGATGGTGGAATATTGGACACTGTTTATGTTGCTTCTATGCTCAATGATTCAAATACCATCTATTTTTTCAACTGGTTATTGTTTTATCTCGTGGGTTTTTGTTCAGTTGTTAGGATCCTACTTCTACTACTTTTTCACGGTTCGTTACTCTTTGAACCTATCCTGATTTTCAATGTTACATATATTGTCTGTGAGTATGTGGTTATCACTTTCTTCCTGGGATATAGACCTTTCACAACTGGTTTCTTTGGATTTTCCGGTTGGAAGGTATCGGAAAGCGAGACCATAAATTTTTTAAATTTTTACTTGGGAGGGTGTCTAGTCTGACAGTGGCAGTGGAATGTGACGGTAACTCCTATCTTGATTTACCTTTTTTTAATACTTTCAGACTTTTCTATTTATGGGGTGGTGTCCTTTGCATCTTCATCATGTTTGGGTGTAGTACGTTCGAGGGTGGCAGATTCATGGTGTATGATATGAGTCTTTATGATCCTCTATCCTAAACGTTACTATGTGCCTTTAAGACTCTTGTAGTGGATCTTATCAATTAGTTAGAGTATTTATTGCAGCCTAACCATCCACTATTTTCGGGTGTTTTTTATATGGTTATGGTCCTGCTTTAATATCCAATTGAAAGGACCATAACTTAGGCTACCCTTTGCATCACCTCAGATATAAATTTTCTTGGAATAGTGTAATGGGGGACCTGGAAGAATTAATTGAGGAACGTGAGTCAGAAGAATACAACAAGGTGTTTCTACATGCAATAGAGCTTCCAGAGAGAGGCGATCCACATCCTACAGGTGGAAATATTTCCACCTGATGCTCACATCAACCCCACTCTGCCTCCCCATGCAGCATTCCATTGAATTCGCCCTGTGAGAATTCCTTTACTCCGGGAAGATTGCTGAGGCCTAATTGTGAAGGGAGAAAGACACACACGGTCACTAAGCCTTTCAAGTTGGCAGAAGGATGTAGGTTATTAAGTTTTGGTAGTGATGTTATGTGGGAGCAGATTGAAATCCTGCTGACCTGTGCTCTGGTGGGATGGTGGAAATTTTAGATTTTCTGTAAGGCGAATATGTTACATTGGTTGATGGAGGCCTAGAAGAAGCTCCTTGGTTATATGCCGAGAGTTAGAAAATTTCCGAGTGGATGGTATTGCTTTCACTTCATCAAATCAGAGGATGTGAATGAGATTCTAAGAAGGCTATGGGTTCTTGGCCGGTGTTTCCTAGCATTACACCGATGGGATGTGGGTTTTAATCCTATTAATAATTCTCTAAAAACCATGTTCTGTGGGTTAAATTACCTAAATTACCTTTGCAATTTTGTTTTATCTGGGTTCTCATAGAAATTAGGAAAAACATTGGGTCTTGTCTTTTTGTCGACCTGAAGTGTTTTGGAGTATTTGATAAGTGGGTGGCTTGGCTTTTGGTAGAGGTTCCTTTTGCCAGGGGTTTGCCTGCCCATATTGATCTTGAATGGGATGAGGTGGTATACAGACAACAAATTGATTATTGACAAACACCATTCTGGTGTCATCTCTGTCAGGATACTGGACATCTAATGCGCCACTGTCAACGATGGAAGCCGAAGTTTGTGTCGAAGAAAATGATTACTGCTAGGGGTCGGAATGACATTGATGTTGTACGTGATGGCCAACACTATCCTTCGGTTTCCACTCCATCTTTGCCACACTCTCCGGGTAATTTGGATCATGTAACCCTTATTACTCTCTCTTCACACTTAAATATGGAGGTAGGGATGAATAAGCAGAGCTTGGGAGGGTCTCAGGTCTATCTGGTGAATCACTTTCTTTTTCGGGTAATGGAATCTCTCCGGGTAAGGGTGTTTCTTCGGGTCATCTGGAATTTCTTGAGATTTCATTGGTTTTTGGGAGGATGCCTCTCCCACTTCCCATTATTCTTCCATCAAGGACCTATGGATGGCAGAATCCTGTCAGACCTAATCTTGCTACCCCAACCCTTAATTTCCTACATACTGATCCTCCCGTCATCTCCAATGAGCCTGACTTACCTCCTTTATCCCCTAGAAACTCCATCGGGAGTGACCTGGAGCTCTTGCTTCTATATCCTGATGCACAATTGGCCCCTTTGAAGGTTTAAACGTGCAAGCCACCCTCCCTACACATTATCATTAGCCCCTCATCTATATCCAATATCACCATAAGGAAGGGGAAGGGTAGACCAAGGGTAAAGAAGAAGTCCATCATGTTGAGTAAGGATCCAGATCTCCTAACCGAGAATTTCAGAGACATCCTGATGTCCCAAGCCATCGACATGGTCCTTAGAGCACTAGTACCCTCTTTCATTGTACCATAAAGCTAATTTTATCTTTGATTATTAGGGGTCTGGGAGGCATGACAAGTTTGTATGACTTCGGGATTTTTTTAAATGTTTGAACCCTTGCATTATATTCCTACAAGACACAATGATATTGGCTGACCACTCTCTATTGTTCTTTCGTGCCATGTATCCAACATGGCATATGACGACAAAAGATGTTGAAGGTTGATCTGGCAGCATTATGGAATCCTATATGGGCTAGTTTGAAGGCTTTTAGTTTCTTTAGAGGGATCATTCTGACTGGAATTTTTAGATGATTTCATCATAGAGTTCATATAGTTAATTTATATGCTCCACACTATGATAAACATAAATTCTGGAAAAGGATGGAGGAACGTTATATTCTATTACTGGGTCACTCTATATTTTTTGGTTATCTCAATTACGCTTTTCATCCGGATAAGACATAGGGGAACCAAGGTAGACTGGATCCAACGAATGGTTATCTCAGAGATATTTTTAGTTCCACAAACCTATGTGATATAAATATGGATAAAAATTGCCCAACCTGGTTAAATGAAAGAAAGGTTCCTAATTTTATAGGGAAAAGGATTGACAGGTTTCTGGTTCAGGCCAGTCTTCTATCACAGATGGGATGTCATTATCCAAGGGTAGAGGACATCGTTATCTCAGATCATAGACTGATTATATTAGAATGGAAATTTGAAAAATATCGGGAGGTTTCCCATTTAAATTCAAGAGGGTGTGGCTTGAAAATGAAAAATTCAACACTATGGTTAAAGAATATATGAGAAATCATAGGAGAGACACTGACATGTCAACTATGGAACACTTGTATCAGACTCTAAGGGGGTTAAAACAGGAAGTGCACAAATGGGAGAAACAACAAAAGGGCCACATGATCACAACTTTAAAGAACATATATAAAGACACGACTTTGATTCTAAAATAATTGGAGGAGGGCATTCGATCCCCGGATTACTGGTTACAACTTAAAAACATGGAAGAGGAGAAATGAAAGATCATATTCATCAAATAACAGACCTGGAGACTGAAAATTCGAGCCACATGGATGAATGTGGGTGGAAAAAACACGAAGTAATTCCACACATATGCAACTGGGAGAAAAAATGCAAATGCTATATTGCAGGTGGATGTCAATGGGATTTCACATTACACTACAGTGAATATCTAACATGAAGAGGTTAAGTTTTTCTCGTCTTAGTATAAGGCCAGAGAAGATACTAACGTTGCGAATAATTTATGGTCTCTGGAGGATTATCCCAAGATGTTTGAGGAAGGGTAATTACCCAGAATTAATAGAAGGGTCAGTGTTGAAGAGGTGATTGGGGTCCTTAAATCATTTACAACAAATAAGAGCCTGGGACTAGAAGGATAGACTCCATAATTTTTCCTTGATCTTGCTAAGGATTTCATCCAAGAAATATCTGATATGGTGGAAGAAGCTAGAATATCTGGCAGGATTCATGGGGCGTTAAGATCCATCTTTCTGGCACTCCTTCCAAAGAAAAAAGACACGCTATCTTTTGAATAATATAGGCCTATTTCACTTTGCAATACCCTATATAAGATTATTTCTAGGATAATTGTTGAGCGTATGAAGGAGATCTTAGCTAAATACACCACTCTGGTTTCCTAAAGAAAAAATGTATTCACGATGCTTTGGCTACAACACAGGAAATTCTCCCTACTATATAGACCTGACATCTAGAAGCTGCGGTCATGAAGGTGGTTTTAAGAAAAGCTTATGACAGGGTGGACTTAGGATATTTGAGACTTATCTTATATAATATTGGCATGGAAATAACAACTGTAGAATGAATTATGGGGTGTGTCTGCAACATATCTATGGCCATACTAATCAGTGGATCTTCTTCCAAATTTTTTAATCTAGGGAGAGGGCTCTGACAGGGATGTGCCCTCTCGCCACTCTTATTTATTCTTGTAATGGATTCTTTAAGTTTAAAATTAAGGAAGGCTACATACTTGGGAGAGATAAGGGGCATTAATATTACTGATAGCAAGGATGTCACCCACAATTTTTTTGTCGACGATGTTTTGATCTTCGGGTTCATATTAAAAAGTTGTTGGGAAGCACTACATAACGTATTCAAATTTTTTTGTAAATCTACTCCAATGATGGCTAATGAAGGTAAATCATGCATCTATTATGCTGATGGAGATGGGATTATAATTGACTATATTGGGACTATTTATAATTTCAGAACAACTCCCCTGGATGAGGTTTTTACTTATCTTGGATTCCATATGAAGGTTGTATGTTATAGAGTGGAGGACTAGTTATGGATATTGAATAAATATAAATGCAAGATCAGGGGATAGACTTTAAAATGGTTGTCGAAGGGGGACAAATTAGTCTTGGTACAAGCGGTACTAGAACAATTTACTATGTATTGGGCCCACCTCTATATCATACTGAAGAAAATTGTAGACAATATAAGGAGCATCATGGCTAAATTCATCTAGAATAGGGGAAGAGAAAGTAGGAAATACTATCTGGCTAGTTGGGTTTTGATTGCTAAACCAAAAGAAAAAGGTGTCTGGGGTATCCTAGATTTGGAGACATTTGGAAAGACATTGCTTATGAAATATGTATGGAGAGGTTTGAAAACGTAGAGTATATCGAATGATATATTAAAGCATAAATACATAAATAATATGGGAGTGGAAGACATATATATTAAAGGATGGGCGAATGTATCTAGGGGATCCATCATTTGGAACAGATTTATGAAGATCTGGAAACACTTCACTGAGAACTTAAGATGAATATTTGGTGATGGGCGGGGAATTCTAATTGGACAACCAAAGATCAGTAGAATGATACATGATATAACACTCAGTATGGAATTGGTGTCTAAGCTTAATTGAAAAGGCATTTTTATTTGGGACAGGTCATTCAGAACTGGGTTGGCTCTGCACCAAGATGGAAGTCTGCTGCGACATTGGATCCATAGGGTAACATGGAACTTGAGTGGACAAGGTACACAGAAGCGATGACATATCTTGGTCTGAGGAGAATTAGATCAAAAGATAGTGTTCAATGGGGAGGGACTTTAAAAAATGGACATATCAAAATTAGTGAAACATACAAGGAGCTTATGAATATCAAATATCAATTTGATCATAACATCTAGTTCACGGTTATCTGGAAGGTTAATGTACAAACTAAGATGGCTATATTTTACTGGCTAGTATGGCAGAATAAAAATATAACCAATATCTATCCTGAGTTGAAATATGTACCAATATCTATACTGAAACGTTGAGTACGTTAACATTGTAATGAACAATAGTCGAATTCAAAATATGAAGTTGCAGGCACACTAACTTCTATTCTAAGGAACGAAAAGGTAAAATGCTAATAGTTTTATTTAAAACTCAGAATATGAAGTTGCAAGCATACCAACCTTTAAGTATCATTCTAATGAATAGAAAGGTAAAATGTTGACATTTTTATTTCAAAACGCGAAGACAGATTGAGGTTGTTTCGTGTATCAATATAAACTATTTTTTTCGCCCAAAAGTTTTTCATCGAAAAAAATCCAAGATTCTTGTTATGTTTTGGCTCATGTTAATCTTTTCATGTGTATGATATGATTTAGTTGTTATTGTGAGTCCAAAGGTATCAATCTAGAAGTCATTATTTCCCATATTTGAGTTGTGGTTGTGTCATCTCTTAATCATAAATCCACTTTCTTAAAATCTAAATTCGTTGAAATCTATATATTCCTATATATATTTATAATTATTGCGATAAATAAATACATCAAATACTTTGTGTCATAATTGGCCCTCTATTTTTTCTAACAAGCCAAAAAAATTTCATCAAAAAGATTATTATAACAAGGAGCTTGGTAAAATCGAAGATTCTTGTTGAAGCCTATTTTTTCGCCCAAAAGTTTTCAAGCGGAGAAAAAAAAAAAAACTAGTATCGCACAGAATTTTGTCAAATCCAAATTCTTGCTGACTTTTCACTGAAAAATAAAAAATGCTCAACCGAAAAAATCGATCGATACAAACATACTATGGAATAAATTTTTCCTACGGATAAAATAGGATATTACGAATCAAATGAAATGTGTTTTAGGATCTTAAAAGCCAAAGAAGATCAGAAATCGACAAATAGGTATTTTGAAACCATGGATCAGAGAAATGAGCAAAGTGAAGGTGTGACGATATTGTATTGTAAAGATGTCTGAGTTATATAATTTGGGACAATGGTGTTTATGTGGATAAATTACAAGAGTATATTTATTATAATTAATTTAATTCATTTCACTTTATTTAATTGAATGTGAATTTTAAATATTTAATAAATATGAGAGTATGTACTAAAGTAATGATATTTTTGAGAATGTAACGTAATAATTAAGTGGGGAGGTTTAGTCTATAAATCTCTAAATATATATGTTTGAGAGATCTTTAAAAATTATTTATTTTAAATTAAAAAAAAATACAATGAATTTTACATAAATAAAATCTAATCCACATATAAATTAAGGCGGTTGTTCATGAGTGATGGCGACTTATTGATTGGATCGCAGGAAAGAGACAACTACTATTAAGTGAATTATTGGATTGCAACGTTAAAAATTATTCCTCAGAAAAAATGTGTAGACAAATGTAGAAAAAATCGTATGTCCCAACACTTTGCATGAAGAAGGATTGTTGCAATTCTCCATTTTTCGTATCTATAACAAAACATAATATATACAAATATTCTATCGACTATGTGGCTCAACTTTTTCCATGTTAAAAACAGACAACATACAATTTCAACCAACCATCAAAGCTATCTTCACCAAACTCTAGCAAATGGGTCCAGACTTGACTTGACCCAGTGCATATTGGAAAGCTGAAAGTGCCAACGACCGCTTTGACAGCTTCAAATTAGAATCTTGATTAATACCTGAAAACCTACATTAGCATAACTCTCAATTTCAAATTTTATTTTTTTTACATGACATGTTCATATGGACTGCAACATCTCTAACACTTGTCTCATGGATGGCCGCCGATTTGGTAACCTGTTTGTACACATTAACCCAATTCGCAACATACACAGCATTTGCTCTCTACAACGATTACTACCATCTTCAGCTTGTAGAATTCGCCGGTCCAATATCTTCTCCTCCTCCCCTTGCTGCAGAACCACTCCCCACTCGTCCCGCTCTCTGCTCATTATTTTGCTACGGATCCATCCCACGATGTCAAGACTTACTCCATATTCCACTTCGCCCGTCGCTCTCTTTCCAGTTACAAGCTCCATAATCACCACCCCAAAGCTGTACACATCACTCTTTTCGTTCACCTTTTTACCCATGCAGTACTCTGCACATGAATACCAATACCAAAATTTATAATGTTTGATCAATCAATATTACTTATAATACTTGCACTACATCTACATCTAGGAAAACAAACTTGATTTTTCGGAATAGTAGACTATATTCTTTACCTGGAGCAATGTAACCATGAGAACCGGTGAAACCGGAAATTGTCAAACCATTCCCTCCACACTCTAAATGAGGTAACATTCGCTTTGCTATACCAAAATCCGCAATCTTGGCTCCAAACTCCGAGTCCAGCAATATATTACTCGATTTCACATCTCTATGCAATATTGGAGGACTACAATCATTATGCAAATAGAACAGCCCACGAGCTACACCAACTGCAATCTTTTGCCGGACCGGCCACTCTAATAGCGCCATTGATTCTGATCTTCCATGAAGGCACTCAAACAGGCTTCTATTTTGTATGTATTCCAATACCAATAACTCGAAATCCGATTCTGCATTTGAGATACAACACAGGAGCTTTAAGATGTTGGCATGTCTGATCAAACCCAGGATCTCAACCTCTGCTTCAAATTCTTTTTTGTTTTTCATAATCTTCTTCACAGCCACCTCATTTCCGTTATGGAGAGTGACCTTGTACACTTTTCCAGATCCTCCGGACCCAATCACATTCTCCTTCGTCAACTGCTGCAGAATATATGCCTCGTCCAGTTCCATGCCAGAGTGAAAATATGTCACTTCCCATCCCAACGTTGAGCTGATTGGCTTTCCCACAAACAAAGTTCTCACTCTGCTATTGGTAATGAAACACAAAAACAATATAATTGCCATGGCTAGCATCAGAATTGAGACTAAAATTATAGGCAAATAATGATGTAAACCTCTCTTCTTTGAAGAACATGATCTTAGGCCATACTGGAAAGTCATATAACCACATAGGTCTGGATTGCCGAGAAAACTATCTTTATAGGCCAAACCTTGGAAAATGTTTGGAATTGGGCCAGACAAGTGGTTGCCAGATACATTGAATGTACTTAATCTCAGCTGCCCCAATTCAGGAGGAATTGCCCCCACAAGTAGATTTTCTGACAGGTCTAGAGTGATTAAACTTGACACGGAGCCTAACCATGCTGGAATTTCTCCCTTTAACCGGTTGTTGGCAAGATTGAGTATAGTAAGTTGTTCCAACGAGATGTTCCCTTTTGGAATTTCCCCAGACAGAAAATTGTGACCAAGCTCGATGCTATTCACTGAACGCAAGCTTAAAAGCTCGTGAGGAAAAGCCCCGCACAGTCTGTTATTGCTTGCACTAAAGTTAACGAGATTGCTCAGCAGCCCGATATTTGGAGGAATGATTCCACTGAACCGATTGTTGGCCATCTCTAACCATTGCAGCTCCTTTGCTCCACCAATCTCTACGGGAATGTGGCCTTCAAACTTATTTGCATAAATCATCAACTCTACAAGTATTTGAGAGCTCCATAACGCCAAAGGAACCTCGCCACTTAGCTGATTTTGATAGAGTTGTGCAAATAGCAGACTGCTGCTGCAAGAGTCTAAGGACTCGAGGCTCCCATTGAAATTGTTTGAGAATATAGCCACCGCATAAAGATTTCTTCCCTTGCACAGGTTTCTAGGCAGAGGGCCACTGAGATTATTTTCTGAAACATCAAGAAGCCAAAGAAGAGAATGTGTACCCAAATGCTGTGGCAACAACCCAGTAAGCTTGTTACTTGAAAGATCCAAGTATGTCAAGTTAGCGAGCATTCCTAGCTGTGCAGGGACAGACCCCGTGAGGCTGTTATTCCACAAAGCCAGTTTACCCAAATGACTCAGATTTCCAATTGTTTCAGGAATCCTTCCATTCAGCTCATTACTTGAAAAGTCCAGAAGATGAATGCTGCTCAGCTGGCCAATATTGTCCGGTATTTCTCCAGACAGCTGGTTTTTCGATAGTTCGAGTTGTGTCATCTTGGTCAACCTCATCAAACTGGTAGGGATATTACCCCACAAATGATTCTCAGAAAGATCCAAGCTCTCCAGCTCCGTTAAATTACCCAACGAAGAAGGGATTTTTCCTTCCAGATTGCAGTTTTGCAGCCGTAGCTGCTGCAGTTTCGTCAAATTGCCTAGAAAAGGAGGAATTGATCCAGACAAGTGATTATTATTGAGAGACAGTTTCTCCAATTTGGGTAACATGCCGAAGCCTTGAAGAATATCTCCAGAGAAATTGTTATCGTCCAAGGAGAGACGGCGCAGCTCACCCAATTCATGGATGTGATGGGGCAACTTTCCGTGGAAGAGGTTGGATGACAAATCCAAGGTCTTCAAATGGTTGCAAGCGAGCAATCCATCGGGGAATGGACCTTCGAAATGATTCGAACGCAGTATCAAGTGCGTCAGATTTTGAAGGGCGCATATAGTGGAAGCCAAGCGTCCCGCAATGGAGGTGTTGGAGAGATCAAGTTTAGTAACGACATTGAATGGAGTATTACAAAATACTCCATTCCAACCACACGGATTTTCATCAGAGGAATTCCAGTTGCTCAAAACATTATGTTTGTCAGTCCAATCCCTCTCTTTTATAAGCAACAGTATTTTTCCTTCGTCGGAGATGGCATTACATTGAATAACACGTAGCCAGAGAGTGAAGAAGAGGAGCAGAGCTCTCGGCAATTTAGATTGGACGGACTGGAACAAGCCTGCCCGAGCCATGGCTACTGGATATTTCGGTGAGCTTTGGCTTCATTTTACTTTCTTTAAATGGCACTACAAAATTTTCCCGATCCATTAGACGATTAAAGGATGGCAGTAACCGTATTGAGTGGCGTCAAGTCAGCTGATGTAGTGTGGGTATAGGATGGATGAACCGAATTAATCGCCATGAAAACAATGAATCTTGACTGTTCTTGACATTTCTTCGAAGGAGTTGCAAAATTATTGAACTACAGTGACTGGCCATTGTCCACCAAAAAGAAAATCGCCAAAGACAATTGTGGAAAAATTGTTTAGTCCTCTTGACTTGGTTTTATAAATGTTTTACTCATTCAATGTTTTTATAAGAAACAAATGATTAACCTTATCGAGATAAATAAACTATTTTATTAAAATAATTTAACAACATTGCGTGTTTCACTAGTAACTTTATCCATTTTAAATTATTTATAAATATTTATAATAATTTTTTAATTTTCTAATTATTTATATAATATAATATCTATAAATTTGTCTCCGAATGCGGGTGACATGACACATACCCATTAAAACGTTCTCTCCCATGTGCAAGCTAAAGAAGATCTGTAACGCATGTCTTCACTTTAAGTGGATCTACCTCTTTGCAATAATTCACATGAGGTTGTGGAGACACAAGATGACAAAGATATGCAACGCCAGCATCCACCTAGTGTGGAACCTCTCCTTTGCAATCATTTGAATGAGCTCCCAGATGAACATAATTCACTGTCGTAATTTGAAGCACATGCTACCACATGAGAATAGTTGCATCATGCACCTGCGAGCCTATCACAATAATGCACAACATCTGCATTTGTGCCACAATTCTACAAAAAGTAATGCCCCTCCGCATTGTGTCATTAACAGTTTGCTCCTTCTTGTATGAAAAGCCCTCCTCGCCCCCGTAGTCATCCTTCTTCAGTGACAACCCTCTTGCGTGCCCCACCAGCTGTGCAGCCTCTCCCCCAGTGCTTAGTCGTTGGGCACCCTCTTGGTTGCGCACCTTCCCGACTGCGCACCTCCCACACGCTCCCCCATCGTGTGCACTTTCCTGACTATGCACCTTCATGACTATGCACCTTCCCGTCTGCGCACTCCCAGCATCAAGCTCCCCTTGTTGTGCACCACCTACACCTTGCCCATTAGCACTCAACTGCGCACTTCCCGACTTTGCATGGAAGACCTTGCAGAACACCTCTAAGTTGGGATAGATTAGAGGACAAAATCTCAGTAGGTCTTGAAATTATTCAAGAAATGGAAGAATAGGTGTGTTGTATTAGACAAAGATTAAAGGAGGCACAAGAAAGATATAAGAGCTATGCTGATATGCATAGAATGGATCGTAGTTTTAAGGAAGGGGAATTTGTTTTTCTTCGAGTAAAACCTCATAAAATCTCTATTAGATTTGGGAAAGAATCTAAGCTCTCTCATCGATTTGTTGGGCCTTTTGAGATCATCGAAAGGATAGGACCTGTGGCATATCATCTTGCTCTACCACCAGTTTTTCATCACATGCATGATGTATTTCATATTTCAGTGGTGTGTAAGTATGTTCATGATCCTTCTTACATTTTAGATTGGCATCAATTACAGGTAACAGGTGAGGGGACTCTGAAGGCATAGCCAGTTTGCATTTTGGACCATCGCACTCGACAGCTCAGATTTCACATGGTGGACCAAGTAAAGGTCCAATGGGACCTGTACAGTCATAGTTCCGCCACTTGGGAAGATGCATCTTCTATGCGTCTGGAGTTCCCTTTTTTGTTTATTCAAACTTCGAGCCAAGTTTAATCGAAGAGGGGGAGTATTTAGTGTCCTATTTTTCCTAGTATATTTTTGTCACTCCTATTAGGGGTTATTTTTGGTGAGTTATATATATATATGGAATATTGATCACTAGATTGAGGAATAATGTTTGATATACGTGATTATATTTTTTCTTTATGTTTATGTATGTCATAGTGATCACTGGATTGGGTAACAGTTTATATACATAATTATATTTCCTCTCATGTTTATGTATGGAAGATTGACCACTGGTTTGGGAAAAATGTTTTAAATAGTTGTATTTTCCCTTATGTGTGATATATTTGACTATGTGTTTTATATGATGTTATGAATATGTTTCTCCTTTTTCATCTGACATATGTATCAGGTGTATGACACGGATGGAGGTCCTGGATTGAGACACATAGACCCATAGATGCTCATGGTTATGTATAAAAAAATGGTTTAATTATAATTTATGGATGATACATGACTTGCATGATTATATATATGTCTAACATTGTACTGAGCAAGATGTGGTAGGGGACCTGATCATTTTCCAACAACGATGTTCAATTATGAATGACTGTGGAAGTCATGCACCATTCATGGTAAAATGTGTTTAAGTTAATTTCATTATGAAATACATATGATTCCTTTGATCTATGAGATTGTGATGTGTGGAGGTCTTTGAACAAGGCCTTACCAATGAACCATGAAATGGGTAAAAGCTCACAATCAGTACCATAAGGAGAAACCCTTAGTTTCAAAGAACAGTAGATGAGAAAGCATGGAAATTAGTGCGTGGAGTCCTAAATTCAAGAAATATAAGGACGTGGAGTCTTGTATATTTATGGCGCGGAGTCCTAAATATTTAAAAAGATCAAATTATGGAATATTAGATCTTTGGAGTAGATCAGGGTGCGGAGTCCTCAATCTACTAAGCCACAAAGATGCATGAAATAGGGGTGCAGAGTCCCTATTCTCCGGAAGAAAAATACCACTCATGGATAAATTTCCTTAAATAGAATCTCAATCAGACAATTTTGGAATGACTTTCTAAAAATAAAAATTCATGTCTAGCATCTAAAGCATGACTTTCCAAAAATAGTAAATATCCTTGCATACATTGCTAATCAAGCATAGTTGAAGGAAATTAAATTAACTTATCATCAATCAATCCTAATAGTTCAATATTGACTTAATCCTCAATATTATTTGTATTATCATTACCTTTTATGAGACTATGATATTTTATTAAAAGGGAATTACAAAATACCCCATTCCAACCACACAGATTTTCATCAGAGGAATTCCAGTTGCTCAAAACATTGAGTTTGTCAGTCCAATCCCTCTCTTTTATAAGAAACAATATTTTTCCTTCATTGGAGATGGCATTACATTGAATAACATGTAGCCAGAGAGTGAAGAAGAGGAGTAGAGCTCTCGGAAATTTAGATTGTAAGGATTGGAACAAGCCTGCCCGAGCCATGGCTACTGGATATTTTAGTGAGCTTTGGCTTCATTTTACTTTCTTTAAATGGCACTACAAAATTTTCCCGGTCCATTAGACGATTAAAGGAAAGGCCCACCTTCACTTTGTTACATTGAAAAAGAAGACAAGTTAGTAACCGTATTCAATGGCGTCAACTCAGTGGATGTACTGTCGCAATATGGTGGATGATACCAAATTAATCGCCCATGAAAGCAATGAATCTTGACTCGTCTTGACTTTTCCAAGCAGTCGTAAAGTTATTAGATTACAGTGTCTTGTCATTGTCGAAAAGAATATTTCCACAAAGACCATTTTGGAAATGTTATCTCTTTGTGGAAAATTTGTTCACTCATCCTGACTTGGTTTAATAAATATTTTAATGTTTTACTCGTTCAATATTGTTTTTATAATAAAAAAATTATTAACCTTATTAAATAATTCCAAAACATTTGAGTGTTTCGCTCATTTATTAACTTTATCCATTATAAAATAACTTAACTCTAACCAAATGGAAGCGGAATGAAAAGCAGGCAGTTCTTGCTTTTGCTAACATGGCAATGGTATTGGAGCTGCTGGTTCTACATATTCCGAAGTCTCCTGATCTCTGAGGTTGAGAGTTTAAGTTTTGGTTCTCTGTCATATTGAATGAGTTTGGCTTGTGGTATGTTGCACCCTGTTTGTAGATAGGGGATGAGGTAGAGAGGCATACCTCCTTGATCCGAAGGTTAATTATGAATGGCCTGTACAAGATGCTCTTGCAATGTTATCACTTTGAATCATTGGACCTCAGATATTTAGCTTTTTGCATCTACACTCTTTGCTAGGATTTAGGTTGGTGCTATAGGCCGTGGAAGAGTTTTAAGGTCCAAGTTTGTAAAATGTGGTGGAACATCGGATGCTGCTTCTGCTGCTGCAAAGGCTCAGGGTCGAATTGAATCCGTTGTTCAGTTCAAGGGTCCTTTATGATGCTATCAGGGGTTCAAAGGATTTATGGTGGTTTCTAACTTATCGTTTTGATGTTGTGATATCTCTGATTAGAGTTGCAGGGAAGGCTCTTGGTCGAAAGTTTAGGCTCTGTGTGTTTTTGGAGGAGTTAGTTGATGCGGGTTAGTACAACATCAGTCCCATTTTGATGATTGGGCATCTCTGGCATTCTTTGGTGTCGTGGCTCTGTTTTTCCGATCACCAAACTGGGTTTTACGATCAAAACTGTCGGATCATAAAATTTGAATAATTTCGGAGCTGATACTATTACATGTGGTCTAGTTTGGCAGTTGATGTACCTGGGTGGCGGTAATTGACATTTAAGGAATTTCCTATGATCACATTTATGTAGATTTATGATCCCTTCCCGCTGTGGAGTTTTTCAGAAGAGATATACGGGCACATTTATCATTGGATGCCCTCTATTGTTATAAGTTGGCGGATGAAGCTTTGGGTTGGCCACTTGGCTTTTAGTTCTCCGGACAGTGCAGGTATGTTGAAGCTAATTTCCCTACCTGCCTTTGATACCCCATCATGTCGGGACATATTTCACCTTTTGAAGTTTTTGAGGGCTCGGTCGACGATGCGGCACTTGTGCATGCCTTGGATGTGGTGGAGGGAGGCTTAACTGTACGGGACCATTCGACACATGCTAGTCAGTTGAAGGAAGGGCTATCAAATCTTTCTCTATCTTAAGGGCGCCATCATTAGTCGGCAGCGAATTAGTATGATTTTTGCACTAATCTAGTGCACAGGCAAACGACGGACAAACCCTTCAAGCCGAGAACTGGTTGCCGCCTATTAAGCTTTGGCCGAGATGTTATGTGGGATCGTGCTGCTAGTTTACAGGAATGAACGCTGGTAGAGCGGTGGAATTACGAGAATTTTGGCAAGGAGAGAAATTTTCGTGGCTTATGGCTGCCTGAAACCAGATAATTGGATACAGACCTTTCATTAAAAAACTGGAGGGCAGATGTTTTTCTTATCACTTTATCAAGATGGAGGATCTCGCTGAGATTTATTGCAAAATATGGGTTACAGGAAGATGTTTTTTAGCTCTCTATTGGTGGTAGGTTGGATTTCACCCAATGAAAAACGCACCAATTAACCACCTAGTATGGGTGAAACTACCGGGCCTGCCTATGGAATACTGGACTCAGTCAGCTTTAAGGTTCATTAAGGATAGCATCGGTAAATGTCATTTCATTGACCCCAAATGCACAGAGGTGTATGATAAGAGGACAACCTGGATCCTTGTGGAGGTGTCGTTTGTGGGAGTCCTTCCGGCTGAAGTGGACCTGGAATGGGTTTGAAACGTCCATAGACAGTAGTTGGATTATTGGCCAACACCATTTTGGTGCCATCTTTTCCATAATACCAGCCATATGATGTGACAATGTGATCGTTACAAAGCCACAAGACGGTTGGCGGAGGAGATAAAGAAGCTGGTGGATGTGTTTTTGAGCAGTCTAGTCCACAAATAACAACATTCGTCTGTGCCAATTTCTCTGGAGGGATTATCAGGCAGACTAGCTGCATTATGGGATCCCACTCGAGCTTCTTTTAAAGCTTTCAGATTTAATGGGTGCATCCTACTTTCGATACATCTTAAAGGACATAAAAGGAGGGTTTACTTGGTTAATATATATGCCCCATATAAGGAGAGGAGGTGTTTCTAGAGGAAAATGGAGGATTGCAGACTATTGTCTCTGGACAACACTATTTTTGTTGGGGACTTTAATTGTACAATAAGAGATGGTGAAGTTTGGAGACAACATGGGAGAAGGGATCCTTTGGAGAAGTACTTTTTCTCTCTCTTTAAGAACTCAAATTTGGTGGACATTAAACTGGAGAGGGAGGGGCCGACCTGGTTCAACGGTCGTTCAGGTGAGGATTTCATTGGGAAAATATTTGACTGGATTTTGATACATGCTTCCCTTCTCTCTTCGATGGAGGGTGTTAAACCAAAAGTGCATTAATACGTCATCTCTGATCACTGGCCTATTACAATGGAATGGGTCTTTGAAGATTTAAAGAAATGTCACCCATTTAAGTTTAATCGGATCTGGTTAAAATATACAAATTTTAATCTGTTAGTTCGAGATCATGCAGCGTAAAACAAAGGAGACCTGAACCTTTCAATGATGGTAACAATATCTGACACCTTAAAAGGGTTGAAGAAGAAGGTCAAGAATTGGGAGAATGTTGAGAAAGAAAAACTTCTTCTAGACCTTAAATAAACTAATGAGAGGATCTATGATATTCTAAAGGACATTGATGATGGGGATATCAGATCACTGGACCCGCCTCAAATCATTGGAAGATAACCGTCGGAGGATACTTCTGATCAATGAATAATCATGGCACTTAAAGATCCGTGAGATATGGTTACAAGAGCGGTACTGTAACACAAAGTACTTCCAAAAATTTGCAAACGGAAGGAAAAAGGCTAACGCGATTTGGAGGATGGACAATAATGGGGTCACAGTCAATTCGACAAATGAGATACAAGGGGCAGCGGTACAATATTTTGAAAATTTGTTCAAGGACAGAGAGGTGGTGGATGTTGCAGAACAACAAAAGGTTTTGGCTGATTTTCCCCGAATGTTTGGGACAATAGAAAATGAGTTAATGACTAGAACTGTCACAAGCGAAGAAGTGATAAAAATTCTCAAATCCTTTCCTATAGATAAGAGTCCCGGACGTGATGGGTGCACTCCAGAATTTTTCTTTCATTTCTTAGATTTTTTCCTTGAAGATATCATAGACTCTGTTGAGGAGGTTAAATCATTTGGAATTTTCAGAGGTGGAATTAATTCCACTTTTATTGCTCTGATACCTAAGAAGAGTGATCCACATTGTTTTGAGGACTTTAAGCCGATATCACTTTGTAATAGATTATACAAGATTGTGTCAAAAGTTCTGGCAAAAAGGATCAAAGGAATACTGTCTAATTTTGTGACAAGAAACAGTCCGGGTTCTTACCTGGGAGGAGTATTCATGATGCAGTGGCTATTACTCAAGAAGTAATGCATTCTATCAAGTCAAAGAATATTAAGGTGGAGATCATGAAAATTGATTTTAATAAGGCTTACAATAGAGTATATTGGAGCTTTATCAAATTGATCTTATATAAGATTGGGTTGACAAGTGACTTTGTTGACTGGATTATGGGGTGTATCTCCAGTTCTTCTATGTCTGTGACCATCAATGGAACTAATTATAAAATTTTTAGAACTCGGAGAGGGCTAAGGCATGGATTTTCCCTATCCCCATTACTGTTTATCCTTGTAATGGATGCCTTAAGCCTGAATATTAAGAGAGCAGTGACTACAGGTAAATTTTCAGGTTTAAATATCTCCAGGAAAGACACTACCTCACATAGCTTCTTTGTTGACAATGTACTCATTTTTGGACTAATGATTATTAGCAGTTGGAGGAGACTGGGTCAAATCTTCAACAACTTCTATTATGCCTCGGGTATGGAGGTGAACAATGGTAAATCTTGTTTCTACCATTCCGAAGGGTCCCCTGAGGTAGTTCAATTAATTCAACAACACTTTAATTTTCATGTTAATCTTTTAAAAGAAGGGATTACATATCTTGGATTCTGTCTTCGGGAAACTAAATATGCCACTAAATATTGGATCTGGCTAGTAGGGAGATATCAGAAAAGAATCAAGAATTGGTCAAACAAGTGTTATCAAAAGGTGGGTGACTGATACTTACTCAGGCTATCCTACAACAGCTAGCCATATATTGGTCACACCTGTTCCAATTACCCCGAAATATTCTAAACAAAATAAGGGGCATTATGGCAGATTTCATGTGGAATGGGGGTTTGGGGAAAGTATCTATCAATTTGATTAAATGGGAGGAAATTTATAAGCCAAAGATTCATGGAGGCTGGGGTATTATTGATTTGGATACCTTTGGGAAGGCACTCCGAATGAAATCTCTGTGGAGATGCCTATGCCATCCTAGACAATGGAAATATATCATGGAGCATAAATACCATCATAATACCTCGATGGAAGATATATACCCGATGGACAAAATTCATCTGAAGAATGGCTCAAATATATGGAACGGTTTTCAGATGGTATGGCTAGAACTAAAAGATAGATTAAAGTGGAAATTTGGGAACGGTGGACATATCAAAGTGGGTCAAATTGATTTGGAAGGTGCAGGACATAGAAATTTTATTAATACAGAGATTTTCATCATTCCTCAATAATAAATGAATCTTCTATCTGTGTCAAATTATGGATTGGATGGGGGAATATCCACAGTGGTAATCAGAAAAAAGGCTGGGTATACTAGCAAAATTGGTGATGGTCTGGGGACAATATTGTGACTCACTTAGAAATTTGGGGTTTTATAAAAGAAGACAGGGCAATAGCATTAAGTGAGGAGGAAGGTTGAATAAAGTTCAGAATTTTATAAAGGAACTCTACCTTGAGATGGTGGGAGACAAAGTACAAGGAGTGACACCTGGATGGATTAAGAAGGTATGGAAAAAGAAGGCACAAAATAAAATGGCAATCTTCTACTGGCTAGCATGGCGGGATAAAAACCTAACTTGGAACAACCTTCAGCGGAGAGGGTATAACGGTCCCGGAATTTGTAACCTTTGCTGGAACAAAGCTGAAGATAGTAAGCATTTATTTTATAATTGTTTATTCACTAAGAGGGTTCTCATTATCATTTGCAGCAAGCTCAATTTAATGGTGCCTACTTATGAAAATGCATAATATTGTTTTGAATGGTGGTACAGGAAAGGTAAGCATCTTATCAGTATGCCATTAATTTTTCACTGGAATATTTGGTGTTGTAGGAATAGAAATATTTTTTTATAACATCATATACACACCAGAAAGGATAAGCAATATAGTGTTTATGGCATTGGAGAATTATAAGGTGACAAATAAACCTCCTGCGGATCTGTCTATTAGAGAAAGGCCACACGAACTTAAATTTCCAGAGGGATATTTTGATGGAGCTACACAGAATCAAAAGTGTTGTTGTGGTGCGATTTTGATGTTAAATCCAAGCTGCCACTACAAGTTGTACTGTTATGGAGGTCATGGAACGAACATGAAGGCTGAAGCTATGGCTTTTTCGGGGCTTATGGGGTTTGCTAATCACATTTGTGTGGATTGGTTAACGATTTATGGGGATTCCAAAGTCTTAATAGACCATTTGAAGAAGGTAACAACCCTTAATCCTATCCTCTTGACAGCTTGGATGGGCCGCATTGAGAACATGAGGAAAAAGTTTTCTTCAATCACTTTCTGCCACATTTTTAGAGAAAGGAACAAGCAGGCAGACATTTTCTCAAAGAAGGGACTAAATGGCCAATTTGGAGTGATCTAGTATGAACTAATTGATGGTTTAAGTAATGGAGCCAGAGGCTCTGTTAATTTTTTCTAATCCGGTTTTGTTATTTTGCAGGATAAGAAAGGGAGATGAGACGAGCCTTATAACAGGAAGACTCCCTCATTGGGCCTCGAACATAGCATAAATAGATGAAGGATGTTACAAGATTAGGCTCAGTACTATGCAGTCTTGTTTTTTGAATATGAAGAATTAGACTCAACACACTGCGAGGTTTATGATGGATCTCTGTCTAGGGCATTCAGTGAAAAAGAGGATTAGAACTAAAGCTTAGATTGTTGCTTTGATTTCTCTATTTCAAATATTTGAGTACTTATTGTTTAATCTAAAAAATAACTTATTAACTTTGTCCAGATAAATGGATTATTATAATAAAATAATCATACAATTTTGAGTTCTTCACTGAACTAAATGTTTCACAAGAAATAATTATGGTGGTTGGATAATTATATAATATTTAAAAAATATCCAAATTTATATAATCTTGATTTGAATTGGTATTTTTTATTTTATTATTTACAAATATTTATAATAATTTAATTATTAATACAATATAATATTTATGAATTGTATTGGAGTTTTGTTTTTTTTTTTAACACCTACAAGGACTTTGAGTCTTGAATTAATATTTATGAATGGTATCGGAGTTTTTCTTTTTTAAACACCTACGAAGATTTTCAATTTTGAATCTGGCAAAGGCTATTGTCAATTGAGTTTCCTTTCTCGTTTCATTGGAACAAGCTTTAATTTTAAATAATTTAATAATTTTTTATAATTTATAATTTTATAATACTTTTTAAAATTAAATATAACTAAATAATTTTTGGTGAGATTATATTTTTTGGTTTTTTTTAAAAAATCAGTTTTCTATATAAATGGATTTAGTGTTATGAAAGATTCCTAAGAATTTAGTTTATGCAAATTTCACAGATTAAACTTGTTTAAATAGATCAAATTTGTGATTCTAACATTTTTTTTTGGTTAAATTCTAAATTATTTTTACTAATAAATATGCTTCATTAAAAACTCCGAAACATATAATAACTAGACTACAACATTACAGTTATTCAAATTTAACTTTTCTCATTAACCTTATAAAAATGGATTGAAAATGGATTATCCAAATTGACAAATTATTATAATAAAATAATTTACAAATAGTTTAGTGCTTTATTCACTTCATGTTTTTATAAAAAATAAATAACTAACCTTAATGAGAAAAACAAATTATTAAAATAAAATAATTTTAAAATATTTGAATGATTAGTTTACTCAATGTTTTACAATAAAATAAAATAAAATAATCATAAATGTTTATATGAAATAACTTATACCTATGATGTGGTTGTTTGATGATTATGTAGTATTTAAAAGGTTTTTAAAATTATTTATAATTTTTATTTTAAATGGAATTATAAATTTTATGATTTATAAGTGTTTATATTAATTATATAGTTTTATAATTAGCTACACAATATAAGACATTAATAGTCTTAACATTGTTTTTTCATTTCATAATATTTTATAGTTACAGTGGGAAGGTAAGGTGAGAGGTAAGAAACTTTGCTAAGTCCCATGAATCCTTGTCTTTTTAGCATGGTGTGTTTCCTTAATAGTTTGTTTTTTCATTTCACAGTATTTAATACTCATAGTGGGAAGGTAAGATGAGAGGTAAAAAACTTTGCTAAGTCCCATGAATCCTTGTCTTTTTAGCATGCTCTATTTCCTCTCTTGTGCATTTATTTGAGTAAACATTTTTTTGGGCTAACCATGTGAAAAAATAACTTGCTAATGATAGGCCCCAGTAGCACCAATACCTCATAGTGTGGTTTGATTTCAATTGTTTTATTCATGTTTTATTTCTTTTACAAGTTACATGAATAAAGGTGGAAAAATTAGGGATAGATTTAATGTTAATGGTAGGATAAATATTCTTAAAAGGAAGATAGCTCCAAACCTCAAGTAAATAAGGGAACATATTCCAAAATTCCCTCTACTGGTTCCAGAGAGAAATTTACACTATTTGGAGGAAAAGAACAAGAAGAAAAATCTAAATCTCGGGAATCAATAGCAAACAAAACTAAAGATACTATAATTCCTCAAACCAATCCTATAGTGGTAGCTACTCTAATTGGATAGTGAAAACATGCGATAAAATCCAAAGATAATCACAATCTTGTTCAAGGGCATGAATCACCACACTTGGTAACTGAGTTTAGTTTGTTCAATGGAGGAAATATGGCAGAGGGAGAAGGAGAAGAGTTCATACAACAATAAACACCAACTAATGAGGAGGAAGAGGTAACCGTTGGATTCCTCATTGTGGATCTTAACATAATGGTTCAAATGAAAAATATCCCCCCATCATTTCTGCTACATTTCTATGGTGAGATTAATGAAGATCCTAATTACAAGGGCTTCACTGGGGGATAAATACAATACCACGCGAGTTGCTATTGGGGGATTTATATTGACGAAAAATGACACAATATATTGAGCATATAATAGGCGGTAAAGGGTTTTTATATTGGTAGGAATAATAAATGGAGCTCAAAGTTAATGAAAAATATAAAGGGTTGTAAGAAAATATGGATGAACAAATACATACCTAAAATATCTAGCGAAAGTAAGGGTTTCTTAAATTGGGAAGGTGTATTTGGTTCATATTGGTAGGGGGTTAAATAATGTGTTTTTCAGAAGTATGTTCTAATATGTAGTCAAATTATGGGAATTGTTTAGTATGTCGCAAATTCACACGATGTGTGAGAGGTTCATTGAGTGAATCCCACATGATCCCAATGCCCTTTTATTCAATTTTGATATAATGTGTAGAAGTTATGACTATTCTACTAATTCCAAAAATATTAAGTTGCTTCCTACTAATGGGACCCATCAATTGGTGTATTATAAGGCCCATTTTAAAATGCTCCAGACTACAATTTCTTCTTTTCTCACATTAATTAACATATTTTTGGCTATAATGTGCTTAATAAGAAGATTAGAGGAAGTTTTTCATACTTCGTGGCCTAATATGGTTAATGTGAAGGAAAATGAGCATTTTTTAGTGCATTTACTATGCAGAGGCACATTGGAGGGATATAGAGGAGATGTAAGAGGCTTGTCCCCTACATTTAATCTCCTTCAACTCGAATTTATCCCTAAAATCACTCATAAACAAATCGAGGTCTACTAGTAGCCAATGAACTCAAGTAATTGCTAGGATCTAAGGGAGATAGATCCATTTTTTTTTTAAATTTTAGAGGGAAGTGATCCTCTTTCTGAGGAGGTTGCCCCTCTATTATCTGTGTATACATAAACAAGCCTAAGAACTCACTAGGATTCAAGTTTTTAGAGCAAGGGAAGAGCTACTAAGAGGTAAGAGCTTGAGACTGCCATTTTCATTTTCCTTTGCATGATGTACTTGAACTTTGTTTTATTTCAATGAAAGGTCTGTTTTTGTCTCACATCTAATTTTGTTTCATAGAGATGAGTCACCTTGGGTTAGGTCCTAACCTAGAAGCTCTAGTATCTCTTTGTGTATCTCATTTATGCATTATTCTTAGTAGCAACATTTCCTTCTTTCTTAGTAGAAGTTTATGTTGGAAATACTGAGAGGGAGGGTGACTCAATATTCCTTTCAATTAGAGCATTAGTTAATCTTCAATTACTATCAATGTTTATAAAATGATAGCAGTAAAAAAAATGAACACAAATGCACACATTTTTTAAGGTGGAAACCCACTCCAAGACAAAAACCACCTAATGCTTTTCTAATAATTCTTTAATATTCAACTCCAATTGAAAATAAAGCTCCAACTTCCTAGAATCTATAAAAGAATTCTTCTCCAGCTCCCACTGGATGGATTCTCCAAAGCCCGAGATTCTTCAGTAGTCAACTGAATGGATGCCCCAACACCCAATGAGCTACAACTCACCCTAGCACCACCCTACCACCCTGCAAAAGAATAAAAGAAGAATGGACTCCCGTACTAGGGAAAATCGTCCACTTTATAATGATATAGAATGATGTATAAGAAGAATATACACTAGACCATAACCCCAAATTTTACACAACCACCTAATGATGATCCTAGACCACCCGACACTCCCTCTTCAACTCTTGGCAGATAGACACTAGTACAGTTTGTACAATAATGTATTTAGAATGACTAAGTATAATGATACCTTTACAAGATTGTATGCAGTGCTGCCCACTTGAAGACTTCATGTGATGAACTTCTTGTTGTTGTTATGCACCTTGGTTGCTGCTCTTGTCATGCTACCCTCTGCTACACTTTTCTTTGCTTTGCTTCCCTAGAAAGTCTAGTCCTTTGCAGCCCTTGACAACACATGATCTAGCTTTTTCTTTGCCTTCTAGGAGCTCAATATTGAATCTAGTGTATCTCTATTATTTTAGATCCCCAATATCTGATTTTCAGTACTGTAGTATTCCTTTGAGTCGTCTTTCCAATGCCATAGGTATGACCCAATTTGGATTCTTCAAGAGAGATTTATACCCAATCTCTCACAATGCCCTAATTATGGACTGCTTCAGTAGAGCGAACTTGTACGGCATGCCACGTGTCACTGGTTCTTCATTCAGCTCTGAAATTGATAGAGAGAAAGATATAGACTGTGCACTATCTGCCACTTTTTACGGAACTCAAAACCAATACTCAGAGAGAGAGTTATGATGATTTTCCCAAGGTCACTTCTTTGAGATGAATTTCAGGAGCCTGCAAAAACACTGACTTCCATAGATCATATCTCCGAAAATATTGTGCACCTTTATCTAAAATTTTCATAGGAGTTTCCTCAAGATTTCGGCTTTGCCTCATAAAAATTTCTGCTTCTAAACCTTCATATAAAAAAATTTAGAGAGATACTGCCACGATGACCTGCTTCAGATGGCGAAATCCCTTGCATAAGGAGGATATGAGGATCACAATTTATATAAATGCTTAGCTGAGAGGGTTTCACTATGAACGTGGGAGGGATTTTAGGAGCTTAAAAAATATTAATTATGACTTTTCAATGACCCATGCCACAACCCCATGGGGTTTTAGCCCACTAACTGGGGGTATAAATTTCAAACATGAATATCTCCCAAACCGTGAAGAATTACGTCGCGTACCATATATCAATGGAAACATCTCGACAAGTAGAAACCATCAAAAGAATTCTTGAACCAGAATATAGTAATTTGGTAGGTCAAAATTCCCAGGAAATATCAGGTTAGCCCCTGGTGCTTCTTGGGTTAACATCAATGACAACTGCTGATCAACAATCTCCCCCTTTGGCATTGATGGCAACACAAGTACTCCCCCTGCGATCATGAAACCTCTTCCTACAACATTCTCTCCCCATTTGACATCAATGGCAAAGGGTAACTCCCCTGGAACACAACCATCCTGCGGACCTGTACACACTTCCACTCCCCCTGACACACAATCATCTTGTAGACCTGTAATCTAATGAGAACTTAGGAGAATCCCAAGCTTCTGACAAAGATATTCAAATTCTTCACGAGGTAAAGGTTTAGTGAAGATATCAACAATTTGTTCTTTTGTACAAAGATATTCAAGTTTGATATTCTTTTCAGCGACTTGTTCTCTAATAAAATGATATTTGATCGGAATGTGTTTTGTTTTTGAATGCATGACAGGATTCCTAGAGATGTTGATGGCACTAGTGTTGTCACAGAATATGGGAATAGGCTCACTGAATTGTACTTGAATATCTTGCAAATTTAGTTTCATCCAAAGGACTTGAGTACAACATGATGCTGTTGCAATGTATTCTGCTTCCGCTGTAGATAACGAGATTGAGGTTTGCTTTTTGCTCAACCATGATACGAGACAACCACCTAGATAGAATTCTGCTCCACTAGTACTCTTACGATCATCAAGCTTCCTGCCCAATATGCATCTGTAAAGGCTTGAATAATGAGATTGTTACCCTTGGTATACCACAAGCCATATTCTTCTGTGCCCTTTAGATATCAAAGAATTCTTTTGAAGACAATAATATGTGATTCTTTTGGTGCCGCTTGGAATCTTGCTACTTGTCCAACTGCTTGCATAACATCTGGCTGAGAGGCTGTTACATATAGAAGACTACCAATCATAGATCTGTACAAATTTTGATCCTCCACCTCGATGAGTCATCTATGCTCAACTTGCAAACTGCTACTGGAGTAAGGATGGGTTTGCAATCTTCCATTTTGAACTTCTTGAGCATTTCCTTGATGTACTTGGCTTGACATATAAATATTCCTTTCTCTTGTTGAGATATTTGAAGCCCTAAGAAGTATGTCAGCTCACCAGGTAAATACATCTTGAACTCACTTTGCATATTTGTAGAAAAGTTCTTACTTAGTTGATCATCATTTCTACCAAATATTATATCATCCACTTATACCTCAACGATTTTTAAATTATCTTTATCTATTTGTACATAAATATTGCTATCAACAATACATTTATTGAACCTTTGTTGACATAGATATCCATCAAGACAAGCATACCATGCTGTGGGAGCCTACCTAAGACCATATAGAGCCTTCTTTAACCTGTAAACATAGTCTTATTTTTCTGATAGTAGAAAACATTCAGGTTGTTCGATGTAAACTTCTTCTTCTTCTAATTCGCCATTCAGAAATGTTGACTTAACATCCATTTGGTAGACTTTGATTTTTCTTGAACATGCATAGGCGAAAAAAATTTGGATGGCTTCCATTCTAGCAATTGGTGCAAATGTTTTGTTGAAATCAATTCCTTCCACTTGTGCATAGCCTTTGCAAACCAATCTTGCTTTGTTTCTGGTAACCTGTCCATATTCATTCAATTTGTTCCTGAACACCTATTTAGTCCCAATGAAATTTTTATCTTTTGGTCGTGGAACTAATTCTCAGGAGTTATTCTTCTCGATTTTATATAATTCTTCATTCATAACTGCTACCCAATGTTCATTCTAGTTGGCTTCCTTAAAACTACTAGGCTCAAAGGTTGCTAGAAAAACAATGTGAACTTGTTGTGATGAACGAAGTTGTCGGCCTTCATTTATGTCACCAATGATTTGATTTGATGGATGGTTCTTTTGAATCCATTCTTTTGTTCTCTTTGGAGGAGCTTCTTGTTGTTGTTCTGGTATATCTTTATGATCATTATTTAATTCTTCCTAGTTGATAGTTGCTTCTTGTTCTAGAATTTTCTCTGTGTCTTTTTCAGCCTCTATCTCAAGTTTCAAAGATTCTATATCCTCATCATTATTCGTTAGAACACCATCTTTGTCAAATGTAACATTTATGCTCTCCACTATTTATTTTTGTCTTAGATTATAAAATTTATAGGCCTTTCTTTTGTGTGAGTAACCAACAAAGATACCTTCATCAACACGTGATTCAAACTTACCCAAATTTTGATCTTCTATTTTGATATAACATTTTCTTCCGAAGACTTTGAAATATTTCACATTATTTGGTTTTCCTTTCCATAATTCATATGGGGTCTTGTTGCAATTATTTCTGAGAAGACTTCGGTTGATAATGAAGACTATCGTATCAATTGCTTGAACCCAGAATTTTTCATCCAATTTTGAGTCCTTCAACATTGTTCTACCCATTTCTTGTACGGTTCTGTTCTTTCTTTCAGCAACTCCATTTTCATTGAGGTGTTCGTGGCCGTTGAAAATTATATTTTAATTCCATTTTCGTCATGCGTATTGTTGAAATAATTTGGAAGTGAATTCTCCACCATTTTCTCGATCTGTGGACACTTTATTTTCAAATTAAGGTTTCATTTTCAACCAACTCCTCAGATCTTAAAGCACT
This sequence comes from Pinus albicaulis, assembly GCA_034641835.2. Classification (NCBI taxonomy): domain Eukaryota; kingdom Viridiplantae; phylum Streptophyta; class Pinopsida; order Pinales; family Pinaceae; genus Pinus; species Pinus albicaulis. The sequence continues at coordinate 982,406,134 of CM076582.1, read as the reverse complement.
CAAGTGCTTCGCATTTTTTCTTTAGGAAAAATGATCATCGTCATCTTGGTATAGTCATCTATCATTAACATGAAATATAATTTACATCTAAGCCTTTTGTTCTCGCTATACCACATATATCAGTATGTATCAATTCCAATGGATGTGATTCAAAGTGTTATATTGTTTTAAATTCGAATTTTGTCTTCTTGCCATGCCAACAAGACTCACATAGTTTGTTAAAAGGATTTGAAATTTTTGGTATTTCTCATAGTACTACTTCCTTTTTTCTTACCCTGAAAATGTTGTCAAATTTGATGTGATGTGACCCATTCATTTGTGCCATAACTAGCTTTCATATTCTTTAACTAGTAGACATGCTTTACTTACTTCATCCAGAACATATATGTCATTTGGAGCTCAACTTGCTGTATCAACAATTTTATCATACCTACCTTTCCTGATTTCACATTTTGTGGAGTTTAATAGCATTGGGTGTCCTTGACCACACATTTTTCCAACACTAAGCAGACTGTGATTCATGTTTTCAACCAAGAGAACATTCTTGGCTAAAACATCTTTTCTTTCGAGAGTGGCAGTACCTGATCCTATACCATTTGAAGATCCATCATTTCCAAAGGATATGATTTCATCCTTCTTCTCTTTTAGAGATACAAACTTCTTTCTATCTCCATTCATATGCGTTGAGCATCTGCTATCAACATACCACACATCTTTGTTGTTTTGAGCCTTGAGAGCGAGAGAAAAATTATTAGTCTTCTTCTTCTTCCATGTTCATTCGTTCTGTGGCTTTGAAGATTCTTCTAGAGGATTTTCAAGTCTGCAGTCTCTAGCTATGTGTCCAAAGTTTATACATTTGTAACATTCCATATTATTTCTTAAATGTCCAAATCTATTGATTTTTTTTAAAACCTTGGGAGGTTCATATTTGACAGATCTCCTGGAATTGTATTGGTTTCTAGGGTACGTGCGACATTCTATAGGTTTATGAACAAATTTTCCACATGAATAATAATAGCCATGAAAAATATGTTGGTACTTGGATGTAAATCTTCATCGGGCAATTGTCTTCCAAGGATGTTCTTGCGAATCTTGTCCAATCATGTCTACATGCATGTCAAATCTCATAGTTTCATTGTATTTTATTGTAGAAGATCTTGCTTCTTCTTCTTTGTAATCGAGGCTAGTTCTGTCACTGTAAGATCATTGATTTTTGATGAGTTCTTCCAATACCCTTGAGTTGTTGGCATGGTTTTGGACAGTTTTTCCCTTCTTCACTTCCTTACGCAAAGAGACTACTTTGGCTTCTAATGCTTACCTTTTTCAAGTTGCTTTCTTCCAACTTCTTTTGAAGTGACTCTTCAATACATTTGTGTTCTTCAACTTCACTCATAATCTTGAACTGTTCTTCAAGAGTATTGCTTGAACTATTCTCGCATTGAGCTCTTCTTACTAGCTTGATTGCCTCCTAAAAAAATTCTTCTATGGTCAACCCTTCCTCTTCATTGTTTGATACTTCTTGTTTATTATGCTTGGCCATAAACAATACTTTTTCATTGGCTTCTTCTTTGCTGTCACTTTCTTCATCGGATGATGAGATATATTCTTTAGAGATAAATTTCCTTTTGGATCCTTGCTTTTTGCCTTACTTGTTGAATTTCTTAAAGCCTTTCTTTCCGTTTGAGTTGCCATCACTTTTGTTCGGTCATTTGCTGCGAAATGCCCAACCTCACCACAACCGAAACATATCAATGGAAGTTTACCTTTGAATTTTCCCTTACCAATTTTTAGTTTTCTCGTAAAGTAAGCATATTATTCATCTAAAAGACCTTCTCCATCATCTCCCTTTTCTTCACACTTACAGGTGCATGTATTTTCAATTGAAGGTTGTTTGTCCTTATTGGTTTTCTTAGATGCAACAATTGCAGTTTCTAGATGCAAAGTACCCTCTTCTTCATCAAGTCTCATTTCATATGCTATGAGAACTCCATGTAATTCCTCTTTGTTGAGTTTGTCTAGATTTTCACTATATTCTAAGAATATTTCGTATAATATTTCTCTCATCAACTGGCTCTCCCAATCCTTCCAGAGTATTGGTTATTTCATCGATGTATTGGAATTATGCAACAATGTTGCAATCTTCTTTCATTCCGAGTTGCTCAAATTTTGCTCTATAGATTTGAAGCTTCGCTTCTTTGACATTTGAGTCACTTGCATATATATTCTCAAGATTTTCCCATAAATTTTTGGCAGTTTTACAACCCAAAAACTTATGATAAGAAGATTCAATAAGTCCACTAATAATAATATTCTTTTCTTTTGCATCATTTACCAAATTCTTCTTACCTTGTTCATCCGCGGTTGATGAAAATCCATTTTGAACAGTGTCCCATACTTCGTAACCTTGCGTCAAGAGATAGACCTCCTTTATTCCTTTCCCGTAGTATCATTATTTTTCATTGAAATCGCAGGTACACCATTCTTGGTATGCTCCATGACCTCTTTCCAGCTGTTAAACTACTTATTGAAGGAACCAAGATTTGATACAAATTGTTGGAAATACTGAGGGGGGGGGGAATCATTATTTCTTTCAATTAGAGCATTAGTTAATATTCAATTATTATCACTGTTTGTACAATGATAGCAGTAAACAAAAGGAACAAAAATGCACACAATTTTTAAGGTGGAAACCCACTTTGGGAAAAAAACCACCTAATGCTTTTCTAATAATTCTTTAATATTCAACTCCAATTGAAAATAAGGCTCCAACTTCTTAGAATCTAGAAAAGCATTCTTCTCCAGCTCCCACAGGATGGACGCTCCAAAGCCCGATATTATTCAGTAGTCAAATAAATGGATGCCCCAACACCCAATGAGCTACAACGCACCCTAACAGCACCCTACCACCCTATAGAACAATAAAAGAAGAATGGACTCCCGTACCAAGGAAAATGGTCCACTTTACAATGATATAGAATGATGTAGAAGAAGAAGATACACTAGACCATAACCCCAACTTTGACATAACCACCTAATGATGATCCTAGACCTCCCAACACTTCCTCTTCAACCCTTGGCAGATAGATACTAGTACAATTTGTACAATAATGTATTTACAATGACTAAGTACAATGATACCTTTACAATGATTGTATGCATTGCTGCCCACTTGAAGACTTCATATGATGAAATTCTCACATCGTTATGCACCTTGCATTTTTGGCTCTTGTCATGCTACCCTTCGTCGCACCTTGCTTTTCATCGTCTCTAGAAATTCTAGTCCTCATGTTCTCGACAAATGCATGATCTAGATTTTCCTCGCCTTCTAAGAGCTCAATATTGAATCTGGTGTATCTCTGTGATCCGAATGGAAAATGGCATCAACCCATGGTATTCATATACCCATGTTATCCATCCACCCATGGAATTTACCCATGGCATTGTAAATGGCATCGACCCATGGTATTCATCCACCCATGATATTTATTCGTCCATGGTATTGTAAGTGACCCATGATATGTATCCACCCATGGTATTCATCCACTCATGGGATTTACCCATGGTATTGTAAGTGGTATCTACCCATGGTATTGTCCCATGGTATCCACCTATGGTATTCTATCTCAAAAAAAAAGGATGTAAATAACAAGCCTCACTTTGTAAAAGGATAGATGGTCCGCCACAATGTAGCTTCTACAGTTATTCTTTGTTTTAATAAAACAAGTTTCTTTGTGGTTTTATTTTCTTTGTGTTCTCTCTTTCTTTTTTTTGGCATTCTAATTTTGCAGATCTTGTCAAATCCATTTCAATTTTTTTAGATACTGGGGACCTCCCCCCAAGATTCGGATCAGTGGTATCAGATTCAGGTTACACCTCCATGGGAATGAGGGTTTGAAGCATATGTCAGTTTCAATGTTTTGCAACAATCTTCAACAAAATCCATGAATTGTTTTGGGCGGCGAGTTTTCAGATCAAATCTGAAAATTTTGGTGAAAATTTGCAAAAGAAAAGACCAGATCTGGATTCTTTGCGAAAAAATACTCAAATTCAAAAACAAATCGGTCGAATCGGAGTCCGGATGTGGGAGTTATCGTTGATTTAAAATCAACTATTTTTTCAGAAATTTTGTGACGACGAGACAATTCCAGCGCGAATCCGAGAGTCTAGAGTCTCTAGATAGTGGTTTCAAACACAAGAGAGGATGCAGAATGATCATTCCATTTCCAAAAACAGGTTCTAATAAATATTCTGAGTTATATTGACCAAGTTATGCTCATTTTAAATTTGGAGCAGCATTCGGAGTGGGTTACCTTTGGAGACGTGCCCTCCCACCTCGCTTTAGTAGGCACCTGCTTCACATTTATAAGTTTCAGCATAGCAGCATTCGACTTGGGTTATTTGGAGAAGTGCCCTCCCACCCCAAGCTATGTAGGCACCTGCTATTTCATCAACAATCAACATCATAGTTATGGGTCAACCGCACAAAATCATTTTCATCGAAGTCCATTTGCTAGGCCACACACTGTTAGTAACACAGTTGGTCACAAGAATTATTGGGTATCTCTATCCTTGGATCTTCGTTTGTCATGGTTTTGGTTCATCCAAAAACCCACACTTCATCGAAGTCCATTTGCTAGGCCGCACACTGTCAATATCATAGTTGGTCACAATCATTACAGGGTATCTCTATCGTCGGATCTTAGTTCATCACAATTATGGGTTAACTACACAAAATCCTCATTCATGTCTTTCATATTCAACAAATGCTTCTTAGGAGGGAACTCACCAGCCGGCACTTACGCCATGAGGGAGGAATGATCCGAATGGAAAATGGCATCAACCTCATTTATCTACCCATATTATCCATCCACCCATGGTATTTAAATGGTACGCAGTCATGGTACTATCCACCCATATGAGCCACTATTTAGACCCATGGTATGTATCCCCCTATGGTATTCATCCACACATGGGATTTACCCATGGTATTGTAAGTGGTATCTACCCATGGTATTGGCCTATGGTATCTACACATGGTATTGTAACTCAAAAAATGCTATAAATAACAAGCCTAAGTTTGTAAAAGGACAGATTTTCCACCAAAATGTAGCTTCTAAATTTATTCTCTGTTTTAATAAAACAAGTTTCTTTGTAGTTTTATTTTCTTTGTGTTCTCTCTTATTTTCTAGCATTGTAATTTTGCAGATCTTGTCAGATCCATTTCAATTTTTTAGATCTTGGGGGTATACCCCCAAGATTTGGGTCAGTGGTATCAGATTTAGGTTACGAATCCATGGCAATGAGGGTTTGAAACATATTTCAGTTTCAATGTTTTGCAGCAATCTTCAACAAAATCCATGAATTTTTTTAGGCGACGAGTTTTCAGATCAGATCTGAAACTTTTGGTGAAAAATTTACAAAAAAAAAGACCTGATCTGGATTCCTTGTGACAAAATACTCAAATTCAAAAAAAAAAATCGGCCAAATTGGAGTTCGGATGAGGGAGATATCGCTGATTCAAAATCAGCAATGTTGCAGCAATTTTTTCTGATGACAATTCATGGACGGCGTTCTCTTGTCATTTTTTGAAATTTCAAGCAAGTAAAATTTCAGAAAAATGGATATAGATCTGAGCTCCTTCGAAAAATCACCCAATTTCAAAATTCACTAATTGAGATCTGAACTTGGGTGATTTTTCAAGAGGAGCTCAGATCTATATCCATTCTTCTGAAATTTTGCACGGAAAATTGCAAAAAATGACAGGAGAGCCGCCGTCGATGAATTGTCGTCAGAAAAATTGCTTCAACATTGCTGATTTTGAATCAATGATATCTCCCTTGTCTGAACTCCAATTTGGCCGATTTTTTTTTTGAATTTGAGTATTTCTTCGCAAGGAACCCAGATATGATATTTTTTTTTGAAAATTTTTCACCAAAAGTTTTAGATCTGATCTGAAAACTCGCCACCCAAAAAATTCATGGATTTTGTTGAAGATTGCTGCAAAACATTGAAACTGAAATATGTTTCAAACCCTCATTCCCATGGAAGCATAACCTGAATCTAATACCAATGATCTGGATCTTGGGGGGAGGCCCCCAAGATCTAAAAAAAATGAAATGGATCTGACAAGATTTGCAAAATTACAATGCCAGAAAAAAAGAGAGAACACAAAGAAAATAAAACTACAAAGAAACTTGTTTTATTAAAATAGAGAATAATTGTAGAAGCTACATTGTGGCGGACAATCTGTCCTTTTACAAAGTGAGGCTTGTTATTTATAGCCTTTTTGAGTTACAATACCATGTGTAGATACCATAGGCCAATACCATGGGTAGATGCCACTTACAATACCATGGGTAAATCTCATGTGTGGATGAATACCATGGGTGGATACATACCATGAGTAACTTACAATACCATGGGCGAATAAATATCATGGGTGCATGAATACCATGGGTCGATGCCATTTACAATACCATGGGTAAATTCCATGGGTGGATGGATACAGATGAATACCATGGGTTGATGCCATTTTCCATTCGGATCACTCTGTTATTTCAGATACTCAATATCTGATTTTTGGTACTGTAGTAGTCCTCTGAGTCATCTTTCCAATGCCAAAGATCTGACCCAATTTCGATTCTTCAAGAGAGAATCAACAGGATTATACCCAATTCCCACAACAATAAAACCCTAATTATGGACCTGCTTCTAGGAGAGGAGAAACCGACTGTTTCTTCATTCAGCTCTAAAATTGATAGAGAAAATACTACAAGCTGTGCACTATCTTCCACTTTTTACGGAATTCAAATCCGATAATCAGAGAGAGTGTTATGACGATTTTCCCAAGGTCACTTCTTTGATATGAATTTCATGAGCCTGCAAAAACACTGACTTCCACAAATCATATCTCCGAAAATGTTACGCACCGTGATCTAAAATTTTCACAGCAGCTTCCTCAGGATTTTGGCTTTGCCTCATAAAATTTTCAGCTTCTAAAACTTCGTAGAAAAAATGTTAGAGAGAAAATACCACGATGACCTATTTCAGATGGCGAAATCCCTTGCATGAGGAGGATATGAGGATCACAATTTATATAAATGCCTAGGTTGAGAGGGGCTTCAGCAAGTGAACGTGGGAGGGATTTTAGGAGCTTAAAAAATATTAATTATTACTTTTGAATGACCCGTGCCACAACCCTATGGGGTTTTATCCCACTAACTGGGGGTATAAAATTCCAACATGAATATCTCTCAAACCGTGGAGAATTATGTGGCGTGCCATATATCAACAGAAACATCTCGACAAGTAAAAACCATAAAAATCATTCTTGAACCAGAATATAGTAATTTGGTAGGGTAAAATTCCCATGCAATATCAGTTTAGCCCCTGGTGCTACTTGCGTTGACATCAATGACAACCGCTGATCAACAGTTTACTCGTGGTTTTTTTTTTGTAGGTCTGGTTACCACCTATCTTATGGGAAGCCTGGCTAAAGAGTCTACATTAGAAAGAAAAAAATATGTGATTATTTTCCTTTGCATATTGCTAGACTTTATATGATTTCTCTTTTACATACTGTGTTTTTGCATATTTAGGAGTTAAATCACATTTTTCTTCAAGATTTCATGTATGTAGGTTAGATGCATGTTGCAATATAGATTAACTTTTGATGAAATAAAATTCAACTCACCCTTTCTTTTCTAGCTAATTTTGTTGCAATTTGATCATTAGTTTGGAATTCTTTTTAAGTGTAAAAAGGGATTGTTTGTTCGTCTACAGATACTACCAGTGGATTTCAGGGTTGGCACACTCATCCTACATTTATCTTTTCATCATCAACCTATTCTTTGTCATCTCACATTTCTCTCAAAACTCTGCCACCACTACAAGGAAAATACCCTCTAGCAGATGTTTTTGAAGAAGCCCTTATAAAAATAGCCCAAATATTTGTTTGTAGCAGAGGTCACTAAAGAAGGTTGGCAGGTGGAAGTTTTTGCGGATGTTTTTTTTTCACTGTGTTTCTAATCATAACACACAGAGATCGATTTTATATAAATTGCACTGGTGCATACTATCAAATGGCACAATGAGACACTTTTCTCTCTATAAAAATTGGCCCAGTGCATCTTAGTAATCCAGCGCACCATTGCGTACTATCAAATGGAACATCGAGACACTATGCTTTCCGTACAGACCAGCCCAATGTGTCTCAGTAATCTAGCACATTGTAAAGAAGTGTGGTGCGCCATTGATACAACCACCTAGTGCATCTCATAATCAAGCGCGCCGAAAAAGGGTTAATTTAAAAAAAAATACTAGTCGTAAACACTTCATTTTTACTTGTTACAGTTCTCTAGAGCTCTCAAGCATCAATGTGAGTTATTTTATTTGAGGCACCCTACCATCAGTGCTCCCATTTCCCGCATTGCTTCTGTGCATTGCTCACAGTGTGGAGTTCGAATTTTTCAAAACAGTGGGAAAATTTGATTTTTAGTATTTCTCGGCAAATATGCCTCCTCGATGAGAAAATGTGTAGGTAATCTACTTTTTTCTCACCAATTTAACCTTCTAGCCAATTGATTTCTCAAATTTAGTTAAAATTTACCATTTAAATAAATAATAATTTGTGTGGTGCGTTCGAGCCATTCAATTTGCACTATTCACAGTGCTGCTTGTAAATTTACAGGACGCACTGCGAATAGTGTTAACGGAAACCGCATCGGGTTTCGGTGCTCAAGAAAAATCACACCAATTTAACATTAAAATTGTGTGGTGCATGTCAGTTGTCGACTGCACTGACCATTTAAAATTTTAAAAAATAACACTCTGTGTACGGTTGTATGGTAGTGCGGTCATTTACTATAATGCACCGAGAATTATGTACAGTTGTAGGGAAGTGCATTGATCAAACTAACCGCCCTAAGGTGAATAGTTTGGTCAACGCACCGCAAAAAAAAAAAAATTATGTTTTCGCAGTTCGTGAATTTTTTTCGTGCACACTGTGGGCGGTGCATGATAAACATGTACGCACTAGTAGCAGTGCATAACTGTTTTTTTAGGCACACCGAACGTTTTGTTTCCAATAAAAATTATATATATATGTATATATTTGTCATTTAATAAAAAAATGTATGTAATATGTGAATCATTAAATGACGTCAATGGAGAGGGGATTGGAAAAAACAAGAGCATATGGTGGACCATTATAGCATGATACAGTAGTGGGAGGCATGGGAGAGGGAGATAATTTTATACCCTCTCCCTATTATGACACCCACCCAGTTTCCTTAAGTGAGGTAGGCCTCCTTAAGTTCTACGAGGAGGCCACATCCCTGAAGGGGCACATTGGGTTATTAGGAGAGTTGATCTATAGGTGGGATGCCCACCGACAGGCTTTCCGGGTCGGTCCTAACCAGTGGTATGATCCCACTGAGTAGGACATTTATTTTATTATTGGCCTATCTAAGAGAGCACAGGATTTTCCCTAGTTCCCAGATGTCCCCTTTGGTTATTCAGCAGGGAGTCAGTTGTCGTACTCCCAGAGATATTTTAGGGACGATATAGTTTCTCCTACATATTTTCAGGTGTCTGGTGGTCAGTTACACATTGCTTCGTTTGGTCCAGAGGAGGTGAGGTGCCTCTCACTACTACTAGTGACCATTTCACACTATACTAGTGATGGGCAGCACATTACTTGCCATCTTTTATTTTATGTTGATTCTTTATTCCATATGCCAGGACTTGTGAGATGGTATGCCATTTTTTTGCAGCAAGATGTCGTTCTCAAGCATGTGGGAGGTTGACCTTCCCTTTTTATTTAGAGTTATTTTATTTATTTTTTGAGAGGTTTCCGGAGACAAGGCCTTCTTTTGTCTGCCAGCCTTGTAGGATGATGTTACATGTACGAATGCAGATGTGGGGCCAGATGATGCCCAAGAGGGGCCTTTCTGACTATTTGACCAGAATATCTAGTGATGAACTAGAGTTGCTAGCCAGTGTTGATGATCACATGTTCATGATGGTGTCGTGTCTGTACGCAGGTTTGGATTGGCGAGGTGTACCAACATCCTCTTCACAGAGGATGAGCCACCAGATGTTAGAGGTAATATTAGTGTTTTATTTAAATTCATATAGTTTCATTTTATTATATTAATTAATTAGACTAAAATTTATTCTAAGACGTTCTTTAACTTGTTTTATTAGATTGTTTAATGAAATTTTCTAATTAGTGTTGTGTACTATATGTTTTGTAGATATTGTGACATTCGTTGGGGACATGATTCCACCCCCACCGGATGATCATGTAGACCATGACAAGGAGATCGCAGAGGCTGCAGATTAGGGTGAGAGATCTGATTCTTAGGTGGAGATACCAGCGGGCATGTGGCATAGGGCGGACATCCAATTTAGGATGGAGTTGGGCAACCGACTGTGTCAACTCCTGGTTGATGAGAGAGTCTGCCTTGCTATGATTAGAGAGATATATGCTAATTTTACACTCACAAAGCTCTGGAGGGACATGCCCCACGATATGATGAGCCTTATGCATCATATCATTGGAGCATCCAGTCTACTTGTGACTAGGAGGGACAGGCACCATGGAGATGTGCGACAGAGGAGGTCATCAAATGATCACGATAACAAGGGGAGTGGTCATAATTCTAGTACTCAACCTCCTCCTCCATCACCTCGCGTCGGAGATGAGCAACCAACATCTATTCCTAAGAAGGCACCATCTCACTAGGTACCTAGTCTTGAGCAGACACCATCGACTGAGCAGGCACCTAATCTTGAGCAACCAAGTCCATCTGAGTAGGAACCATCCACTGAGAAGGTTGCACCATCTCATCACCATCCATCTGATCAAGAGGAACCATCTAATCAATAAGCACCTCCTAAGCAGACTGTAATATCCCGAAGGGGAAATAGACAGTAATACAAATCATAAAACAAGATATAAAATGCTAGAAACAGATCATGAAGTAGATACACATGAAATAGAGAGAATGCTAAGCCATTTTATTATACTGAGAAATATAAATGAGTAGAAGAGGCAATCAGAATGATGGCACCTCGACTTGCACTAGGAAAGTGTAGGAATACTCTCAGAATATCAATGGAAATGGCTTCTCTCTGCTCTACGCCCAAGCTGCTGGAATACTACCGTGTTGCTACTACTGCTAGAAAAAAAAGAGTATTTTGGGTTGCTCCCCTACTTGGAAAATTCTGATACTCTGGAATCAGCCTCTACTCACAATACCCAGAAAAGCCCAGAGAGCATTTCTGAAATGGTCGACCCCCGAAAATGCCTCCCTTGATGATCTATGCTATCCTCCCAAGGGCCACATTGCTGTTGAATGCTATCCTCCAAAATATGGCCTCCCTCTCTAGAAAATGTCTCCAATAGGAAAGGGCTAGCCCCTTGCTCAATCCTCCAGCCAGAATCCTTCGAAATGGCACCAATCTGAAGCTCCCCCAAGATGAACTGTGTCCTCCCTCTCAAGGCTGCACAGTCCCTAAATGCTTTGCTCCTCCATGAATGCAACCACCGATCCTCCTGCAAAATGCTAATGGAAATACCTCACCCGAGCAAGCACTCGAAGTCTCCTGGGGCTGAGGGTGGGATCTTTGAACGGAGACACCCAATGTACTGAATAGTACTGCATACAAGTTAAACAACCAGCATGCTCCAAGTCAAAATGACTAGCTCAATATGCATAAACATGAATGATCAAATGAGGAGGCTCTCCTCCCTTTTATAACGATGGGCCTCTCTCACCCTAGGCCCCATGTTAGGTCCCTATATCACTAGTATAGCCCCTTATTATTGTTAGTGTAAACCCCTTATTGTTATTAGTGTACCCTTGTAACCCCCATTTTGTTATTATTGTGCCCTTAGATTATTATTGTTAGGTCGGCTAGGATTACATTGTGGCCCACTAGGATTATATTATGGCCCCATGGACTCCTATATATAGAAAGGAGGTTTTGTGAATTGTATCATCCAAGAATTGATCATTCATGTAATGTATTGGAGGTTTCCCCATCGAAGTGGCTTATTTCTAAGGCGTTGATATCTCATTTTCTTCTTTTGGAGTCAAGCCTACAACATTTGGTATCGCAGCTTTGGATTCTAGGTTTCAACAAGCCTAAACAAAGTCATCGTGGAATTTGCGCTATAATTTTTTTTCTACGAAGGTTTAGAATCTGAAATTCATATGGTACGAAGCTAAAATCCTGAGGAAATTCTTCAAAAAAATTTAGATCTTGGTTCACAATATTTTTGGAGATGTGATCTATGGAAGGTAGTGCTTTTTCAGGCTCCTGAATGTCATCTCAAAGAGGTGATCGTGGGAAAAGTTCAATAACTCTCTCTCTGTGCATCGGATTGGAGTGCCATAAAGGTTGGTTGTAAGTACACAGACTTTTGTTTCTTGGATATCAATTTTAGAGACAAAGGATGAAACAATGACACGTGGCAATTCGTACAAGTTCGCTCTACTGAACTAGTCCATAATTAGGTCATTGTGGGAGATTGGACACAACTTTGTCTTGGAGAATCCAAATCAGGTCAAACCTATGGCATTTGTAAGATAATTTAGAGTGCTACATCAATACTAAAATTTAGATATTGAAGATCCACAATTACAAAGATAATTCAATTTCAATATCGAGCTCCTCAAAAGCAAGTAAAAGGTGTGTATTTTTTTTTTCCAAATTGCATAAGTCTTGTTTGAAGAATCAAGTTGAATTGATTCCAAGGGAATATTGTAGAATAGATATCAGTATTGGATTCTAAAATGGCCCCTAAAAATAATTTAACACCAATTAAGCCTTAATAAGGCTCTACTATGACTCATGAAGACGAAGAATGACAACATGACATATCAAAATTACAAGAGCAAGTGCAAAAAATTTCGCTCTCGCAAAGAGCAACAAAAAATGACATAGAAGTTTTAAAGAAAGGCGTGGAAACTAATATGGATGGTTTGAAGAAAGGCGTGGAAACTAAGATGGATGGTTTGAAGAATGGCATGGAAGCTAAGATGGATGGCATGGAAGCTGGCATGGAATCTAAGATGGATGACATGGAAGCTAATATGGAAAACATGAAGAATGATCTAAAAGCAGACATGGAAGGTTTGACAAAGTTGATACAAGAAATATTTCCTAATGGTAAAAAGATAGTAGAGGAAACTCATGATGAGAACAAAATAAATGTTAATCGTGACTTCATAAACTCTAATGTTGGCGGGAAGAACCACCATATTCCAAAATGGATATGAGGAAATTTGATGGAAAGGATCCTATAACATGGATACCACAGAGGGAGCAATATTTTGATCTCCATAATGTGAAAAACACAAAAAAGGTACGCATTGCAACTTTACATTTAGAACAAAATACATTTGTATGGTATCGATGGCTTTGTTCCCAGAAAAAAATTATCACTTGGTCAATTTTTACGAGGAAATGATAGCACATTATGAGGATACAAAGAGCAACACCTTCTTTAGCCAATTGATAAATCTCAAACAAAAGGGCTTAGTGGGGGAGCACATTGAGGACTTCCAAAAATTGAATATAAGGGTAACTGATATTCCAGAGGAACACATGATTGATCTCTTCATAGGTACTTTAAAGGATAACATCCAACATGAAGTTCGCGTTTTGGAATCCGATTCATTGGAGAAGGCATTCAGGTTGGCAAGAAAAATTGAATGTAAAATTATGGCGACAAGGAAACCTACCACTCACTTCTATAAAGAGGGAAGTGTTGCTACTATTAGATTTCCACAACCTACAAGGTTGACACCACAACAATTGGAAGAAAAAATAGCAAAAGGGCTTTGCTATAGTTGTGATAGAAAATACACTAAAGGTCATAAGTGTGCTGAGAATAAATTATTTTACATAGATTGTGAAGAGGAAGAAGAAAATGAACAAGAAGAGGAAATACACCAGAACCAACCCTAGAAGAGGAAGAAATGAGTTCGACCATATCGTGTAATGCATTGGCAGGAATTACCACTCCTCAAACTCTCAATATAGAAGGACATATCAATAATAAAAAGATAATAGTGTTGATTGATTCAGGTAGCACCCATAATTTTATTCATTGTAAGGTAGCCAAGGAATTGAATTGTTTCCTATACCCAGCACCAGAATGTCAAGTGATGGTTGCAAATGGAGGAACTATAATTTTTTATGGAAATTGCCATAATATCAAGCTAACCAGGGGGGAATATGTATTGAATAGCCCAATGCTTTCCATTCCTATGGGTGGTGCTGATGTTGTACTAGGAGCACAATGGTTACAATCTTTGGGGACTGTAGCTTTTAATTTTCAAGAACTTTTCTTGAATTTTTTTTTCAGAAGGAAATGAAGTTGAATTATGAAGTATTGCAGGGAATTCGGGAAAGATAATAAGCTCTAATGTCATGACAAAGCTTCTAAAGAAAGAAAAATGAGGTGTAATTGCACAATTATGCTCACTAGAAGTTCCAACATCAAAATCATCTATTTCTGCAGATCTCCAAAATGTCTTGGACAATCATTCCAAGGTTTTTGAAACTCCAAAAGGAATCCCACCTATTCATGATCATGATCATTGTATTGATTTGATTCCAAGAAGTGTTCCTCCAAAAATCAGATCTTATAGATATCATTATGTCCAAAAGAGTGAAATTGAACGTATGATTGTAGAAATGTTAGAGGCGGGTATAATTCAACCTAGTCAAAGTTCTTTCTTTGCTCTTTTAGTATTAGTACACAAGAAGGATGGATCATGGTGCATGTGTACAGATTATAGGGAGCTAAATAAGCTCACCATTAAAGATAAATTTCCCATTCCTGTGATTGATGAATTATTGGATGAATTACATGGAGAAATTTATTTTACCAAATTGGATCTTCGTTCAAGGTATCATCAAATTAGAATGAAGACTGAAGATATTCCAAAAACAGCATTTCGAACTCATGAGGGTCATTATGAATTTTTGGTCATGCCTTTTGGCCTTACCAATGCACCTTCTACATTTCAAGGGTTGATGAATTCCATTTTCAAACCCTTCCTTAGAAAATTTTTGCTAGTATTTTTTGATGATATACTAATCTACAGCAAGTATTGGAAGGATCATCTTCAACATGTTGACACGGTGCTCAAAATATTACAGGAGAAACAATTATATGCAAAAACATCCAAATGTTTCTTTGGAGTACAAGAGGTGGAATATCTAGGTCATATTGTATCTCACGAGGGTGTTAAGGTAGACCCTAATAAAATTAAATCGAATAAGGAATGGAAAGTCCCCACAACCATAAAGCAGTTGTGAGGATTTCTTAAGTTAACATGGTATTATCGAAAGTTTGTTAATAATTATGGGAGAATAGCAGCACCTCTCACAACATTATTGAAGAAAGATACATTTTCATGGACTCAACTAAGGCCTTTGAACATCTTAAAGAGGCAATGTGCCTAGCACCAATCTTAGCTACGCCAAACTTCACAAAAACCTTTATTGTGGAATGTGATGCCTCAGGAAATGGAATTGGTGTTGTTTTAATGCAAGAAGGAAGACCCATTGCTTTTGAAAGTTGTCCAATCAAAGGAAAGTATTTATAGAAACCTATATATGAGAAGGAAATGTTAGCAATACTGCATGCACTAAAGAAACGAAGAACTTACCTAATGGGAAGACACTTCAAGGTAAAAACTGATCATGATAGTCTTAAACACTTTTTGGAACAAAGACTATCTTCAGAAGAGCAACAAAAATGGGTCACAAAGATGTTGGGTTATGAATTTGAAATAATATACAAAAGAGGTGGAAACATTTCTTTGTGCCATTTCTATTATCCAACCAGATTGGATAACCAAAGCAAGAGATGAATGGAAGAAGGAAGAAGACGTGTGGACACTCATTCAAAAGTTGCAACAAGATCCTAGTACATCTGATACATTTAGTTGGAAAAATGATTCCCTATGGTACAAAGATTTCTTATATCTTTGTAAGAATTCCCAACTAAAACAAAATATTCGTTTGGAATTGCACACTTCTCCTTTAGGAGGACACTCAGGATTTTTAAAAACTTACCACAGGGTGAAGAAATAAGTTTTTTGGGATGGCCTTAAATATGATATTCAAAAGTTTGTGGCAGAATATTTGGTTTGCCAGCAGAATAAAGTTGAGACAATTAAGACCTCGGGTCTTCTACAACCTTTACCCATTGCAGGTCAACGTTGGGAGGAGATTTCAATGGATTTTATCATAGGTTTACCTATGTCCGAAGGAAAGAGTGTCATCATGGTGGTAGTTGATAGAATTACCAAGTATGCACACTTTTATGCATTATCTCATCCATTTAAAGCAAGTACAGTTGCTACTAAATTTATGGACACAGTTCAAAAGCTACATGGAAACCCAAGGGTTATTGTGAGCGACAAAGATCCCATTTTTACTAGAAATTTCTCGACGGAGTTATTTTCTTGTTTGGGTACTCAATTAGCTCATAGCTCATCTTATCATCCTCAATCTGATGTTCAAACTGAGATAGTAAATAAATGTTTTGAAGGATATCTTCGTTGTTTTGTATCTGATAAACAAACACAATGGCTCAAGTGGTTACCTCTAGCTGAATGGTGGTATAACACTTCCTTCCATATTGTAGCAAAAATGACCCCATTTATGGCACTTTATGGATATCACCCACCATCCATCACATCATCTTTAAGAGAAAATTCAAAGGTTCAAGCAGTGGAAGATCACATCAAGCATCAACAAGAAGTTCTCCAACTCTTAAAGGACAACCTGAATCTGGCACAAAATCCAATGAAACAACAGGCAGATCAACATCGCAGTGAGACAAGTTTTGATGTAGGAGACTGGGTATTTTTACGGCTACAACCATACAAAAAAATGTCCCTCAAGCAAGCTAAGAAGGATAATAAATTATCGCCAAAGTACTATGGTCCTTACAAGGTGTTGCAAAAGATTACTACTACGGCATACAAATTATAGCTTCCTGCTTCTTCACGAGTGCATCCGATTTTCCATGTTTCACGCTTAAAGAAGGTTATAGGTGAAAATATTCCAGTTCAAACAATATTGCCAGAACTTGATGAGGAAGGAAAAATCATATTGGAACCTGAAGCAGTCACGAAAACAAGAACTCGAGAGTTACGAAATCGATCAATTTCAGAGTATCTCATCAAGTGGAAGAACTTACCCACTGAATATTCTACATGGGAGAATGAGAATTTTATGCAAAAGCACCTAGAGCTACTCAAGCGTTGAGGACAACACTTTTTTGAAGGAGAGGGGCATGTTAGGTCCCTATATTACTAGTATAGTCCCTTATTATTGTTAGTGTAACCCCCTTATTGTTATTATTGTACCCTTGTAACCCCCATATTGTTATTATTGTGCCCTTAAATTATTATTGTTAGGTCGGCTAGGATTACATTGTGTCCCCACTAGGATTACATTATGACCCCATGAACTCCTATATATAGAAAGGAGATTTTGTAATTTGAATCATCCAAGAATTTTTCATTCATGTAATGTATTGGAGGCTGCCCCGTCGAAGTGGCTTATTTCTAAGGCGTTGATATTTCTTTTCTTCTCTTTTTGGAGGTGGCTTATTTCTAAGGGTGGGATCTTCGAACGGAGATACCTGATGTACTGAAAAATACTGCAGACAAGCTAAACAACCAGCGTGCTCCAAGTCGAAATGACTAACTCAATATGCATAAACATGAATGATCAAATGAGAAGGCTCTCCTCCCTTTTATAACGATGGGCCTCTGTCACCCTAGGCCCTACCACCTCCACGTGCTCCTTTTCCCATGATGTCCCTCTCATCTGCGTGAGGTAGGCCCCATGCAGCCCACGTGGACTACGTCCTCCTTTCCCTGTGCTGTCCACTTGGCCACTAGGCCCCACTCCCTTAATTTCAATGTGGACTTTAGGAAAGTGCTTTATCCTAAGTGAGTTAATTAATATTTTTATCACTTTATTCATGCTCCAACTATAATAAGGCAAAATTGGTCAAAATTAATATTTTGAATTAGCTATGGCTAATTGGGAATATTATAGTCTCCCCCGGAAAAATGTTGCTTGACCCCAAGCAACTGTAGTGATGGATGCTACAAGATATTCTCACTCCCCCAAGTGGCATTCTCATCCGGCAAATTCTTCCACCTCACTAAGAATTCCCAGACTATCCTGCTCTGCAACTGCCTCTCCCTAGTATCAATAATGGCCGCAGACTGTAGCACCAAGTGCCCCTCATCATCTGTAGGCGGAATCTCCCCTGTCACTTTCACCTATTGTCCCAGTGCCTTCTTCAGGCACGATACGTGAAAGATGTTATGAATCTTGCTGCCCTGGGGCAGCTCCAACTCATAAGAAACCTGCCCAACTCTACGTATCACCTTGTAAGGCCCATAAAAATGGGGCTTTAGCTTCTTAGCTCCCTTCTGCTTCATAGTGGACTATCGATATGGCTGCGAACGTAGGTAGACCAAGTCCACTACCTCAAACTGTCTCTCCACCCGACCCCTGTCGGCATACAGCTTCTGCTAGTTCTGCACTGTAGCCATGTTATCCTTGAGAGCTCGGAGGATGTCCTGACTCTCTTGGATCCAATCCTTGGCTCTCAGAGCCTTGCTGGCACCAAACATCACATCAACAAAAGATAAAGCACGATAACCATATAATGAATAAAATAGAGACATACAGATAGAAATGTGATGTGTGTTGTTGTAACAGTACTCTCCTAGGTGCAGCCACGTCAACCATGCTCTCTGCTACCCAATGACATAGTTATGCAAGTAGCCCTCCAACCACTTGTTAACTATCTCTGTCTTCCCATCTGTCTATGGGTGGTAGCTGGTGCTCGGTGTCAACTCTGTCCCCATCAACCAGAAAAGCTCCTGCCAAAATCTGCCCATGAAGCGGCTGTCCCTGTCACTAAAAATGGTCTTGGGAAGACCACGTAACCTGAAGATGTCCCTAAAGAACAGCTCCGCCACCTGTGTTGTTGTATAATGTGCGGATATGGAAAAAAAATGTGCATATTTCGTCAGTTGATCAATGATGATGAACATACAGTCCTTGCCCTGCACCATGGGCAACCTTGTGATAAAATCCATTGAAATACTCTCCCATTTCCCCTCTGGAATGGGAAGTGGCTACAACAAACCTGTCGGATGGTTCATCTCCCCCTTGTTGCGCTGACAAACCTCGCACTCCCTGACATGCTGGAGTACGTCCTCCTTGAGGCCCTTTCATGAGAACCTCTCCCTGATGGCCCTGTAGATTTTGGTAAACCCCTGGTGGCCAGACAATAGTGAATCATGAGAAGCTTGCAATATATTCTTCTTGAGCCGAGAGCCCTCAGTCTATTGGGAAAAATACTAAGAGGGGGGAAGGGGGGGGGTGAATCAGTATTTAGAGCTGACTGAATTTTTTTTGTTTTTCTTTCTCTTAAAACCATACGCTACTTTACTGAACCCAACTTGCGTATACACGCAGATATCCTTAAGAAAACTTGCGTATGTCCAGAGATCTTATTATGCATTTAATTCTTTACTTAGATCATTGCATCATTCATTCATCAGATGTTTAGTAAGCAGTAAGCATGTGCAGTAATAATAGAATAAACCATCACACATAAGCAACACACATGAACACCTGTGTTTAAGGTGGAAACCCTATTCGGGAGAAAACCACTGCTACTGTCGTCTCTATCATCAATATTTATTATAAAGAAAACTTCTTACAATTTTGTACTGGCACAGACTTATACCAGCACATAGGCACCCGCCTGTAGAAGGCTACCACCTTCTCTCGTTCTCCAGTCACTACTGGAAGGGAGCTCCAACCCCCCTAATCTCGTTTACCAAACTCTCCTAGAAGGGAGCTTCGACCCCCTGATTTAACACCAGCTTGTACTGGCAGAAAGCTTCCACTTTCATACTGAAGGCTTCAACCCTCAGATCCACCAACTTTCTTCAATTTCTTCATCAGACTTGCGCCAGGTCTTCATTATTTATTTTTCATATCTTCCTAGAGATTCATCATTTGTAGATCTAGAGATATTGAACCTTCATCATATCCATAGGTGCATCATAGATTCAGATTTATCAGAAACATAGTTTAATCATGTAGATATCTCTTAAAGAGATTTATTCATTAACAACCCCTCCACATGCACACCTTGTATTATGATCCTCTTCTCCTTATATAGCTTTAGCCTTTATTAAAACCATGAGTCAAAACCATTCTAAAACCACTGATGGTATTCCTTGACGAGATCAAATAGATAATCCAGCGGGGTCTACCGAAGCCCCAAACAACTTCTCATTGTTTTATTTTCTTGGTCTAGCAATTAGATAATTAATCTAAGGCTGTTTAATATCTCAATATGAGATTGAGATATTAATCCAAATTTCTCCTTTAGTAATGACCTCCCTAAGGCATACAAAAAAAATGCTCTCTTAATAAAAACCCATGTATTAAAAGGCGAACCAATCCAAATTGGAACCCCAACCTATGCTCTTCCATATACACTAATGCATGCTCTCACAACACGAATCGACCCAAAGGTAATATTTATTTCCGCCATATAGTATTATAGCCAAGGTTAATAAATATTTACCAAGGTCTGGCCCTGGTCATAACATTATTCACGCCTGTTAATAAACCTTTGATTCTGGGCCCCATGTATATGATCCATAGTCCAATCAAATTCCCGCGTCGTACTTTGGTTAACCATTGCGCATCTTCCTCATACAACCATTGTCCGATGGCTCCCCTCCAGATCGAAGGCGCTCAACATTATCACGCGGCCTCCTTGGTCGATTGTTAACATGCGATGGCGTGCAGTGATGGCGGTTTTGGAACTTCGCCTGACGCCATGTGTCGACTGTTCTATGGAATCGCTCTCGATTCTTAAATACCACTTTTTCTGCAAAGTTGGTGTGATAAAAACCGCTTCCAGCCTTAAACTGCGTTCACTATTCATCTGCAAGGTTCCGCTCCTCTACTCCAGGTTCCGTCTACATACTTTCGCCAATTCGTTTTTCTGCGTTATCAGTTCATATAACCATAATACTGTTATACAGCTCCGATGAAATCCTTACGGACTATTCGACTCAGTTCGCTTGCATTCAACAAAGGAACCCTTCTTTGTATTGTCTAACACATGAAAAACGCACTATTACTTTGACCGACAGAGCTAATGTGCCCTGCACATACAGAACACGTTCGTGGCTCACTCTCCCAACAGGGCTTCACACAGAGTTTTAGGGCATTCCACACGAGAATTGAACCAATCAATACCCAGATACTCTAGATATTCTCCACCCAAGGTTAAACTTTTGTGAATCATAACACATGACTCTTAACACGTACGTATTCACATTGATTCTCCCATTAAATATAGAGCTTCGATTAATGTACATTCATTCTTTATATTCTGCTTGTATAGAACTGCTGATGGTTTTCTGAGTTCTTCATACAGTCATTATCTGCATCCTTTGTCAGAGAGTTGCCATCAAGGACAATCATATAATAGGAGACAGGAAACATATTGCCAAAAATCTCCCCCTTTGGACTTGATGGCAACCATGACCAAAAATACATTCAGCAACTTTCTCCCCCTTTGACATCAAGGGCAAAGGGTAGATCAAGATCCTTTGTACCGACAATACCATGCTCCCCCTGAGATCATGCTGCATCTTCAAACATAATATTCAATGAAATAACAGAAATGACTTATATGATGAGATCAGACTACAAAAAATAATTAGAATGCCAACAATGCATCCTTTCCACATGACCAATGCTCCCCCTTAACCTATACATCGAGAGATACCCATCAGCACCGCAGCTGTGCTGAAGAATGCTGACCTAGAAAATTTTTGTCAGCAAATACCCATATGCGATTTTCTGTATATAAACTTGCGTATATAAGCGGTTGTCCTGCAGGAAATCCTCATATCCAATTTAATCTTCTGTATTTAAGTAGATCTGATCTTTTTCATGGCAGAGACTACTCCCAGCTTTTGTTTGAGATATTCAAACACTTCCCTGGGTAAAGCTTTGGTAAATATATCAGCAACTTGTTCTTTGGAGGGAACATACTCCAACTTCACCTTTTTTTCAAGCACTTGTTCATGTAAGAAGTGATACTTGATGGGAGTGTGCTTGTTCTTAGAATGCATAACAGGATTCTTTGAGATACCGAAGGCACTTGTATTATCACACATAATGGAGATAGGAGGTCAACATTTGATTTGAATGTCTTGTAATGTTTGCAGCATCCAAAGAGTTGAGTGCAACATGATGCTACAGCCACATATTATGCTTCTGCTTTAGATAAGGCAATAGAGCTTTGCTTCTTACTGAACCAAGATACTAACCGAGGCCCCATATAGAATGCACCACCACTACTGCTTTTCTGATCATCAACATTTCCAGCCCAATCTGCATCAGTGTAAGCATGAAGAGTGAGATCAGCATTCTTTGGATACCATAGTCCAAAGTTTTGAGTTCCTTTCAGATATTTGAATATTCTTTTGACAGCCTGAAGGTGAGACTCTTTTGGATTAGCTTGGAATCGTCCCACAATCCCAACTGCATGCATAATGTCTGGTCTAGTCCCAGTGAGATAAAGTAGACTTCCTATCATAGATCTGTATTCTCGTTGATTCACTATGGGAGAATCATCATGAGAACTGAGATTACATCTGGTTATCATTGGTGTACTTATAGGTTTGCACTCTTCCATGCCATACTTCTTCAAAATTTGCTTAAGATATTTTGCTTGTGACAAGAATATGCCATCTGTTGCTTGTTGTACTTGCAAGCCAAGAAAGAGTGTTAGTTCCCCAAGTAAAGACGTTTCAAATTCTTGTTGCATAACAGAAGAAAATTTCTGACTCATAGACTCTTCATTACTTCCAAAAATGATATCATCAACATATACAACTACAATGAATAGTTTATCATTTTCAGTTTTTGTGTATAAGTTGCTATCAGCAGACCCCTTTGAAAATCCTTGTTGATGAAGATATTTGTCAAGACGATAGTACTATGCCCTTGGAGCTTGTTTGAGACTATATAGAGCCTTTTTAAGTCTACAAACAAGTTTTTCGTCATTTCCCAAAATGAATCCTTCTGGTTGTTCTATATAAACTTCTTCTTCTAGATCACCATTGAGAAAAGCAGATTTAACATCCATTTGATAAACTTTGATTTGTTGGAAGCTTGAAAAAGCAAGAAACATTCTTATGGCTTCAAGTCTAGCTATAAGAGCAAAATTTTCTTCAAAGTCTATACTTTCTTGTTGAGCATACCCCTTGCAAACAAGTCTAGGTTTATTTCTTATAACATCCCCATTCTCATTTAACTTACTTTTGAATATCCATTTAGTTTCAATGACATTTTGTCATGAGGTCTTGGTACCAATTCCCAAGTGTGATTCTTTTCAATTTGATAAAGCTCTTCATTCATTGCTCAAATCCAACATTCATATTTGCTAGCTTGATTGACATTGTGTTGTTCAATAGTGGATAGAAATTCCAGATAGCTAGAAGATCCCACAAGATTCCTTCTTGTTTGAACACCTGATCCCTTTTCTCCCAAAATTTGAGATTCTGGATGATTGTTTTGAACATATTTGGATGGAGCTTTTTTAGATAAATCATCTTCGGGTTCTTCATTGGGTTCACTGTCTATATCATTCCTATTTGATGTAGAAGGATATATGTCATGATCGTCTTCATCTGTTGTTTGTTTTCCTTCTTTTGGAGCTGCAAGAGACTCATCAATAATAACATCAATACATTCAAAAATCTTCCGAAGTCTTTTATTGTAACATTTATATGCTCTACTCCTAGAGGAGTAACCAAGAAGTATTCCTTCATCTGCTCTGGGTTCAAACTTGCCAAGTTTTTCATTATTATTTTTGATAAAGAATTTGCTTCCAAAAACTCTAAAATGCTTCACAGTGGGAGGATTACCATACAAGAGTTCATATGGAGTTTTATCACTATTTACACGAACATGTGCCTTGTTAAGAATATTTACCATTGTATGTGTTGCTTCTCCCCAAAATGTGTCAAGTGTTCTGGAATCATCAAGCATAGCTCTAGCCATTTGTTGAACTGTTCTATTCATTCTTTCTGCTACACCATTTTGTTGTGGAGTGCCAGCTACAGAAAACTATCTTTTTATGCCATGTTGTTCACAAAATTCAAGGAATTCATCTGATGTATATTCTCCTCCTCGATCAGATCTAAGACACTTGATTTTTAGATCTAATTCATTTTCAACCAGTGCTTTGAAGATCTCAAATTTCTCAAATGCTTCATCTTTGTGTTTAATCAACCCAATCCAACACATTCTAGAGAAATCATCAATAAATAAGATATAGTATTGTTCACCACGTGGTGACTTTTTCCTCACACGTCCACATATGTCAGTATGAATGAGTTCAAGAGGTTTATTTGATGATCCTTCCTTGGCATTAAATTGAACTCTAGTTGCTTACCGAATTGGCAAGATTTGCATATGATACTTTCGGGTAGAGTAATATTGGGAAGATCACGAACAACTTTAATTCTGCTTGATTTGTTGATTTGAGAGAAGCTCAGATGCCCCAAACTTCTATGCCATAGCCATTTTTCTGAAGATTTACTCAAGTAACATTGTTCTTTGTAGTTCTTCAATACATACAGGTTTCTTGGAGTTCTTTTTCCTTTTATAATTGTTTTACCTGTATCAAGATCACGTACCACACATTCTTTTGAACTAAAGACAACTTCAGTTCCTTGATCACACATTTGACTTACACTTAACAGGTTATGCTTTAATCCATCCACATACATGATATTATTAGCTTTCACCTTTTCTTTTAGAAAAACAGACCCTTTTCCCTTAATGACAACAAGAGTATCATTTCCAAATGTAACATTCTTTTCTTTTTCTAGAGCACTATGTGCAAGAAGTTTCTTTTTGTCACTTGTCATTTGTTTTGAGCATCCAGTATCAATATACCATTGGTTTTCTTCACCTTCTGCAAATAAAGCTATGCCACAATTTTCAACCAATAATTCCTTCTTTTTCCACACTTTGGAGCTTGAAGGAAAATTCTCTTTTAGCTGAAGTTTTCTCCTGCATTCAGATTCTTCATGGCCAAAGTTATTGCAATAAGCACATTCAACTTCATTTTGAAGAGGAGAAAAGTTGTTATAGGTATTCTTCTTTGTTCCAATATCAATCATTTTCTTTCTTGCTTCTATTGTCATGATGGTTTTATATGCAACACATTGAACAACTTTATGACCAAAACTGTGACATGAGAAACATTGTCCATTGAAGAAGAAATTTCTACGATCATGAAATATTCTACTTGAATTTACCTGTTGATTAGTGTTTCTTTGAAAGATATTCCTGTTAGTGTTCTTTGAATTGAGATGATCATGCTTTACCTGTAAAGGTTCTTTATTCCCTTGCTGAGTGGAAGAATGTTGTATACTAGCTGTAGCTGCTTTTAGATAATTTGGTGCTGAAGGCTGAGAAGATTCTCCGATATATCCAAGACCTGTCTTTATAAGAGGAGAACGTTGTATCTTGATAATCTCATCTAAGGTTTCAGATCCTTTAGCAAATATAAGATTCAAAGTCTTTAATTTCTCAATTTCTTTTCTTAGACTTACTATTTCACATTCTAATTTCTCATTGTGTTTCTCCTTTTCTTCAAGCTAATTTTTCAGAGTTTCTATGGATATTTTACTTTCTTATAAGCATATTTTGAGTTGATTGAACTCATCAAGAAAATCATTGTCCTTAACGCATCCATAAAATTATCTTTTTCTTCTCTAGATTCCTTTTCAAATGCCATGAGAAGTCTAAGATCTTGTTCACATTCTTCCTCACTATCAGATAACCCATCACTGTCTTCATGAGTATAGTAATTTTTTCTAGTGCTAAACCGATTCTTATTCCTTCTTGCTACTTCCTTCCCTTTTTCATGTGTTTCTTTATGAGGACACTTAGCAGCATAATGACCAACTCTTCCACAAGAAAAACATTTGAAAGGAAGCTTACCTCTAAACTGTCCTATGCTAAGTTGGAGTTTCTTTACAAAATTTACCTCATCTTCTTTTGAGATATACCATGATCCTTCTCTCTCTTGTACTTCTTTCCCTTTTGTAGAAGCTCTAAAGATTGCTTCTTTGACTTCAGATGGTCCTCCTCTTCTCATTTCACATGCAGTTAGTATGCCATGAAGTTGCACCACAGTAAGATTTTGAAGATCCTGCTTTTCTTCAAGAGCAAAAACTTTTGACTCAAATTTTTCCATTAGTGATCTTAAAAATTTCTCACCCAAAGTAGATTTGGTTATTGTTTCTCCCAGATTTCTCATACGATTTACAATATCATCAAGACAAAAAAAGAAATTGGCAATGCTCTCCTCATTATGCATTTTTAGATTCTCATATTTAATTCTAAGAGTTTGGAGTTTAGCACTTTTTACCTTTGCATCACCTTCATAACTTAGAATGATTTTGTCCCATATTGCCTTTGCTGTATCCAGCTGCATGACTTTGACAAATTCTATTTCAGTTAGACTTCCCAATAGAGCATTGACCGCCTTTTCATTTGTTTCATAATTCTTTCTTTCTGTGCTATCTGTTGGTACTGCGGCTGGATATTGATATCCTCCTTCAACAATCGCCCATACATCTGCTCCCAGAGACTGAAGATAGGATCTCATCCTTGTTTTCCAGAAGATTAAATTATTTCAGTTGAAGAGTGGAGGCCTGATAGATGTTGTTCCATCTTGATTGCTCATCTTGTTTGATCTTCCTTCTAGCGGCTAAGCTTTTTCAGAAGGACCTACTTTGATTCCAATTGTTGGGAAAAATAATGAGAGGGGGTGAATTAGTATTTAGAGCCGATCACTTTTTTATGCCTGTCTCTTAAAACCATACGCTACTTTACGGAACCCAACTCGCGTATACATGCAGATACCCTTAAGAAAACTTGCGTATGTCCAGATATCTTATTATGCATTTAATTCTTTACTTAGATCATTGCATCATTCATTCATCAGATGTTTAGTAAGCAGTAAGCATGTGTAGTAATAACAGAATAAACCATCACACATAAGCAACACACATGAACACCAATGTTTAAGGTGGAAACCCAATTCAGGAGAAAACCACCGCTGTTGTCATCTCTGTCATCAATATTTATTATAAAGAAAACTTCTAACAATTTTGTACTGGTGCAGACTTATACCAGCACGTAGGCACCCACTTGTAGAAGGCTACCACCTTCTCTAGTTCTCCAGTCATTATTGGAAGGGAGCTCCAATCCCCCTGATCTCGTTTACCAACCTCTCCTGGAAGGGAGCTTCAACCCCATGATTTAACACTAGCTTGTACTGGTAGAAAGCTTCCACTTTCATACTGAAGGCTTCAACCCTCAGATCCACCAACTTTCTTCAATTTATTCATCAAATTTGCACCAAGTCTTCATTATTTCTTTTGCAGATCTTCCTATAGATTCATCATTTGTAGATCTAGAGATCTTGAGCCTTCATCATATCCATAGGTGCATCATAGATTAAGATTTATCAGAAACAAAGTTTAATCATGCAGATATCTCTTAAAGAGATTTATTCATTCACAACGCATCCACATGCACACCTTGTATTATGATCCTCTTCTCCTTATATAGTTTTAGCCTTTATTGATACCATGTGTCAAAACCACTCAGCCGGTGATGGTATTCCTTGACGAGATGAAATAGATAATCTAGCGAGGTCTACCCAAGCCCCAAACAACTTCTCATTGTCTAATTTTCTTGGTCTGGAAATTAGATAATTAATATAAGGCTTTTAAATATCTCAATCTGAGATTGAGATATCAATCCAAATTTATCCTTTAGTAATGACCTCCGTAAGGCATACAAAAAAAATGCTCTCTTAATAACAACCCACGTATTAAAAGGCGAACCAATCCAAATTGGAACCCCAACCTACGCTCTTCCATATACACTAATGAATACTCTCACAACATGAATCAACCCAAAGGTAATGTTTATCTCCGCCATATAGTATTATAGCCAAGGTTAATAAATATTTACCAAGGTCCGGCGCTGGTCATAACATTATTCACGCCTGTTAATAAACCTTTGACTCCGGGCCCCACGTATATGATCCACAGTCCAATCAAATTCCCGCGCCGTACTTTGGTTAACCATCGCGCATCTTCCTCATACGACCGTCGTCTGATGGCTCCCCTCCAAATTGACGATGCTCAACAATATCGCGCGGCCTCCTTGGTCGATCATTAATGTGCGATGGCGCGCAGTGATGGCGGTTTTGGAACTTCGCTCGACACCATGTGTTCACTATTCTATGGAATCACTCTTGATTCCGAAATACCACTTTTGATGCAAAGGTGGCGTGATAAAAACCGCTTCAAGCCTTAAACCGCGTTCACTATTCATCCGCAAGGTTCTGCTCCTCTGCTCTAGGTTACGTCTGCGTACTTTCGCTAATTCGTTTTTCCGCGTTATCAGTTCATATAACCACAATACTTTTATACAGCTCCGATGAAATCCTTATGGACTATTCGACTCAGTTCTCTTGCATTCAATAGGGACACCCTTCTTTGTATTGTCTAACACATGCACAATGCACTATTACTTTGGCCGACAGAGCTAGTGTGCCTTGCACATATAGAACACGTTCATGGCTCACTCTCCCAACAGGGCTTCACATGGATTTTCAGGGCATTCCACACAAGAATTGAACCAATCAATACCCAAATACTCTCGGTATTCTCCACCCAAGGTTAAACTTCAGTGAGTCATAACACATGACTCTTAACACGTCCGTATTCACATCGATTCTCCCATTAAATACAAAGCTTCGATTAATGTACATTCAGTATTTATATTCTTCTTGTATAGAACTACTGATGGTTTTCTGATTTCTTCATACAGTCATTATCTTCATCCTTTTTCAGAGAGTTGCCATCAAGGACAATCATATAATAGGAGACAAGAAACATATTGCCAACACAGTCAAGAAGATCCTGTCCCTGTAGTAGATGATCTCATCCATCACCCTGTATCTATCATCTGTCACCTGTCCATCTACAATCTCATAAGAAAACATGTCCTTGGAGTACTCCACCAATAGCCAAGCCCTCCAATCTGCATCCAAAATCATCAAAGACAATGTGGCTGGTCTACGTGAGAGTGCATCAGCCACCACGTTGTTATTCCCTTTGAGATACTCGATGTCAAAGTTGTAGGCTTGGATCTTGCTGACCCACTTCTACTGCCTCTCCTGTAGCTGTTTCTGCTCTAAGAAAAACCTGAGGCTATTGTGGTCAGTCCTTACCCTGAACCTGTTACCTACCAGGTACTGCCAGAATTTTTCCAATGCATGCATGATGGCCAGCATCTCCTTGTCATATATAGCATATAACCGCTCAAGTGGAAGGAGCTTCCAGCTCTCAAAAGCTATAGGGTGGCCTCCCTGCATCAACACTGCATCGATCCCCTCTCCTGATGCATCACACTCTAGAACGAATGGCTGCGTGAATTCTGGCAATGCTAGCATTGGACAGCTGCTCATAACCTCCTCGAGCCTATCAAAGGCTCGCCGCACTATGTCTGTCCAACTAAATTCCCCCTTCTTCGTAAGATCTATAAGAGGTGTAGCAAGTTGAGAGAAACTCTTGATGAACATCCTGTAGTAGGTGCAGATACCCAAAAACCCCCGAAGTTCCATCACATTTCTCGGCTTCGGCTAATCCCTGATGACTCTGATCTTCTCCTTGTGGACCCTCACTCTGTCCACCCCTATGATGTGTCCTAAGTACAAAATCTCCGTCAACCCAAACTCGTGCTTGGAGAGCTTAGCATAAAACTGCTGCTCCTCCAAAATACGCAACACTGCCTCTATATGCTAGAGATGCTCCTCCCATGTCCTAATATATATCAATATGTCATGAAAGAAGGCCAACACAAACTTCCTCAGGTGATTGTGGAAGATGTGGTTCATACATGACTAGAAGGTGGCCGGTGTGTTGGTTAGCCCGAAGGACATCACCAAGAACTCAAAATGGCCATAGTGGCACCTGAAAGCGATCTTGGGAATGTCCTTTTCCCTCAAGAGAATCTGATGGTACCCGGATCTCAAATCAATCTTTGAGAAGAATTGTGCCCCTCTCAACCCATCCATTAGCTCATCAATCTGAGGAATAGGGTACCTGTTCTTCATGGTATTTTTGTTTAGGGCCCTGTAATCAATGCACATCCTCAATGTTCCATCCTTCCTCTTCACCAACACTACCAAAGAAGCGAAAGGACTGGTGCAAGGCCGAATGTGTACAAGAGCTAACAGCTCGTGGATAGCCCGCTCGATCTGATCCGATAGGCCTTGGGGTGCCTATAGGGTGTGGTAATGATGGCCTGTATGCCCTGCTCTAGCTCAATCATATGCTCAAACCCCCAATCCGATGGCTGTCTTGGCAGTATCTCCCTAAACACCGTGGCATACCTGTCAAGGATGATATGTATCTCTGGATGAACTGTCTGCTCGGTAATCCCTGCCACTAATGCATGCAGCTCTATTTCCCACTCTATGTCTCCCTTCTGGAAGTCTGCCTCCATCCAGTGAGCTAAAACTATCTAGGGTGGGTAAGTGTACATGCCCCATATCTTCTCATGCTTCCTGGTCCTCTTGTCATCCCACTCCATCTCCAAGGCCTCCCAATCTGTGGTGACCTTCCCTAGAGTGATCAACCACTGTACCCCCAATACCACATTGGTATCTAGTATGTTAACCACAAAAAATTGGTCGGTCACTGTATAGGTGCCCATCGTCACTGCCAGCGCTGGAACATATCTGGCACACTCCATAGTCTGATCTCCTGGGACCAACACTAAAAACCCATCGAATCTCTCTGTCTATATACCTCTCCACTCCACCATATGTGCATCGATGAAGTTGTGGGTTGCCCCACTGTCCACCAGTACTGATACTTGCTGCCCCCACACTATACCTCGAACACACAGCGTCAGATACTTGGGAACTCCTCGTAATGCTGCAAGGGCCCCTACGGTGGGTGCAAAGGCTGCACCTCCAGCTCCTGGTGGTGGAGGTGGCAAATTATCATATGCTGCATGGCTGCCCCCTGCCTCCACATCATCATACTCATCTTCTTCCCCACTGCTCTCGGAGAAGACCTCGACAAAATGTGCTTTACCAGCAGCACATTTGTGTCTTGGTGCCCACGGCTCCTGACAGGTGAAACACAGTCTCTTCTTCTTCAATTCCCTCCTAGCATCATCATCCAACTGTCCTCTACCCTGATTACCCCTAGGAGACGGAATCCTCACATCCTTCCCCTTAGGCTGGAAAATCTGTCTCTGGGGGTAAAGCGTCTTAGTCCTGGGTAAGGCATCCTACAAGTCCTGGGTCCTACCAACTGCATCATGGAGTGTGGTTGGTCTAGTGGATCTGACCAATCCCCGAAGTGACTCTGCTAGCCCATCAATGGACATGTAAATCATCCGTGCTACGGACAGATCTGGCACCATCACCGAAAGTCTCGGAAAATCTGAGATATATGTGTTCAGACTCCCGGTCTGTTTGAGCCTCGTCAACTCAACAAAGTGCTCCTATGGATCCCTCCGATCAAACCTCTCTATCAACCTCCAAGTGAACTTAGCATATGTTGTCACTGTCAAATGCCCAAGTGTAACCATCCCGTGGAACCACCATCCTGGGCCTCGCCATCTAGATGCAGTGCTGCCACCTTGATGGCCTCCATCTCTGACATCTGGTTGAGCTAGAAGTATATGTCCAGCTTCTCCACCCAAGCCTTTGCCGAACTATTTGATGAGCCATCAAACATAGACAAATGGAACCTACTCATCGTACGCTGAGTGTCTCCCTCATGATAATGACAGTGTCCCATGTGATGGTCGCAGGGTCTGCTGTCTCGCTGGAGCTGGAAAAAATCTTGAAATGAAAGGGCATCCCTGAACTCCTACCTGTATGCCTAGTACTCAGCAAATTAATCACCCATGTGGCTAGGCTCCGGCTCCTACTGTGCTCCTACCCCTGTGTCTGCAGCCAAAAAAGTGGGCATAGTGGAACGTGTGGGTGCATGTGATGCCATGTGCTGAGTGGCATCATGCTCTTACAAATGGTGGGATGTGCCTAATCCTTCACCAATATGGAAACTCCTTGGGGTTTCACACTGTTTAGCCTCTACAGCAGTGAATCTCTATCCCATCACCTCAATTTGCCTTGACATATCTTGTACTGACTTGAGGAGAATTTCCCCAAATGTCTTCACATCATTGTCATTTTCCATTGGTTCCTCCTACTCTATGTACACTACTAGAACATAGTCACCCTCTCTGTAGGTGACTTGCAACCTACGTTCTTGGTCACAGTACTTCCTACCCCTATAGAAAATATACGGCTTCTCTCTCAGTGTCATAGACAACTTGCTCCATAGGCTGAGCCAGGTCTATGAGCTCTGATATCACTGTAATATCCTAAAGGGGAAATAGACAGTAATACAAAGCATACAACAAGATATAAAATGCTAGAAAAATTTCATGAAGCAGATACACATGAAATAGAGAGAATGCTAAGCCATTTTATTATACTGAGAAATAGAAATGAGTACAAGAGGTGATCAGAATGATGGCACCTCGACTTGCACCAGGCAAGTGTAGGAATACTCTTAGAATATCAATGGAAATGGCTGCTCTCTGCTCTGCGTCCAAGCTGCTGGAATATTGTTGTGCTGCTGCTACTGCTGAAAAAAAATGAGTATTTGGGGTTTCTCTCCTACTTGGAAAAATCTGATACTCTGGAATCAGTCTCTACTCACAATACCCAGAAAATCCTAGAGAGC
Source organism: Pinus albicaulis (assembly GCA_034641835.2). Classification (NCBI taxonomy): domain Eukaryota; kingdom Viridiplantae; phylum Streptophyta; class Pinopsida; order Pinales; family Pinaceae; genus Pinus; species Pinus albicaulis. The sequence continues at coordinate 982,373,156 of CM076582.1, read as the reverse complement.
GTTTCTAAAATGGTCGACCCCTGAAAATGCCTCCCTTGAGGATCTACGCTATCCTCTCAAGGGCCACGCCGGTGCTGAATGATATCCTCCAAAATATGGCCTCCCTCTCTGGAAAATGTCTCCAATAGGCAAGGGCTAGCCCCTTTCTCAATCCTCTGGCCCGAATCCTCCGAAATGGCACCAATCCAGAGGTCCCCCAAGATGAACTGTGTCCTCCCTCTCAAGACTGTGCAGTCCCTAAATGATCTGCTCCTCCACAAATGCAACCACTCATCCTCCTGCAACATGTTGATGGAAATACCTCACCCGAGCAAGCACTCGAAGTCTCTCGGGGCTGAGGGTGGGATCTCTGAACAGAGGCACCCGATGTACTGAACATTATTGTAGACAAGCTAAACAGCTAGCGTGCTCCAAGTCAAAATGACTAGCTCAATATGCATAAACATGAATGATCAAATGAGGAGGCTCTCCTCCCTTTTATAATGATGGGCCTCTCTCACCTTAGGCCCCACCACCTCCACGTGCTCCTTGGCCCACGTTGTCCCTCTTATCTGCGTGCCCCACACTACCCACATGGACTGCATCCTCCTTTCCTTGCGTTGTCCACTTGGCCACTAGGCCCCACTCCCTTAATTTCGATGTGGACTTTAGGAAAGTGATTTATCCTAAGTGAGTTAATTAATATTTTTCTCACTTTATTCATGCTCCAACTATAATAAGGCAAAATTGGTTAAAATTAATATTTCCAATTAGCTATCGCTAATTGGGAATATTACACAGACACATCCATTTGATCAATAGGCACCATCGACTAAGCAAGCACCAATATATATATATATATATATATATATATATATATAAAATTAAAAATTATTATAATTACTTTAATTAATTTTGAATATATATCGTTTACGGAGATTTTTGTTGTCTAAATATTCTATTTCTTGGATTTTTTGGCCACAAATTGACTAAACAATTTTTTGTGGGATCCTCTTTTTTGTTGTTTTAAAATCAGTTTTTGAATGCACAAATGGACTCAGTGCCTTGAAATATTCATATGCACTCAGTTAATGCAAATTTCACAAATCAAACTTGTCATTCCAACAAATTCTTGTTGAATTCTCACTTTTTTTACTAATAAAATAAATGTGCTCCAAAAAAACTCCAAAACATAAAATAGTTAAACTGGAGAATATTCAAATTTAACTTATATCATTAACCTTATAAAAATAAATTATCAAAATGCATAGATTATTATAATAAAATAATTTACAAATATTTTAGTGCTATACTCCCTGAATGTTTTTATAAGAAATAAATAATTAACATTATCAAGATAAATAAACTATTATAATAAAATAATTTTAAAACATTTGAATGCTTCGTTTACTCAATTTCTTGTAAGAAATAAATTATTAACTTTATTTATATATATAGATCATTACAATAAAATAATCATAAAGTTTTATAAGAAACAACTTATACCTATGATGTGGTTGTTTGTGTAGTATTTAAAAGGTTTATAAAATTATTTATGTTTGATAATTATGTAGTAATTAAAAGGTTTTTAAAATTATTTATGATTTTGATTTTAAATGGCGTTATAAATTTTATCATTTATAAGTATTTATATTAATTTTATAATTAGTTAGGATACAAAAGACATGAATGGTTTAATATTATTTTTTAATTCCTTAATATTTAATATTTGGAGTGGGAAGGTAAGATGAGAGGGAAGAACTTGTGTGACTACTTTGCTAAGTTTTATGTATTTTTGACTTTTTAATCATGGTGTGTTTTCACTCTTGTGCGTTTATTTGAGTAAACATTTTTATAGGCTAACCATGTGAACAGATAACGTGCTAATGACAGAACCCTAGTAGCACCAAGACCTCATAGTGTGGTTTGATTTCTATTATTTTATTCAAGCGTTCTTTCTTTTAGAAGTTACATGAATAGAGGCAAAAACATTACAGATAGATTTAAAGTTAGAGGTAGGCTAAATATTCTTAAAAGGAAGATAGCTCCAAACCTCAAATAAATAAGGGAACATATTCCACAATTCCCTCTATTGATTCCATAGGAAAATCTACACTATTTGGAGAACAAGGACGAGAAGACAACTATAAACCTTAGGAATCAATAGTAAACAAAATACAATATCCTATAATTCCTCAAACCGATCATATAGTGGTAGCTACTCTAGTTGGAGAATCAAAACATGAGAGAAAGTCCAAGATAATCACAATCTTGTTCAAGGGTCTGAATCACCAAACTTAGCAACATTGTTTAGTTTTTCTAAGGGTGGAAATATGGAAGAGGGAGAAGGAGAAGACTTCATAGAAAGACCAACACCAACTAATGAGGAGGAAGAGATAACCTTTGGATTCCCCATTGTGGATCCTAACATAATGGTTAAAATGAAAAATATACCCCCATCAGTTCTGCCACATTTCTATGATAAGAATAATGAAGATCCCAATCATAAGGGCTTCATTGTGGGGATAAATACAATACCATGTGAGTTGCTATTGGGGGATATATATGGAGGAAAAATGACATAATAATTTGAGCATATAATAGGGGGTAAAGGGTTTTAATATTGGCAGGTATAAAAAATGGAGCTCAAGGTTAATGAAAAATATAAAGGGGTGTAATAAAATGTGGATGAACAAATGGATATGTAAAATATCTAGTGACAGTAAGGGTTTCTTAAATTAGGAAGGTGTATTTGGTTCGTATTGGTAGGGGGCTAAATTAAGTGTTTTTCAGAAGTATGTTAAAATATGTAGTCAAATTACGGGTATTGTTTAGTATTCCACGATTGCACGTGATGTATGAGAGGTTCATTGGGCGAAGCCCACATGATCCCAATTTATTTTTATTCAATTTTGATATATTGTATAGAAGCTATGACTACTCTACCAAAATCTTAAGTCATTTCCTACTAGTGGGACCCATCAATAGGTTGATTATAAGGCCCATTTTAATATCCTTCGGCCTATAATTTCTTATTTTCTCACATTAATTAACATCCTTTTGGCTATAATGCGCTTAATAAGAAGATTAAAGGATTTTTTTCATACTTCGTGGCCTAATGTGGTTAATGTGCAGAAAAATGAGAATTTTTTAGTGCATTTACTATGCAGAGGCACATTGGAGGCATCTAGAGGAGATGTAAGGGGCTTGTCCCCTACATTTACTCTCTTTCAACTTGACTTGATCCATAAAATCACTCATAAACAACTTGAGGTCTACTAGCTACCAATGAACTTTTGAGTAATTGTTAGGATCTAAGGGAGCTAGATCCACTTTTTTTGAAATTTTAGAGGGAAGTGATCCTGTTTCTAAGGATTTTTCCCCTCTGTTATCTTTCTATAAATAAACAAGCCTAAGGACTCACTAGGATTCAAATTTTTGGACCAGGGGAAGAGCTACTAAGAGTTAAGAGCTTGAGATTGTCATTTTCATTTTCCTATGCATGATGTAGTTGAACATTGTTTTATTTCAATGAAAGGTCTAATTTTGTCCCACACCTAATTTTTTTTCATAGAGCCGAGTCACCTTGGTTTAGGTCTTAACCCAAAAGCTCTGGTATCTCTTTTTGTATCTCATCTATGCATTATTCTTAGTAGTAACATTTCCTTCTTTCTTAGTACAAGTTTACTTGTGAAAATTGTTGTTGTAGGTCTGGTTACCACCTCTCTCATGGAAAGTGTGGTTAAAGAGTCTGTAGTAGCAAGCCAAAAGTATGTGGTCATTTTCCTTTTCATATTTCTAGACTTTATATCATTGTTCTTTTACATACTCTGTTTTTGCATATCTAGGAGTTAAATCACATGTATTCTTCTTCAATATTTCATGTATGTAGGTTAGATGCATGTTTCAATATATATTAACTTTTGATGAAATAAAATTAAACTCTCCCTTTCATTTCTAGTTCATTTTGTTGCAATTTGAGCATTAGTTTGGCATTATTTTTAAGTGTAAAAAGGGATTTTTTGTTGTTCTACATATGCTACCAATGGATTTCGGGGTTGGAAATCTCATCCTACATCTATATTGTCACCATCAACCTCTTCTTTGTCATCTCACATTTATCTCAAAACTCTGCCACCGAAATCATATTTCGGGGTCATTGAAGAACACCGTGTGAATTTTATTTTGTGCAAGTTGGGCCTTTGATAGGTGCTAGGATTGGAACATACTCATACAAAATTCATACACCCTCATCTACCCTTTCCCACCTTTTCCATTCTTAGGATGCTCACAGATCCAATCATGTAGCCAAACAAGGCAATCCTATAGCATCATGTAGCACTATCCAAAATTTACTAACACTCTAAAAGCTAGATTTTTGTCTCTTAGGCTTGAATAATGACCCCTAGGCTCTGATCCCATGATTGAGGAGGACCAAATAAAACTTTATACTTTCCATTTATTCACTACAAATACAATTGTGCAATTAGGGTTTGAGGAAAAATTTCGAAATTTGAATATTAATGATAATTTTCCTATGAAATTCACATGGACTATATCACTAAAGCTAATTTTCTTTGAAGACAATGATAAAAGGGGTGATTCATCAATGCAAAGTAGATTAGGCCTGATTATTGAATTCATTCTTTATTAGGGTTTCATTTATTTTCACGAGTTCTTTTCAAAGCAACTTCTCACATTTTGCAATTAGACTATTTATTCATATTTTTTCAAGTAGCATAGGTTTTACATTCTACAAGTACACTAGTATTTTTCATCTCTGCAATTAGCATGGTCTTTACATTCCTACAACTAGATTTATCCTTTACATTTGAATGAATAACATTTTCATTTATGCAAGTAGAATAGTGTTTTCATTCATGTTGTTAGAACAAAAATCTCTTTCTCTTTCCATGCACGTTCCTTCCTTGAGTTAGCTTAAAAAATGGAATATATATGCCTTGATTTGGTTCTTTTATTGAAGTTGTCTTGAGTAGAATCTGGCCTACTTTGCATGAAACACTTTCACCATTTAAGTTTTTCCAAACCATGGGTTGATAATTAAATTTGGTAGCCTTGGGAGTCTCAACATTATTGTTGTGATACTAAGGCTCATCACCTACCACACTCAAGGATGTAGCCTTCTGTTGGTTCATGGAGCTAGGGGAAAACACCATTAGAAAATGGGATGAGATGCATAGGAATTTTCTTTAAAAGTACCAAGAATATTGTAAAGTTAGGGAATTAATGGAGGAAATTTTTAAGATCTCGGAAAAAGAGGATGGAATACTATAGGATTTCATTGAGTGATTCCTATACAATATCAAGAGATATAAAAAAAATAAGGTCCACCAAGACATAATCATAACTATTTCCTTGAGGGTGTCCTAGATGATTCTATAAATTTATTAAATTTAATGGGATCTGGGATGTCTCACAATTTTTTTTTTTGGCAAAATTAGTGACATGTGCAGGGAGTATTATCCCAACCAAGCTACACATAGAAAAATAATAAGAGATGTTATCTTTAAGAATGCCTAGTCCGTGACAAAAAGTTTAGCTAAACTTGAATTGGGAAACTTATTATTAATTCTTAAGAGTGATATTCTTTAAAATATTAATTTACAATTATATAATTTACAATGCAAGAAAAAGAAAGAATATGAAAAATAAACATTTTCAATATTTTTTTCTACATGTAGACATAAACACCCTTTGCGATAAAATCATTTAGATGTTATTAATTCATGTTTTATCTATGTAGGTGACCATACAACATAAAATTTTCCTTCTTTAGCTAGTCTCAATGCAATCTATCGGGAGGAACTCAAACAATAGGTTAGTTGTACGCACTTGAAGAAAATAAAAATGTGACACGAGGACCCTTAGGTATACCTTCATATCATACATCTAAAAATTCTCACTTTTTTCCTAGAAAACAACATCCATTTCAATTATTGAGTCCTCTTATGTCATGTTAAGCACATGCTCTATAGAAAATTCATACATATCCCTAGAAACAGAGATGGTGACGATAAAATTATGGTAATATTACCACCTTAACCTATCCCATACCATCACAACATCCATATCCTACACCATTTAAATAGTAATAGCCAACATACCCTCAAACTCAAAAAAATCAACTAGTTGCACCACCACAAAAATTGCAACTACCACAATCGCATCCATTAACTCGGTAACCTCCCCAACCTACATAGTCCCATTCCCAACCGATTTTTGAATGTAATAATAATAAGGAAAATCTACAAGTTTTTATTGATAAGTTTCCTCTGTTTCCCGCATATTTGACCACACCAATTGGATTGCAAGATATCCAACTAAAATTTGGGAAGCTTCTCAATAAAAATAAAGACACTTTTATCATCATTCATGAATTAATGAGGGAGTAAACTATAGATTAAACAAACAATGATGTTTTAATAAAAAAAAGTTCTCAAAATTTAGAGCCTACACCATTGTCTAATTTTCCTCCCTACCTAGAAGTGTTGACTTCAGAAAATCCTAGTGAGCACCTTGAATTTCATTTTTTTTTATAATTAAGAAACATTTGCATCAAAGTACCCTTATTAGCATCCCAATATATGCTCAAACTATTAGGGACATTTTCCTAAAGAAACTAGGGATGAAGAGGATAGAGACACAAACCATTCAATTCATTAGGAAAATAACTAATTTAATATTAGGATAGACCTTTATGGAGAAATTTATGAAGCCTAAAAATATAGTTGTTTCAATAAACATCAATAATATCTTGGTTTCAAACAGTTTCATAGACTTGGTGGTAGCAATCGATGTAATGAAAAGACAAACCATGGAATAGTTTCAATTGCATTACCTTCATCATACACCTATAGTTTTGGAATTAGTTGATCCATCCAAAATAAAACCTTAAGGTGTATTGGATGATGTAACAATCTCATTAGATTCTTGGGAGTATCTAACATAAATTATTGCCTTGGAGACCAAAAACTATTCAGGATAATACCCTTTGATCCTAGGATGACCATCACTAGCTATTATTGAATCCTACATTGGTTGTCACTTGAGAAATATGCTCATTTGCTAAGGGGAATCAACAAATAAAGTGACTCTATATTCCCACCACAAAATCCTCTTAGGAATTTGAAAATGCCTTATGGCTTGAAAACTCTAATAATGATGAAGAGAATGTTGAGTCTGTTTCATTCATTGATCAAATCATTCAATTTAAAGAGTATACTGAAGATCCACTTGATCACATTTTTAGTCCTATTTTTTAATAAAAATATAGCCTAAGAACCTCATCATCACTACAAAACTTTGTAATGGCTATATATATATATTAGGATCTAATACCATTCTTGTTGAAATTATCCTAGGTAAATATGTTTTTATAAATTCTCAACTAGATACATTTCAATAGTAACATCTAGTTAGAATGTTGCAAAGACACACCAATTCCTTCCAGTGGAGCTAAAATAATATCAAGCGTGTCTCCCATAAAAAATGTATACACCACATCTACATTTAGGAGGGTGCATGAATTATTAGGAAACCTGAGAAATTAATGAGCCCAACTCTTAAAGATGTTTTTAAAGAAGAATTACTGAAAATTTTATACATAAACTTCACTTACCTAATTTTATATAGCTAGTGAGTTTCTTCTCTTGTGATATTCCCTAAGAAATATGGATAGTGATATATTTTGTGTATTAAAAAAATCTGAATTATCCGACACTTTATTTCACCCTCCCATTAGCCAATAAGGTTTTTGAATTTAGTTGGTAAGAAATAGTTTTCATTTCTTGATGGGTTTAGTGGGTAGAACTATAGGTTTTAACCCTATACAAAAATTACTTGGAAACAAATTCTTAAAATAGAAAAATATATAATGGGAAGAACATAAAACAAATATAAACATAGATTTTCCCTTAGATCCAAAAAATGGGACTACCAGATTGATTTTTCATTATATGCATTTCAATGTTACAATACATATGTATACATGTCGAAGCATTCATAAACTGCAATTCACTAACCTTGGATTAGAACATAATTGTTGTTCCCTTGACCTAATCTACAAAACACCGTGGAAAAAATACCATCATGCCCAAAACCATGCACAACACTGTCCAATTTTTTTCTAAGACATTGCTTCAGAGCTTTAAGATGTTGACATGTCTAATCAAACCTAAGGTCTCAACCTCTGCTTCAAATTCTTTTTTATTTTTCAAAATCTTCTTTACAGCCACCTCCTGCCCATTTTGAAGAGTGACCTTGTACACTTTTCGAGATCCTCCGGACCTAATCACATTCTCCTTTCTTAGGTGTGTTGGAGGATGTATGTCTCATTAAATTCCATGCCATAGTGAAAGTGAAAATGTCACTTCCCATCCCAACATTGACCTGCTTGACTTTCCCACAAACAAAGCTCTCACTCTACTATTGGTAATGAAACACAAAAAACAATATAATTTCCATGGCTAGCGGTAGAACTGAGACTAAAATTATAAGAGAATAATGATGTATATCTCTCCTCTTTGAATAACATTATCAAAACCCATACTAGAAAGCCAGATCACCACATAGGGCTGGATTCTCAAGAAAGCTATCTAGATTTCGGTGAGTTTTGGCTTTGTTTTACTTTCTTTATATGTATATATATGCCACTACAAAAATTTTCCGTCCATTAGACGATTAAATGAAGGGCCCACCTTCACTTTGTTATAATGAAAATGCAGACAACTTAGTAACCTATTAACTGGCATCAACTCAGTAGATGTGTGGCTGAAAAATGTATGATACCGAATTAATCGCCATGAAAACAATGAATCTTGACTTTTGTTAGTTATAAATTTATTGGATTAGAGTGTCCCATTGTCAAAAAAAAATATCTCCACAAAGACCATTTTTCTTTGTGGAAAAATTGTTCGCTCGTCCTCACTTGGTTTAATAAGTGATTTTAATCTTTTACTCATTCAAAGTTTTTATAAGAATGAAATGATTAAACTTATCGAGTTAAACAGACTATTATATTAAAATAATATAAAATAATTTCAAAACATTTGAGTCCTTTGCTATCTCAATGTTTTATAAGAATAACTTGTTTTATAAGAATAACTTGTTAGCTTTATAGATTATTATAATAAAATAATCATAAAATTTTCGATACTTCGCTTAGTATTTTACAAAAAATAATTTATATGGTTATTGGATAGTTATATAATATTTAAGAAGATTAAATTTATATATAATTTTAATTTTAAATGGAAATTTCATTATATTTATAAGTATTTATATTAGTTTTAAATTTTTCTAATCAATTATATAATATAATATCTATAAATTATAGTTATAATGTCTAAAATTTTATGGTATTGAATATAACAATTTATATTTCACTTTTATATATTAATTTTTAAATATTTAATATTACTTATTCAAAGCATATTCTCTAATTGAATTTCATTAGAGCATATTTTAATTTCAAATAATTTGATATTTTATTTGTAATTTATGAATTTACATTTTATATTTGGTTTTAAAAAATTAAAATTTATTATAATTACTTCACTTAATTTTAGAGTGGCGAAGAGTATATGTTAGAGTGGCAGATATGCCATGGTTGCAGTATAATGTTTTGCAGCATAATATTAATTTTGTTATGTGAAGAAGATTAGTTTTGTTGTCATAATGAGTCTATTTACCTCTTTGTTTCTTTTTTAGTGTGTAGTTAAATAGATATGTGATCAATAGCATTAGTTATAGGTAATTCTTAAAAAATTCATGTTGATGTGACTCGTAATGCTCCAGGAGCATCAGTACAGTTATTTGATACAATATCAGGTTGTAGACTTGTTTATTGAAGACATTCTGTATCTAGAATGCTATCCTAGATAATTGGTGAATATAGTAGAAGACCATATATTCAACATATGGTGGTAGTTCCATAGCATGGTTCATTATCAACAATGACCAATTGAGTTATGGGGAGTTGAGAAGTGTCAATTCTGCAAAGTACATCCATAATGGTCTGAAGTGGTTATGTGTTACATGTGTCTCAAGTGGGAAGCTCAAAAGTGTGGTGAATAAAAAAGTTGAAACTGTGAGTGGATATGGGTGCTAGTGATGACCATATTAGACAAATTTGACAAAGATTCATTTATTCTTGTAATTTATGTTTTCAATGTTTTCCATTTGAGCATTGAGGAGGGTGTTGGAAGTAATGCTTCCATGTGTTATTGTGAGTTGCCATTGTGAATTCCCAAATTTGTTGTTTCCTATGTATGAGTTCTAGTGGTGATCTAGATGTGTCTAAGTAAAGTATTTTATGTCTTATATATTTGTAACTATAGTGATCAATAAAGATATCTAAATGTATTTGGTGTTGTGTGTAATAGCTATGTGATCTCTCTATCAATTTCTAACAATTTATATCTTATTTTTTTCCATTTTTTATAGATGAAGTTATTGTTATTTAAGAGTTTGAATTATTTTAAGACACCTGATATTTAAAAATAATCTATGACACACAAAATATATTTTGTCAATTTAAAAAAAATAATTTTAGAGAATTTAAAATGGCAGCTTTATAAATTTGTTATTATTTTCTTAATTAGATTTAAAATATAATTTTTATTTTTATTTTTAAATATTTTAAATGTAATTGATGTAGATTTTATATTGTGATAAGTTAATGAAATCAACCCCACATAATGATAGTATGAAACCAAGTAGGATGCACAACTCTGTAAAAAAACATCACTTTATAGTAAGTTGCCACTGAACAACAGTGAAATTCAGTATATCAAGTTGCAGGGACTCTAATCTTTAGGTAAGATTCTAAGGAACAGAAAGGTGATGATTTGGTGAAAAATGGACATTGGATCTAGTAAAATGTTGGCAGCTTTATATCAAAATGTGAAGACAGATTGAGGTTATTCCCTGTATCTATATAAACCGATTTTTTCGCCCAAACGTTTTTCATAAAAGAAATTATTATAACAGAAAAGTTTGGCATATCCAAGATTCGAGTTGAAACCTATTTTTTCGCCCAAATGTTTTTCCGCGAAATAAAAGACTATTACCGCAATGAATTTTGGCCAATCCAAGGTTCTTGCTACCTTTTCACTTCTCAACGGAAAACTTTGGTCAATTCAAACTACGGAATAAAATTTTCTGACGCATGAAAAAGGAGATTACAAATGAAATGAAATGTGTTTAAGTACTTTAACAACGAAAGACCACAAATCGACCGTGTTGAACAACCAAAAATAGAGATTTAAAAACCATGGATCCGAGAAACCAGCAAAGTGAAGGTGAAATGATATTCTATTGTAAAGATATCTGAGTTCTATAACTTTGTGACAAAGATGGTTTTGTGATAAAGTACAAAAGTCATATTCATTATTTGTAATGTGAATTTAGTTCTAATTTGAATTTTCACATATCCAATGAATATGAAGTATGCAGCAGAGTCATGACCCTTACATAAATGAATCGTGACGGTTAATCATGAGAGAGAGCGAAAAAAGTGGGATTTACTTTCATAAGAATTATTGATTGGAGTGCAGGAAAGAGGAAACTACTTGTAAGTTATTGATTGGATTGCAACGTACAACATTATTTCACAAGTGAATTATTTAGAATATGTAGAAAAAATCGTAGCGTATGTTAGTATTCGTTGTTCACTCACGTGTTTTTATTGAAAGTGTACCAAAATTTTGCACGAAGGATTGCAGCAAACAACTCTATTTTTCATACTTTTGTCACAAGAAAAAAATATCTTGGTTTATATAATGTACCAATATAAATTTTTATCTAAATTACAATGTAGTATGAGTATGACCAATATATAGAGACAATAATGTTATAAGCAATTCAAGACCATAAAAATATGTCATCAAAGCATATACACTAATGTGAGATCAAGAGCTCCCATCCAACCAAAAAAAATAGAATATAATCTTGGATCAATAGAAAGTATGTCCACGAGAAAGAAGAACAGAAAACAACATATGTATAAGTGCACAATAACAATAGCCATCACCTCATCTCACGAACAGTCCTGAAACATAAAACAAAGTAAACCAGTAAAATATAAAAGTTCACAGGACTGGAACAAATTCCATAAACATTAAAATATTATGTAGCTTGAGTGTGGCAAATGTGAAGTTTTTATTAATTTCATTTACATCTTGTTTTCGAAAAAGGAAGTCTCTATCTTCGGGATCTTAAGAAATAAACCTACTATTATTATTATTTGGTATAACATGTCAGTACAATACTTCATTAAACATATTATTATTATTCTTAATAAAAACTCTATATATTATTTGTTGTCTTATATTATATTGTGATCTGTAAATTTTAGGTCTATGGCCTGCTTGTTTCATCGAACAGATCCTCTACGGAATTAGATTTTGTTCTTTGTGGTTGATGAATTTGATCTAGCTTGAAAAAATACTCATAACTCATTTACACATAAGACTTCTACTTTTCACTCACATTTAAAAGAACAATGAAAACACCACCTGTGGACAAAGGGAAAATGCCCAACAAGTAATAGAATGCTCTCGATGGAAAAAGAAATATGTCTAGCAATTAATATAATGTTATGAACTTATAGCCTTTGGGCAAAAGAAAAATTCTCAGCAAGCTATAAATTGATGTGGACAGTCTTTGGTCCAAAGAAATGTTAGAATTTTACTCTCAACCACTACCATGAATAAATAGTGGCGCAACCTACAACTTCATCAATTTTTGACAGCGGAGAAGTAAAAGGAGTAGATCCAAGATCTGGAGTCGTTTCCACGCAACCAACAACAAACCAGGTACCGAGCCATCATTTGCATTTATTGTTTTCAACCCTTGCTTTGACTTACCGTTTGCCTGCACTTCGCTGCCTACAACTTTTATAGTTTACCCATAAGCCTTTCCGATGTTAAGTTAAATCCCCACCGATGCGATATCGGCGGAACCCACATATCCTTACCACATCGTATTTTCTGCTTATCCCTTTGTATTTCTCTTACTGCACTTACCTTTATTTACTGCCTGCATATCGCACATTGCAACATTTATCACTTACTGTTTAGGCCCGCAACGAAACTTATATATCAACCAATATAATATTGGCGAGACCCACCTAAACCTTTACCGCCTACAAGTTTGCAATCGCAAGTTATTAACTTTACCTTCTGCCACCCAAAAGTTATGTTATATGTTTTGCGATGCGATATTGCTATCGCATATCACAATCGCACAAATTTAAGTTTTCCCGTAGCGCCCACATGCTATGTTATTTTGGGTGCAATGTGATATGTGCCACCTCACTATCGCACATCATAGCCAAAAAAGTTTAATGAATAGCGCCATATGTTAAAGTTTAATATCGCCAAATTGCGATAAGCGCGCAGATGCGATGTGGACCAGAACCATATTGCATAATATTTCAGATCCACCCTTTTGTGTTTTAGATGCATTTTTTCATGTTTTCCTGTGTAGTTCAGAATACAGTCTGCGTGCCTATTTAATGTAGAAAAGGGTCTTTTGACAGCCCAAGGACAAGAAGTTGTTGAACGTATGTTCAACAATGAATTTGCGTTGATTAGATTTAGGTTTTTAGGCTTCGGTCATTTGTATTAAAAATGTAATGTAATTTCATTGAGAGAGTGAAGGAATAGAAAACTGAAGTTTGTTCCTCTCTTGTGTATTACGGTGCCTATGTGTATGACTGTTTAATTTTCGCAATTTGTTGTATTCTCTGTGTTGTGGGGAAACACATTTCCTCTGTTGATTTTATTTAGAAATTTCAACATGGTATCAAAGCAGGTCTAGGCTCTCAGTGAAAGAAGCACAAGCTTGCTCTTTACTTAAGAAGTTGTAATATTGGTTTGAGAAGCAGATTTCTCGAGCAAGGAGAAAGCTTCTGTTTTACGCAGTCAAGAAGATTGTTTGTTTAACACAATCACGATGGCAGCAACAGGCATAAGCCTGACAAATCCCAAACTGCCATAGTTTAATGGGAAGAAATATGAATATTGGGTCATTACAATGAAGGCTTTGTTTGGTTTACAATATATATGGGAGCTAGTGGAACAAGGTTTCCAAGAACCAACAGACGCAACAGCTTTTGCTGTTTTGACAACAACAGAAAGATACATGTTGAGAGATCATAGGAAGAAGGACTCCAAAGCCCTCTTCTATCTCCTTCATGTAGTACATGAGAGTATTTCCCCAAGGATTGCAATAGCAACAAAGTCTAAGGAGGCATGGGCTATTCTCAAGACAACCTCTCAAGGCATCGACACTACAAGAAAAAGACCCTCTAGCAGATGTTTTTAAGGAACCCCTTATAAAAATACCCCAGACATCCGTTTCTAACGGAGGTTTCTAGAGGAGGTTGGCGAGCAGAGGTTTTTGTGGATGTATTTCATCCAGTGCTCTTATCACCGTAAAACGCACCAGTGCGTTGAATACGAGAAAGCATCTGTATGGTTAAAACATTGGCACACTGGACACCATGCACTATGTACACACCTGCCTGGTGTGTTGTATTTTTGTAGCACACAGGTACTTTACATAACTTCCGCACCGGTGCCTCATAAAAAAATCGCGAAAACTAAAACCACTCGGGTTTCTTTTAAATGCACTAGGCCACCTTGAAATCCCTACGCACTGGCATAGGGTTAAATAAATAAAAAATTACAGCCAAAAAACCACACAAAACATAGGCACACCGGGAACCGTGCGCTCTGAACACACCCGCCCGGTGCGTCATATTCCTGTACAACACCGGTACCTTACATCTCTACCGTACTGGTGCTTCCGAAAACATGCGCGAAAATAGAAACTGCCCGGTGTGGAATAAATAAAATGCACCGGGGTGACCATAAACCCCGCGCATCAGAAGATGGTTAAATATAAAAAATTACGGCCAAAAAACCGCACAAAACATTGGCACACCGAAAACCGTGCGCTCCATACACACCTGCCCGGTGCCTTTAATTAAGGAACTGCACTAGCACAGGTCATATCGATAGCACCGGTGCCTCATAAAAATTGCGTGGAACAGATACCACCCGGGGCAGAATGATGGAAATGCAAAGGGGTCCCCATAAACACCGCGCACCAGAAAAGGTTAAATAAAAAAAATTTACAGCTAGAAAACCACACATATCATTGGCTCACTGGACACTGTCTCCAATGCGTCATATTATTGTAGAGCACCAGTGCGTTACAGATACGTTGCATCAGTGCCTCATAAAAGCGCGCGAAAACAAAAACCGCATGGGGCGGCATACTGCAAATGCACCGGTACGCCAATAAAATCCCCGTGCACCAGAACAGGGTTAAATAAAAAAAAAAAATTATGGACAAAAAACCACAATTTTCACTTTTGTCAGTGCTACAAAGCTCTCAAGCACTGGTGCAATTTATCCATGTTTGAGCCGCCCTGACATCAGTTCTCCCATTACACTTATTGCACGCACTACTGTTGTGCATTGCCACCAATCTCTAGTTTGAATTTTATAAAACAATGGACAAATTTTCTTTTGAAAATTCTACAGCTAATATTCTTCCTCGATGGGTAAATGTATAGGTATTTTTCTTGTTTTTCCATAATTAAACCTTTTAGCACATTAGAATTTAAAAAAACCTTAAAATTAACCATTAAAAAAAAAAAAATTATGTGGTCGCGTGGTGCGCTCGAGCCGTTCGGCTCGCACCAGTTAAATTTACAGCCTATAAATTTACAGGCTACACTGCAACTGGTGCTAACGGTATTTGCATCGGTTCCGAGGTGGTACCGCAAGGTGCACCGTGTTATTTTTAAAATTTTTAAAAGGTGCAGTGTGGTCGTTTACTAGGCCGCACCGTTGATAATGTGGTATCACGTCAACTCAGTGCGTTGATGGAATTATCCATCCCGGGGTGCGTAATGTTGTCAGCCCACCGCATACTGCAATTCAAAATTGTCAACAGTTTAGCCTGATAAACTAGTGCTAAGGGTATCCGCACCAGTTCCGGGGCAGTACCAAAGGTGCACCGTGTTATTTTAAATTTCTTTAAAAAGAGTAGTGCGGTCGGTTACTAGACCACACCATTGACCTAGTTGAATAGTGGTGATGCGGTGCGTTGACCAAAATAACTGCCCTAGGACGACTATTTTTGTTAGCACACGGCTTACCGTATTTGGCATGCGTCAGTCGTGTGGCCTTTTAAAATATCACACCGATGACTATGTACAGTGGCAGGAGGGCAGTCCGCTGGCTTAGCTATACGGCCCAGGGCGTATAGTGTAGTCAACGCACTTCCCTCCTGACACCGCACGTAGTGAACGGTGTGCTAAAAACATATTTTGGAGCACTACCCCCGGTGCGCTAAAAACATATTTTGGAGCACTACCCCCGGTGCGCTAAATATCATTAGGTGCACCATATCCGGTGTGCTCTGTTGAAAGACGCACCGGGACCAGTGCGTGACTGTATTTTTGGTGCACCCACTGTTTTTTATTTATTTAAAAAAATATATTTATATACATATATTCTATATACACGTGTCATTTAATAAAAAAATTGTGTTTAATATGTCAATCATTCAAGGACATGAAAGGAGAGAAGAGGGGCAAC
The DNA here is from genome assembly GCA_034641835.2 of Pinus albicaulis. NCBI lineage: Eukaryota > Viridiplantae > Streptophyta > Pinopsida > Pinales > Pinaceae > Pinus > Pinus albicaulis. The sequence continues at coordinate 982,356,540 of CM076582.1, read as the reverse complement.
AACAACAACAATAGGCAGAACAATATAACATGGAGTGATTGTGGGAGACAAGATAGAGGGAGAGAGATGCGTACTCTTGCCCTATTACAACAACGACGTATGGGATCCTAAGGTAGGTAGGCCTCCTCAAGTTCTATGAGGAGGCTACTTCCCTAAAGTCCCATAGTTTTTTTTTGAGACATCTTATCCGAAGGTGAAATGCCTAGCAACAAGCTTTCTTGGTTGGTATCAACCAGTGGTACACACCCACTAAGGAGGATGTATATTTTATTATAGGGCTATCGAGGAGAGGCGTGGATTTTCCCTCGTTCCCCAAGGTTCCAGCTCGATGTGTGGCAGGGAGTCGGTTAGTTTACTCGTAGAGATACATTGGAGCACATGTACTATCTCCTTCATAGTTTCAGGTACCTAGAGGTCAGTTATGTATAGGTGCATTTGGTAGACAGGACGTGTAGGGCCTCTCACTTATCATTTTGACCATTTCACACAACACCAGTGACAGGCAATGCATTAGTTGCTCACTTTTATATTATGTTGATTCTTTAGTATAGTAGCCATGACTTGTTAGGTGGTCTGCCATTTTCTTGCGGCAATTTTGTATGATCTTAGATAGATGTTGTGCTCATGCACAAGGGAGGGTCAACATCCCTTTTGCTTTAGAGCTGTTTTGTTTGTTTTTTGAGAGGTTTCCAGAGACAAGGCCTAGTTTTCTTCGGCAGCCTCGTAGGCCGATTACTGAGGCATGTATGCACATGTGGGGGTAGATGATGCCCAAGAGGGAGGAGACTCTTTTTCCAGCAAGGATATCAGATGATGCACTAGAGTTGCTAGCTAGTGTTGATGAGCATCCCTTCATTATGGTCCCCTGTCCTTATGCAGGGTTGGATTGGCGAGGGTGTGCCAACATCCTCTTCACAGCTGATGAGCCACCAGATGATAGAGGTAATATTAATATTTTATTTAAATTTATTCTAACATGTCCTTTAACTTGTTTTTATTAAATTATGTAATGAAATTGTCTAATTATTGTTGTGTTATAGTATATATTTTGCAGACATTGGCTCTTTTGATGGCGAGGAGATGCTGCCACCACCACCTGATCCAGTTGTGGATCCTGATGATGATGAGGGCATGCCAGATGTCGAGGATCATCAGCAGGCCGGTGAAGATTAGAGACCTGCTCCTGCTGTTGTGTCGGTGCATAGTCGACTTAGTGATGCTAGATATAGGATGGGTTTGGGCGACCAACTCATTGCATTGACTGTTGAGGCTGGCATTAGGCCTGCTCATTACGGAGACATAGAGGCCGATGATAGGCTATTACAGATGTGGAGAGGCATGCCGCGTGACATGTATAGCCTGATGCAGCATGTCGTAGGAGTTATGACATCTTTTATGCGACTCACGAGGACTGTTGCACGTTATGATTGAGCCGCAGCACGTGATTGACAGTCTGCAAGGCACATCATACCATCATCTCATGATCGTTCACCTCGCGCTGTGCCAGATGAGCATGAGCCTCCACTAGCGTCTAGCAGTAGTCATCATGGAGATGAGGTTGTACCGTCGACCACTAGTACTGATATTGATGTTGTACTACCACCAACTGATCCATGACATTTATATTACAGTTGTAAATTTTTAACATTATTCAATTATATATATATATGGTCCATGTATTTTATGTTCATGTTGTAGTTGTACTTAATTTACATGTTGGTTGTCATCATGATGTGTATGTTGTTGGGTCATGTTAGATATGTTCATTTAATGTGTAGCTTGCAGATAGATGTGTATGTGATAGCATGAGTTATTTGACATGAGATGTATATTTGATGTTTGTGTTGCAATGATGTTAATATATAATGTAAATTGTGTTTTGTTAGATGATCATGATGATAATGATGTAGTTAGTGATTTTGAATGTGTTTTTTAGTCAAATATGATGTTTGTACGATGGTTATCATGAACGTAATGTTTATTAATTAATTTAATACCAAATGATCATGATATTGTAATATTTGTAATTCTAGTTGTATTTAAAATTCTAAAATTGTAATTGTAATGGAATATATGTAAATTTGTAAACTTGTAATTGTAATTGTAATTTTTAAATTTGTAAAATTGTAATTGTAATTGTAATTGTACGTGAAATTGTAAAATTTTAATTGTAATTGTAATTGTAATTGTATGTAAAATATTTGTAAAATTTTAATTGCGTTAATGTGAAATGAATTTATTAAAATTTTTAAAATTGTAAATTTGTAAATTTTAAATAATTGTAAAATAATAAATCTAGAATAATATGATTTATTGTAACATAATAAATTTTAGAAAATAATGCAAATAAATTCATGTACTTTAGAATTATCATTATTTTATTATGATCTTAGATACAAAAAAAAAAAATTTATATAGTACGCCATTGTTTTTGAGATCAACAAAATTGCAAATTATCAAGTGAATTATTGATTTTAACATTAACACAATGAAAATTACTAATTAATTCAAAATACATATTATATTAATATTTCAAAAAACCCATCTTAAAATGTATAAATATTGATGAAATAACACATGTACCATATCACTCTCGGTTCTCATGATCACCCTCATTATCTTCTAGCTCACATGGCATGATAACACTATTGTTCTCAAAAATATGTTTTGATCTAGGGTCATGTGTCAATACGAACCAACAATCCATATCCAACACATCTGGGTAAAAAAACACCTGGTTGCAGTGTCTAGGGAAAACATAGGGCTCCTTAGCTTCATCCCACATCTTTCTAGAGTTGATACATATCAGCCTACTATCATGATCTTCCTTTACATTATTCAGATCAAAGGTGTCCCACCACTTTCACCTAAAAATAACACATTAGAAAGAAGAAAAATCCACTTCATTGATCTCTTGTATTTTTCCTATGTAACCTAACATCCCTCATACTAGCTTTTGATCATAGTGGCTAGATCAATTAGATTGATAGAACTCGACTTCCACTCCACAGTCTTGTGTGACGCTTCCAGCATCGGTATTTTCTGTGTGAAAATGGTGTCCATATGCCCACATATATGGGAAAAAATGCACCTATTATAAAAAAGTTAAAAAATCATAGTGTCATGTGTCTTATAAATAATAATCCAACAATTAAAATATGAAATGTAGATGTCTTAATATAAGTTTCGAGCCATGTATCCTCTATATGCTTCATGGCTATTGAATCAGTTGGGATTCGCATAACTCCCAACTCACTTCTGTGTGAGGCATACCATCCCTGCAACATAGTTAATTCTTTGCAACAAAAGAGTCTTTGAATCCTTGGGATTATAGGCATGTGCCTCAATATCTTAAAAGGAGGACCAATACGTGATTTACCCTTCTTTTTTGATTTATCATACGTATCATGCCCACATTTCGGACACATCCCTTTGTTTGCGTATTTTCCTCTATATAGAATACTATCATTTGGACATGCATGATATGATATGTACTCAACACCCAACATTTTCAACAATTTCTTTGCCTCTTTGCAGCTACCGAGCAAGACATTATCACTCGGAAGAACCTTATATTTGAATAACCTGTAGTTGGTGATCATGGAAATATATATTAATAAATGTACATTAATGTCGATATAATTATTAACGTTCATAAAATTTACCATTTGTAATGTTCATTGCAGTGTATTAATTATATTTCAAATTTATATAAGGGGAGTACTTTATGGTAACTTACCTCAAAATTTCCGAGAAACATGCATTCGACAAGCCTAAATTTTCTTTCAAGTTGTATAGTAACATCGTTGTCCCCAACTCGGTATACTTTGACTAATCGCCAGGTCCAAAGAAAGGGGTGGTGGAAGCAAATTTAAGGCTTTCCAAAAAGGTGTCAGCGATATGAGCATCATCCCCTAACTGATCATCATTTTGGAATGCATCTAACAACATTGTATCCATGACAGTCGTATCCCTTAAGTAATCATCCATACCAACCTCTGTTTGATTGCCTCCATTGCCAACTTGTGAAGAACTACTATTGTTGTAGTCATTCCTAATTGATGAATCTAGACATAGCGGGAATTGAATCTGTGGTTGATTCAACCATTCTTAGTATCATTCCTCTCCGATTTTTTCTCTTAACTCAGTCTTCTCTCGATTTTAAATTTTCATGGGCTGCGATGGAAGATGGTAGGTAGGTCGTTCATCATCACTAGATTCCTAATAATTAGAAAAGAAAATTTGAACATGATTAGTACAAAATATATGATATCAACTAGTAACCACGTTGACAATATTACATGATTATAAATTGGTTTGACATTGAAATAATTACATATTAATCAATATATATACCAAAAAATTATAATTATAGTTATGATCATTGTCCTGGGATTGTGGCTAGAAGATGCAATATTGTTACAATTGGTAGGGTGAAGCGGTTGTCCATTTTCATCTACCAAATGCGCCTTGCGGTATGCATCTCCTAATAAGAACTTCCGACATTTTGAATCAGTTTGAATATTTTGTGCATTTGAACTCGATGCTGAATCTGCATGAACCTACAAATTTGTATACATTATAAATTCAATTAAGTTGTGCATGATTGAATGCATGGATAAAAAACATAAATTCAATTAGATAGTGAAAATATAAAACAAATCTGAAGTAAATATTACGTCTCCAAATGGATAGGGAGAAATCCGCGATGGACTTTGAGAAATATTATAGAACGAGCTGGATTTTGAAGAATTGTCCATTCCATATAATATATGATATTTTCTCCCTACATTTGAGCAAAACAATGATAAATTTTGGTGCACAAACCTAAATGTAATTTCAGTGCGTAATGTATAAATAGCCGCACTGGTACGATTTTGTTATTGCACACCAGTGCCATTTTATAACTCGACACATTGGTGTGGTTCGATTAAGGGACACACTGGTCAACGAATAACCCCAAATAAAAAAAATGCAACCCTATTTTATTTAAGTGAAAATAAAACTGGTAAATTGAAAAATGAGCGGAAAAATATTTTCGAAAATCTAATTTCATAAAAGATTTCTTTAAATACTAAACACTTTTCATTATTTCACTATTTTTGCAAAAATTTTCAGCCAGATATTTGCGGGATACATACCTGGAGCAAAGACAACACAAGAGCACTGTGGAGCAGGGAAATACAATCGAACAAAAGCATTGATACAATCAAAATTCCAAACCTCTGGTGATTCAAACCTTGTACCATAGAATTTCAAACAATGTGAGTAAAGTTTATTTTTATTTTTTTACTTTTTTTTGCAGTTTTTTTTATGCAGTAAAAGAAAAACTCAAAGTCTATTATTTTTTTTATATTTTTTCTGTAGTTTTTTTATGAAGTAAAATAAAAAAATCAAAGTTTATAGTTTTTTTACTTTTTCTGTAGTTTTTTTTACCTTTTGTACAATTTTTAGAAACAAAAAAATAAAAAATAAATCCATTTTTAGAAAGAAAAACCCTAGATTATTTTTCTTTCTGCCCTTTCTTCTCCCTCTTTCTGTAATTTCAGAATTAGGGCTTTTCAATTTATATTTATAGGGTTTGTATTGGCATAAGAAATCCAACCCATGGGACGACTTGCATAGTCAAATCCAAATCCATGTTTTCCCTTGCATCAATCTAAAAAAATAGATTTTTTTTCGTTGGTGCACCCTGTGTAACATAGCGCACTGGTGCGCTGTATTATGCCAGCACACCACGAAAGTACAATAATAAAAAATTAAAAAACACAATATATTTTTATCAGTGCGCCATATGTAACATATGGCACCGGTGCACTATTTCATTATGGCGCACCGTAAACGTGCTGTTTCCAAAAAAAACCATTTTAGAAACAAACCCTATATTCTTTTTGTTTCTACCCTTTCTTCTCCCTCTTTCTATGATTTCAGAATTAGGGCTTTTCAATTTACATTTATAGGGTTTGTATATTCATAAGACATCCAACCTACGAGACAATTTGGATAGTCAAATCCCAATCCATGTTGGCCCTTGCGTCAATCTTTTAAAAAAAAGTATATTTTTTTCGTCAGTGTGCCCTGCGTAACATAGCGCACCGGTGCACTCTTTTATGCCAGTACACCATGAAAGTACAGTGATAAAAAATAAAAAAACAAAATATGTTTTTTACCAGTGCGCCATATGTAACATATGGCACTGGTGCACTATTTCATTATGGCGCACCACAGAAATGTCGTTTCGCAAAAAAAAACCCATTTTAGAAACAAACCCTACATTCTTTTTGTTTCTGCCCTTTCTTCTCCCTCTTTTTGTGATTTTAGAATTAGGGCTTTTCAATTTATATTTATAGGATTTGTATTGTTAAATATAAGCCTAAGACATCCAACCCATGGGACGACCTACATAGTCGGATCCCAATCCATGTTGGCCCTTGCGTAAATTTATTTATTTATTATTTTTTTTATGCATCGTGTGTACCTGAGCGCATCGGTGCACTCTATTATCCCAGCGCACCGCAAAAGTATTGTGATAAAAAAATTAGAAAAACAAAATATTTTTTCTCAATGCGTCATTTGTAAAATATGCAGCCGGTGCGCTATTTCATTATGGTGCACCGCGAACGTTCTGTTTCGAAAAAAAAAAGACTTTCAAAAAATACAAACCTTACATTCTTTTTGTTTCTGCCCTTTCTTCTCCCTTTTTCTGTAATTTATGAATTAGGGCTTTTCAATTTAGATTTATAGGGTTTTTATTGCTAAATATAGACCTAAGACATCCAACCGACGGGACGATTAGCATGTCGGATCCCAATCCATGTGGGCCCTTGCATGAATTTTTATTATTTAATAACACTGGATGATCTTTATTATTTTATCATGGTTAACCGATGCGGTGATTGACATGTAACGCATTGGTGTGCCTTGTTGACATAGAGCACCGTACAATATATTATACTGTTTTTGCGGTGCATTTGGAAGACACCCACGCACCGGCGTCGATGCGTACACCATGAATGGCGCACCGGTTTCTTGAATTTTTTTTTTTACTTGAAAAGTTGACAATTTATTTATAAATATATTAATGAATGATATGGTACATGTTTGATATTGATAAAGAAATGACTGGCAAGAGATCAAGTAACAAAAATACTGATAACACATCAAGAAAAGAAAAAAAGGTAAGTTATTTGTAAATTCTTTACAAAAAATATTATTTTTGAACTATATGTAAGTTTAACTAATATGTATTGTTTACTGTGTATTATGCAGATCCACAAAATGACGAAGCTCGATAAGATTATTTCTGATCTAGGACCAGAAGAGCGTAAAATCTTGATGGAAAAATTGCAAAAGGATGAATTAGGTGAATGAAAAAATACTATCGATCCAATATGAGTTTCTTTTTTTAGTTTTTTTTAATAATATAATTAAAATTATTAGATAACATGTGTGAAACAATCTATTAATTCACATCTGTTTAATGGTCTACGGGGACCAACAACTCAGAAAAGGAATGTTGTTCTATGAAAAAAAAAACATAGAACATGCAAATGAAAATGAATTGATCCTTAGCTCATCTGGAGTGGTGCTAGAGGTTAACGAAAGGGGGAAAGTTTGAGGGATATAGTGGAACGATTGTATATATGTTCTTTCCACTTACAATACAAAACCAATCCAATGATTCCAAGAACCAAATTTTATCTAAACTATAGGAAGAGTTTCCAAAGAATTGGTGAATGAGACATGTCAGACTTTTAATAGCAAAAATGTACAACAACAAAAAAGAATGAATGAAAAATTAATATTACTTTAGATGCTTATCTATAATTATTTATAAATATCACTTTTGTTATACTTACTTTTCATATATTGATATAAAAATTAAATAGTTTATTGTCATGTTACGTTTTTAGGAAGATTATGAAAATCTCAAAAGATGAACGAGTTGATATCAGAAATATGCCAGTAGGAATGCCCAAAAGGTGTACAAGGAGATGGTCAAAGAAATGGACAAAATTGCATCGCGGGAGGAGCCATCTCAACAACAACGGGCTTCAAATGTGATATGTAATCATTGAAATTTTCGATCATTAGGTATAATAAATAAACAATTTAGCATTAAATATTAATTTTCAAGTATTTTCTTGCAGAAAAGAAAAGAAAATGGAACCCATTCAACACATAAAATAGGACGACAAGGAAGAAAAAGATTGATATCTAAGTTTGTGAGTAATTGTTACTTCCTTATAACAACTTAACTAGATTTAATTTTTGTATTTTTTAAGTTGTTCTACAAAAAAATCATTGAATGTATTCAAACAGGTGTTAACATACAAAGAAGAACCATCAGAGGAATTGATTGAAATTGGGTTAAATATGGGTTGTGAGTATATGTTGGCATATCATAAGTTAATTGTGGAATTTGTAAGCATCTATCGATCTTGTTTTACTTAGCTCTGTCTATAATTAATAGAAAAAATAAATCTTTTATATTAAATATATGATTTGTTATGGGGTATAAAACTTGTAGGAAACAAAGTATGGCACTGCATCAACAGATCAAATCTTGAAAGATGGCATGTTACATGGTTTTGAAAGAATGTGTATAGTTTATGAGTCAATTGTTGCTTTGGTACGTCATTTCTTTTCAATTTACATTGATGTATATTATTTAATATTGAAATTTTCATTATTCTCACCAATTTATATACACTCATTACAGTTTATTTTTATGTTTGTATATGGAAGGTGAAGAAGAAGAAAACATTCAACACCGTGAACAAAACATTCCTGAAAATAACCCAAGTCATGGAAGTTGCTCTATCAGTGACAGAAGTTCAGGCGAAGAATGATGATCACTATGTTTGGATATCAAAGCAAGGCGTTGTATTTTTTGAAAAATGTCTATGAAATCAGACATTTTCTTTAACGTAATTGACAGTGTCCCAATTGAAAGATAAAGGGATACCAATAACTGTCCCATTTTGTATGACAAAGAATGTCTTATTCATATATATATAATAAAAAATGTTTTAATTTATTCTATTGCGTTCTCTATTGTCGCTATTGTGTTCTCCATTATCGTTCTCAAATGCACTAATAAAAATTTAATTCATATGAATATTTTTATAAGATATATATGTGTCGACTTTTGATGAATAATGAATTTTAAAAAACCACAATAATTATGATATGATATAACAATTAATCCAAACATCACATTCAAATGCATTAATAAAAATTTAATTAATATGAATATTGCTATAAGATGTGTCGACTTTCGATGAATAATGAATTTAAAACAATCAAAATAATTCCACTATCACGGGTCAATGTTTCTAAAAAATACAAAATGAAAACTTGTGCGTGTATTCTTATACCGGTGCGTCTGTATTCTTAAGTGCACTAGTGCATTTTTACAACCTATGGGCACCGCACAAATACCAAAACTAGTTAAAAATATCAAGGTGTTTGTGCGGTACGACGCTCCGGTGCGTTTATGACTATATATGCACCGGTGTCATTTTACGACCTATGAGCACTGCACAAATACCGATACCAATTATAAATCTCGGTGCATTTGTGTGATACTATGCATCAGGGTGTTTTTGTGTCTAGACGCACTGGTGCATTTGGACGACATATAGGCACTGCACGAATACCGATACCAATTATAAATATCGGTGCATTTTTTTGATACTGCGCACCAGGGCGTTTATGTGTCTATATGCACTAGTGTATTTGTATGACATATTTGCACCGCAAAAATACTGATACCAAGTATAAATCTCTGTGAATTTGTGTGATACTGTGCACCGGTGCATTTCTATAAGTATACACACCGGTGCGTTGATACAACCTATGGGCACCGCTCAAATCCCAATACCAATTAGAATGGCCTCGTGCATTGTATCACCAACAATACACCTGGTGATGTTTTATACCTTAATGGCCCATTGAATTCTTCTCTAACCACCCCTGGGCTCCGGCTACAGGTACGCACCGGTGTGTATAATCCCGATTAGCGCACGAATGAAAAAAACATTTGTAATAACCTCCGGCTGCCCATTTTTTTATTTGTGTTGAAATTCCGTTAAAAGCTCTGCCAAAACCTCTGTAACCATAAACAAATGTGGTAGCATATGTTTTTTTGACAATTTTGGCCAATTTTATAACACTAAAAACCTCCTTTATAGCCTCCGCTAGAGGGTCTTTTTCCTTGTAGTGGGAGAAGGTGAAGACAACAAAGCTACAAATGTTGAGGAGAGATTTTGAAAATATCTGTATGAAATAATCTGATAACGTAGACTCATTCTTCACACATGTGATTGATTGGTTGCCCTGATAAGGCCTCATGGAGAGACACTTGAGGAAAGAAGAATAGTGGAGAAAACCTTGAGAAGTCTACCCTCAAGATTTGATGCCGTAGTAGTTGCAATAGAGAATACAAAGGATCTCTCACAATTTTTAGTTGATGAACTTCATGCATCCCTAATTTCACATGAACATAGACTGAACAGAACAAGGAAATTCTCATTGGACCATGCTTTCAAGACAAAAATGTCTTTTGGCTGAGGTATAGGTCAAGGAAGATCAAAGTACTGAGAAAGAGGAAGAAGCCCACAATGAGGTGGAAGAAACATTACTGCAAGCACAAGTGGAAGGGGCAACAACGAAAACCAAAGCGAAGACTCAAGCTAGAGTCAAGCAAAAGGAAAAAGGGATGAAATATCCCAAGTCCAATGTCATTATTGTAAAAAGTATGGGCACTATGCCAATTAATGTAGAAAGAAAAAAAATGACATGAATAATAGAAAAAATGTTAATTTTGCAAAATAAAGTTATAACCAGAGTAATGTGCTTCTAACATGTAATGTAGCACAAGAAAAATATGAAGATGTATGGTTCTTAGACTCAGTTTGTAGCAACCACGTGACTGGAAACATAGAAATGTTTGTCAATCTAGATGAAAATGTGAAGTCTGTAGTGACAACAGGGACTGAAAACAAAGTCTTTGTCTTGGGAAAAGGAAGAGTATCTATACGCACAAGGAAGGGAGAAAATGAATTTGTGTGAGATGTCTATTATGTACATGGCCTGAAATGTAACATTTTGAGCATTGGACAGCTCGTGAACAAGGGCTACAATGTATTTTTTAAGAATGATGTGTGCACAATCATGGACATACCTCCAAGTAAAAGGGTCATTTCAAAAGTGCATATGACAAAGAATAGGATGTTTCCTCTCAAGCTGAGAAGAGACTTGAAGGAAGGAGGTGTGGTAGCAGTAGTCACACAAGAAGTTTTTTAAGAAGAAGTGAATGATGAATTTTGGTTATGGAATTTGAGATTTGGACATCTCAATTTTGGACGTTTGAACCTCTTTCATAGAAAAATAATGGTAAGAAGATTACCACTCATAGAGAAACCATACAACCTATGTGAAGGCTGCATCTTGGCTAAAAAACACAGAGAAAAATTCCCAGCAGGGAAGAGTATAAGGGCAAAGGCACCCTTAGAGATTGTCCACTCAAATTTGGGTGGACCAATGAAAACGCCATCTTTAGCTGGCATCCACTATGCCTTGACATTTATAGATGATTATGCAAGAAATACATGGGTTTATTTCTTAAAAAAAAAGATTGAAGTGTTTGAACAATTCTACCACTTCAAAGCTCTTATTGAGAAGCAGACTGGGAAATACATAAAAGTGTTTAGAACTCACAAAGGTGGAGAATATATTTCCAAATATTCCCTATGTTTCTGTAGGGAAAATGGCATACACAAGAAATTTACCACAAGATATACACCACAGCAAAATGGTGTTGTAGAAAGGAAGAATAGGACCATCATGGACATGGTCAGAAGTATGTTGAAGGCAAAGCATTTTCCAAATGAGTATTGGGCTGAAGCTGTAAATTGTGCAGCTTACATTTTGAATAGATGCCCAACCAAAGTTGTTATGAACAGAGTCCCAGAAGAAGCATGGAGTGGAACAAAGCAGTTTGTCACTCACATGAAATTATTTGGATGTGTGGCATATGCACATGTCCCATATCAACTAAGAAAGAAGTTGGACAAAAAGGGGGAGAAGTTTATCTTTCTTGGATACAGTGATAAATCCAAGGCATACAAACTCTATAATCCATCCACCAAGAAATTTATAATTAGCAGAGATGTGCAGTTTATTGAAGAAGAAGCTTGGAATGGAAGTTTAGAGAAGACGGTGAATGTGAAGACATGTATGTCTCACGAAGAATAAGAGGAATTGATTTCTCAAAATAATTCATCAACGGTGGCTCCTCCTCCACCTTCACAAGAACAAAAAACCATACCACAAGCAAGAAACATAACAGCCTTGAGAAATCAAGGAAATGCTTCTCCAAGCACACCACAGGGATAAAAAACTCCCTCGAGTTCAAGTGGAACTCCAAGCACACCAAGAAGACCCAGATTCGGAAATTTGAGTGAAATTTGTGAGCAAGACGCTGATAATAATAATGTTTTGAACTCTTTATTTTCCTTGTTTTGTCATGTTGATGACCCAATTCATTTCGAAGAAGCAGTAAAATAAGAAAAATGGATTGAAGCAATGAATGAAGAGATTGTTGCGATAGAAAGGAATGATACATGGAAGTTAATGGACTTCCCAAAAGGTAAAGAAGTTATTGGAGTAAAATGGGTCTATAAGACCAAAAGAAATGCTGAAGGAAAGATATAAATACACAAGGCAAGACTTGTTGTGAAAGGCTACAAGCAGTAGCAAGGAAGATATTATGAAGAAACCTTTGCAGCAGTTGCAAGGATGGAAATAATGTGGATAGTGTTGTTCATAGCAACATAACAAAAGTGGAAAGTCTACCAAATGGATGTGAAGTCAACATTATTGAATGGAGTGTTGAAAGAGGAGGTATGTGTTGAAAAACCTCCAGGTTATGAGATTGAAGGGAAAGAGTACAAAGTGTGCAAGTTGAAGAAAGCTCTTTATGGGTTGAAGCAAGCACTAAGAGCATGGTATAGCAGAATTGATGCCTACCTGATAGAAAATGGATTTGAAAAAAATGATGGTGAACCCACACTCTACATTAAAGAAAATGATGGTAAGATCCTTATTGTTGTTTTATATGTAGATGATTTAATTTTCACAAGAAATGAAGTTTCTCTCATTGCTGATTTTAAAGCAGTCATGAAGAGTGAATTTGAAATGACTGATTTGGGTTTATCGAGATATTTTTTGGGCATATTAGAAGTAAAGAAAAATGAAAAGGGAATTTTTATTTCCCAAGAAAAATATGTTGCAAAAGTTTTAAGAGGTTTAACATGCAACACAATAGAGAAACAATAACTCCAACTGTCATGGGTTAAAATTAAGCAAAGAAGATTGCAGCAAGAATGTTGATCCAACATTGTATAAGAGCATAGTTGGTAGTCTAATGTATTTGACTACAACTAGGCCTGATATTATGTATGCTATAAGTTTAGTTTCCAGATTCATGGAGACACCAAAGGAGACACATTGGAAAACAACCAAAAGAATATTGAGGTATGTGAATGGAACTAAGGAGTATGGTGTTCTATACTCCTCAACTGATAATTTTAAGTTGATTGGTTACACTGACAATGATTGGGATGGAAGTGTAGATGATATAAATAGCACATATGGGTATGTGTTTCATTTGGGATTGGGAGCCATTTCATGGGCTTCCAAGAAGCAACCAATAGTTTCTTTATCAATAGCAGAAGCAGAGCATGTAGCAACAACAACAACAGTCTGTCAAGCTATTTGGATGAGAAGGATGCTGAGAGATTTATGTCATGAGCAAGACAAAGGAACCACAATTTTTGTGATAATAGCTCAGCAATAACATTGTCAAAGAATTCTATTTTCCACAAGATAACAAAGCATATTGATGCAAAATATCATTTTATAAGTGAATTGGTTAACAATGGTGAGATTGTTTGCAACATTACAGGACAGAAGAACAATTTTTTGACATCCTCACAAAGCCATTAGTACAAAAGAGTTTTGAGTATCTCAGAAAATGTCTGGTAATGACCGATGGTGGCACTTGTGATTAATGGGAAGTGTTTGGAATTTTACTCCCAACCACTGCCATGAATAAATAGTGGCACAGCCCATAATTTCATCAATTTTTAACAGCAGAGAAGGACGAGGAGCAGATCCGAGATCTGGAGGCGTTTCCAAGAAACCAAAAACAAACCAAGTACTGAGCCATCCTCTATGTTTATTATTTTCAACCACCTCATTGACTTACCATTTTCCCGTACTTCGTCGCTCCCAACTTTAATAGTTTACCCATATTAAGCCTTTCCATTGTTAAGTTACATATCCTTACCGCATCGTATATTACTCTTATCCCTTTTTATTTCGCTTACCACACTTACCTTTGTTTACCACCCACATACCACACATAACAACATTTATCACTTACCATTTAGGCCCGCAATGAAACTTATTTCTCCACCGATGCGATATTGCCAGGACCCACCTAAACCTTTACCGCTCGCAAGTTCATAGTCGCAAGTTATTAACTTTACCTTATGCAACCCACAAGTTATGTTATATGTTTTGTGATGTGATATTGCTGTCACATATGGAAATCACACAACTTTAAGTTTTCCCATAGTGCCTGCACGCTATGTTATTTTGGGTGCGATGCGATATGTGCCACGTCACTATCGCACATCACAGCCCACAAAGTTTAATGAATAGCGCGATATGTTAAAGTTTAATATTTCTGAAATGAAATAAGGGCGTGATTGCGATATGGACTAGAACCGTATTTCATAATCCACCCTTTTGTGTTTTGGACGAGTTTTTTCGTGTTTTCCTGTGTAGTTCAGAATATGGTATTTGTGCTGATTTAATGTAGAAATGGTTCTTTTGATAGCCCAAGGATGAGAAGTTGTTGAACGTTTGTTTGGAAATATATTTGCATTGATCAGATTTAGGTTTTCAGATTTTGGCCATTTGCATTAAAAATGTAATGTAATTTCATAGAGAGAGTGAAGGAATAGAAAATTGAAGTTTGTTCCTCTCCTATGTATTACTCTGCCTATGTGTATGACTGTTTAATTTTTGCAGTTTTTTGTAGTCTCTGTGTTGTGGGGAAACACATTTCGTATGTTTATTGTATTCAGAAATTTCAACAAGAAAGATTATTATAACAGGGGATTTTGGAAAATCCAAGGTTCTCGTTGAAACCTATTTTTTCACCCAAAAGTAGTCCAACGAAAAACAAAAAAATATATTATCGCGAAGAATTTTGTCGAATCCAAAATTCTTGCTGACTTTTTAGGGAAAAATAAAAAAATTTCAACCAAAAAAATCGACCAATTAAAACCATGATCAAATTTTCCTACACACAAAAAAGAATATTTCAAATAAAATGAAATGTATTTAGGATTTTAAAAACAAAAAAAGATCACAAATCGACAAATAGGGATTTTAAAACCATGGATCAAAGAAACAAGAAAAGTGAAGGTGAGACGATATTCTATTGTAAAGATATATTAATTATACAACTTGTGAGAAATATGTTTATGTGGATAAATTACAAAAGTCATATTCATTATAGTTTTAATCTGAACTTTCAAATTGTAATATTCCCTTTCTTGATCTAATCAAAGTGGACAAAATCAATCCATGGTAATTACCGTGGTATTTTCCCATGGTATTGGCCCATCGTATTTGTTGTCGATTTCCGAGAAAAATAATAAAATAAGGTCTCTAGAAAGTCCATCAAGCCTATAAAAGGGGAGAGAAGCTAGGCATTTAGAAGAATTCTGGTTTTATCTATCTTGTTGTGTTTGGGTAGAGAACTTGGCCTGGCCAGTTCTAACATTGATCTCGAGACAAAAACCCCGTGGTGAATTTGTCTGGTGGATCCATCTAGGGTCCACGATTATGATTCAGTGTTTGTTTTATGTTTTAAAGAGTAGCCAAGCGTGCCATTTGCAAGAGCTCAAATTTATTGTATGGGCGTGTATTCTATTTTAGCTAATAATATAAATAAAAGACTGCATTTCTAGATCCTGTCTTTGTTCATGGTTTTTACTGAATGTCATTTTATTGAGAACACAAGAATGTGCTAGATCTGACTAAATTATTAAGGTTTGGGATCTTATAGTGGTATCAAAGTTGTGCATTTTGCCACCCTGAGGGTTTTATGTAGGGATCTTCGATGGGATTTCTTCTCACTCTAAGCCCACATCTTCTAGCTTCGGTGGTATTTGATATCACCCTAGTTGATTTCCTAATTTTTACGTCTTTTAAGGTTATGAAAGACGCGTACTGGTGGAATCAGAGAAGATTATGGATATGGAGTACTCTTTATAGCTATAACTGTAGGAGCTATTTTGGTCTCAAATCAGTAACAGATCAGTCATTCCAAATTTTTCCATTGCTATTTGTTATTTGGTCTTAAACAAAGATCGCTCTTAAAGAAAAAAAAAATGGATTGTGAGAAATATTTTGGGAAATATATATATATATATATATATATATATATATATATATATATATATATATATATATATATATATATATATATATATATATATATATATATATATATATATATTGAGGCTTTGACTTCTTGATTGTTACGTTGGATTATTTTCACTACTATTATTATTTGTAGGTGATTGATTTCTTTCTGGAGGCAGAATATTCAAGTCGATTTCTCAAAAGGATTTAAATCAGTGTTATTGAAGAAAGCTAAGGAGAGAAGAAAAAGTATTGAGATCCATTGATGCCAAACAACAATGTCATCATTTTACTTTTGGAAACACCACAAGAATCAACATAATGATACATCACTCGATTTTATGGGCTACAATACTTCTATGGATCACAGATGGAAACAACATAAAAATTAGAAGAAAGAACAGAACAATAGGCCTTTCTCTTGAAAGGTCCATGTTATCCTGCAGCAGTCAAAATATATCTGGAAGGAAGATGTCACAAGCAAGTGTCTCTTCGAACATGGATCCATATTGCAGGATACAAAGTTAGAATATGTCGTCCTACAGCTAGACACATTAAATATGTCTTTGAGCTTGATAGAGAAATCATAGTGGGAAGGATCATGTTGGGCCATGAAGCCATCCATGCTTGCTTTGATACAACCTAGGTTCTTGGAGCATTCTTGTGAAAAGGTTAGACTCACAGTCACCTCTTGTCTCAATAAAATCATAGCCTTAATAGCACCACTACTGCCCTACAATGATGACATCCTGAGGAGGACTTTTTGGGTAATGATAGAAGCACTCGAAGGGCTGAACAACACCACCCTTCTTATTTTATTCTAGAAGCACATAATTTTGGAACGCATGGAAAAATTCAGATTTGGTATACTTATGCTGGATCTTGAGTGTGATGACTTAATCCTTCAGATGCTCCAATAATTCTGCACTGGAATTACAACATCTCATCCAAACTTCATCAAAACAGACATGAAAAAGATCATGTCTCTGATCTTAGGAGAAGACAAGGCCATCTGCAAACAATTGAGATCCAAATTGTTGGCCATTTGCAGGAAGGAGCTAATTTCATCACTTGCTGCTTATGAACTAGCTGAGGGGTTGATCAAACAGAGCATCAAAATACTTAGAAAGAAGTTGACCAAGGAGGAACTAACAAATATTTGTGGAGACAGCAAGAATGAACTAAGGAGGAAAGGCTTATGCTTTGTATGCAAGGGAGTTTGGGCACTTGACCATTCATGTCTAGATAATAAGGAGGCGAAAAGGATAGAAAAATTAGAGACTTCTTCAGATAATGGGGATTCATCCATAGATGGGTTTTTGGTTTTTAGGAGAGGACCTATGAAGGATCTGAGCAGTCAAGTACAAATGGTGAGAAGTAACACCATGCTCTTCAGAGAAACTTGCAGGACAAGCTGATTAGTCAGCTTGACAAAGTACATGACAAAAGGAAAGATGAAATTCCTCCTAATGATGTGGTAGTTGAATCTATAATTACAACGGAGGACATCCATAAAGAGTATGGGAAATTAGGTATAGACAACAGTCCACCAGTACATCCATGTTTGACAACCAGAGAGGATGGACAACTGATCCTCACATGTGAAAAGGTCCAGGATGAATACATCCAAGGAGAATCAAATGAGGAGCTAGTAGTAATAAACTGATATGATGAGCATGATCATGAAGGACATCAAGACAAAGATAGTATGCAGGATGAGTCTTTTCTAAAGGGCCAATCAAATATTCAAGTTGAAGTAGTGGTCGTGGGGCATCCAGTGCAGTCAAATATAGAGAAAATCAGTAGGGCACTAGAATTTCCAATGAAATACTTTCGGGAGAGGATAATGCATTTCAAGACAGATCTTATGTTGTTGAAGCAAAGAGTCTGGATAGTTCGAGACATTGTCTTACAAGAGAACATAAAAATTGAGGAACTCATAGTGAAATGTGCCAAATCATCGACCAAGCTGTCTAGTATTGAGGAACAACTCAAGTCCCTCACAAGGCTGCATGAGGAGTAAAATTGGGAGTTCCATAGCAATGCTCTATAGGAATACATAGATAAGGCTTGCAACACCAACAACCCACCTTTATACATTGAGAAGAGTAGGGCATATTTCTCCAAATACATCATGTTGGGTAACCAAGTAGAGCAGCATGAATCGAGCATCGAACAACATCAACATAGTAGATTTGCAGATATTCATTCTTTCCCAAGTATGGATTGGCGAGAGATTATGGGTTGGTATTCTATTTATGGGTTGATTATTTGGAGGATACCCATAGCCAAGGGAAAATTACAGCTTGGACCATTTGGTGTAGGCAGCGATGGAGAGTTGAAATGGTACCATAACCCATAGATCCCAGGATTTAGGTGGTATTGGGATCGAGGAGAATCCATTGAGGAAAGGATTGTTCAGAGGATTTTTTGGGATCCAGGTATTGAAGGATCCATTCAATACAATTCAACATGGAGGGTACATCGGATTATATGGGATCCTGGTATCAATGTACAAATGCTTCTGTTGTGGATAGAAGTGGATCGCTTGAGGACAAGAAATCTTTGGGCAGGAGGATTTTTAATATTCCCTTTCTTGATCTAATCAAGGTGGACAAAATCGATCCATGGTAATTACCATGGTATTTTCCCATGGCATTGGCCCATGGTATTTGTTTTCGATTTTCGAGAAAAATAATAAAATAAGTTCTCTAGAAAGTCCATCAAGCCTATAAAAGGGGAGAGAAGCTAGGCGTTTAGAAGCATTCTTGTTTTATCTATCTTATTGTGTTTAGGTTGAAAACTTGGCTTGGCTAGTTCTAACATTGATCCCGGGATGAAAACCTCGTGGTGGATTTGTCTGGTGGATCCATCTAGGGTCCACGATTGTGATTCAATGTTTGTTTTATGTTTTAAAGAGTAGCCAAATATGCCATATGCAGGAGCTCAAATTTATTGTATTGGCATGTATTCTATTTTCAGCTAATAATATAAAAAAAGGAATGCATTTCTAGATCTCATCTATGTTCATGGTTTTTACAGAATGGAATTTTATTGAGAACACTAGAACGTGCTAGATCTAACTAAATTATTAAGGTTTGGGATCTTACACAAATGTCTAATAAATAAGAAAGTAGGTATCAAATTCATGATATTTTAGAGAATGTAGTGTAATTAAAGGATGTAGTGTAATAGTTGGGTGGAGAGATTCGGTTTTATTAGTTTTTTGGTCCAATTTAAATAGAACTATGTCCAATATATACACTGCAGTGCAACATAAGCAGGATTATATATACCTAAAAACTACTAAAGACCATTTTTTTTAATTAAAAAAAATTACCAAAATCATGAAATTCATCTAAATGGAATCTAATCCACAAATGAATTACGTCGGTTGATCATGAGTGACTGCGAAAAAGGTGGGGTTTGCTTTCATAAGAATTATTGATGGGATGAGATGGTAGGAAAGAGACAATTACTACTAAGTTATTGATTGGATTGAAAGGTACAAAATTATTCCACAGACAAGTGAATTATTTGGAATGTGTAGACCAATGTAGAAAAAATCTTAGAGAGTATGTCATCATTCGTTGTTGTTCACTGACGCGTTTATAATGAAAGATGGAAGGAATTCTCCAATTCTCATATCTATAACAAAACATAATATATACAAATATTCTATCGAGTATGTGACTCAACTTTTTCCATATTAAAAACAAGAAACATACAATTTTAACCAACCATCAAACTTATCTCGACTAAATGCTAACAAATGGGTCTAGACTTGACTTGACCCAGTGCATATTGGAAAGCTAAAAGTGCGAAGGACCACTTTGACAACGTCATATTAGATTCTTGATTAATACTTCAAAACCTAGGTTAGGATAAGTCTCAATTTCAAATATGTTTTTTTTTTCTGAAACATATTAAATCTCCAAATCATCTTACAAAAAGATGGCAATAGTATTTTTCCTTCGTCAGAGATGGCATTGAATTGAAGCACAAATAGCCAGAGAGTGAACAAGAAGAGGAGAGCTCTCAACAATTTAGATTGGAAGGATGGGAACAAGTCTGCACGAGCCATGGCTACTGAATATTTCGGTGAGATTTGGGTTCGTTTGACTTTCTTTATATGCTGCTACAAAATTTTCGTGGTCCATTAGATGATTAAAGGAAGGGCCCACCTTCACTTTGTTACAATGAAAAGGCAGACAACTTAGTAACCGTATTGAGTGGCATCAAATTAGTGGATGTATGATGGATGAACCGAATTAATCGCCATGAAAACAATGAATCTTGAGTCTTCTTGACTTTTCCAAGGATTCGTAAAGTTATTAGATGAGATTGTCTTGTCATTTTCCACTAAAAGGAAAATCACCAAAGGCAATTGTGGAAAAGTCTCTCTTTGTGGAAAATTTGTTTAATCGTCTTGATTTGGTTTTATAAATGTTTTAATGTTTTACTCATTCAATGTTTTTATAAGAAACAAATGATTAACCTTATCAAGATAAACAAACTATTTTATTAAAATAATTTAACAAAATTGAATGTTTTGCTAACTTGGTAACTTTATCCATTATAAAATAACCTAATTCTATGCAAATGGATATATTATTATAATGAAATAATCACAAAATTTTGAATACTCACACTTATTCAATTCTGGAGAAAGATTGAGAAAATCTAGAAGCGTTTTATAATGTATAAGCTTAAAATTAAAAGCAATACACTCTATCCTATTCTCCTTATAGAAGTGGGTCTTTCCCCTATCGAGAGCCTAGATATGACTAGGCGTTTGTTGTACAAGCACAAGCTCAACAGCATAGGAGACCATAGACTTTCTAAGCTAGCTTTAAATTCTACCCAAAACCACCTAAGGCTTAAACGAGGTAGGTATAAAGACACCAAGACCTGGTTAAACCGTTGGGAGATCGACGAGAATGTTTCATTGAAAAACATTAATAACATTAAAAAATTGTGAATTCTAAGTTCAAAGAAAAAATATGTTGTGAGAAAGATCTAGCAGCTAAAATAAAATTAAGATATTATAAGGAGGTCAGTAACCCCACCCTAGAAGATCAAAAGTATCTCTCTGTTTTAGCTGACTCAAAGAAGAAAATTAATATAGCCAAGATTAGAACGAACTCTCATGAGCTCCATAGTAAAACAGGTCATTAGATAGTTCCTAAAACACCATGGATGGAAAGGATATGCCATCTTTGTGAGATTATGAACATCAAGGATGAAAATCACTTCCTCTTAGAGTGCCTTGCGTACAACCACATTAGAGCTCAATTTCATAATATTTTTTGCAATACTCACCTTCCTAGCCTTTTAAGATGTCAAAATTATAGTGAGCTCGGGAGGCTTCTCTCCACGCTTTTTGAGCATAGGAATAAAATCTTAAATCAAACTAAATAACTCTTTTCTTTAGGTCTAATAGACCAAAGATTGGTCTCAGTGGACGTTAACCATCATCATCATCATCGTCATCATCATCATCAATATTTTTTATAACAAATAATTTACATGGTTATTTGATAATTATATAGTATTTAAAAGTTTATAAAATTATATGATTTTAAGATAAATTTGTAATTTTATCATTTATAAATATTTATATTAATTTTGTAGTTTTCTAATTAGTTACATAATATAATATCTATAAATTTATACATAATATAGTATCTATAAATTTATAGTTATACTATTTATAAATTTATTGTTATTGAATAGAATATTTTCTTCTATTTTTATATATCTATTATTACTTATTTACAACAGATTTAGTAATTGTAAAATAAATTGTAAATAAATTATTATAATAAAAATATTCAAATATTCGAGTATTTTGAGTGTTTCGCTCAATTAATGTTTTATATAAGGAATAACTTATTAACTTTATATGGATGGATTATTATAATAAATTAATCATAGAATTTAGAGTGCTTCACTCAACTTAACGTTTTACTACAAATAAATAATTGAGGTGGTTTGATAATTATATATATAATTATAATTTTGATTTTAATTAGTATTTTTTATTTTATTATTTATAAATATTTATAATAATTTTTTAATTTTCTAATTATTTATACAATATAATATTTATAAATTTGTTTTCGGATACGGGTGACATGACACGAACGCATGAAAACGTTCTCTCTCATGTGCGAGCTAACGAAGATCTACAACGCATGCCTTCACCTGAAATGGATCCACCTCTTTGCAATAATTCGCACAAGGCTTTGGAGGCACAGGATGACGAAGACATGCAACGCCAGCATCCACTTGCTGTGGAACCTCCTCTACAATCATTTGAATGAGCTCCCGGATGAACATGATTCACTGTCGTAATTTGAAGCACAAGCTACCACATGAGAACTGTCATAGCATGCACCTACGAACATGTCACAATAATGCATAGCATTTGCGCTTGTGCCACAACTCTACAAAAAGGAATGCCCCTCCGCATTGTGTCATTAACAGTTTTCTCCTTCTGGTATGAAAAGCCCTCCTCGCCCCCTTAGTCATTCTGCTTTAGTCACAACTCTCTTGCATGCTCCACTAGCTGCGTAGCCTTCCCTGTAGTGCCTGGTTGCTGGGCACCCTCTCGTCTACCCACATTCCTGACCGTGTGCCTCCCACAGGCTCCACCTACATGCGCGTCTTCCTGACTATGCACCTTCCCAACTACACACCTTTCTGCACGTTCCTAGCATCAAGCTCCCCTTGTTGCGCACCCCCTACACCTTTCCCATCAACACTTGGCTGCACACTTCCTGACTCTGCTCGTGTTTTAACCACCCCCCAAAGAGCCAATGTTTGATACCACTCAACACCCTTCCCCTTTGTTGCTTCACTCTCTCATGACTCCATGTTTGTGCCAAAGGACAATTGGGGCGACTAAAGAGGCGCGTACCCCAGACGCTACCGACGAGGGCCTGATAATTTTTTGGAATCCTTTGAGGGCTCCTCCTCCAGGGACGCCCCTCATGATCATGCACGTGACCAAGAAGAGGAGGCCACTGCTCAGGAAATACAGAGAGGGAGAAGTGGAGCTAGGAAATCCACGACTACACACTAGGAGCCACCCACGCCTAGTAAAATTGTGCCTCTTCGGTTCAGGAGGCTAAGGGGGAAGACACAAATGTATGGATTATGGACTCGGACTACGTATCCACGCAAGTACTAGATGCTGAGTACCCAGTCGCTCCCATTCTTTGTGCACCTCCTTCTCGGCCTCTGTGCCCACCTTCTGCTGAGGAGGAGGCCATAGCGCAGGAGTACGACTTTCATATCAAGGAGGAGGACCCAAACGATGAGGACGATGCAGGAACACCATGACTATGCGGTCACTCAACTTTTTTTAGTTTTCTATTATTTCAGCTCACATTACAGAACCTTTATTTGTACTAGTGCCACGACACATTTTTTTATTTTGTTTTTGATGTTATTACAAAGTTGGTTTCCTCCAAGGAGGCAACCCCATACCTGTGCTACTTTGAAAGCAATGAAGGCTGGGATTGACTAAGCACAGCTTCCCAACTTAGCCTATAGCCTATGTAATGTTTTATTTCAAATTAATATAGTTTAGCCTAAATTACCAAAAAAATATATGTATAAATTTGTAAAATATTTTTTTTTTTGTTTTTATATTTTTTTTAGTGAATGAATTATATTGGAGTTTTGTTTTTTTTTGTTTTAATATCTCTAAGGGATTTGACTATTGAACATAGAGACAATTGTCAATTGAGTTAACTTTGTGGGCTCATTAGAACAACTTTTAATTTCAAATAATTCAATACTTTTAATAATTTATAATTTTGTAATTTGTTTTTGGTTAAAAATTATTATGATTACTTTAATTAATTTTGAACATGTATTGTTTATGGAGATTGGTGTTGTCTAACTACTCTATTTTTTGGAGCTTTTGTCGAGAAATTGATTAAACAATTTTTTGTAAGATTATCTTTTTTGATGTTTTAAAATCTTTTTTGTTGTTTTAAAATGAATTTTTGAATGCATAAATGGATTCAGCGGGACTCATGTGCACTCAGTTTATGCAAATTTCACACATCAAACTTGTGATTCCAAAAAATTCTTGTTAAATTCTCATCTTTTTTACTAATAAAATAAATGTACTACAAAAAAACTTCAAAACATAATTGAATTAGACTACCACATTGTGATTATTCAAATTTAAATTATGTCATTAACCTTATAAAATAGAATATTAAATGCATAGATTATTATAAAAAATGATTTACAAATATTTTAATGCTTTACTCACTCAATGTTTTTATAAAAAATAAATGGTTAACCTTATCAAGATAAATAACCTATTATCATAAAATAATTTTAAATCATTTGAATGCTTCTTTTACTCCATGTTTTATATGAAATTTAACTTATGGATTATTACAATGAAATAACGTATTAACTTTATTTAGATGGATGAATTATTAAAATAAAATAATCATAAAATTTTATAAGAAATGAAATTTAACTTATGGATTATTACAATGAAATAACGTATTAACTTTATTTAGATGGATGAATTATTAAAATAAAATAATCATAAAATTTTATAAGAAACAACATGTACCTATGATGTGGTTGTTTGATGATTATGTAGTATTCAAAAGGTTTAAAAAATTATTTATGTTTGATGATTATATAGTAATTATAAGGTTTATAAAATTATTTATAATTTTGATTTTAAATGGAATTATAAATTTTATTATTTATAAGTATTTATAATAATTTTATATTTAGCTAGGAGATATAAGATATTAATGGTCTAACATTGTTTTCTTATTTCCCAATATTTAATACTTGGGGTGGGAAGGTAAGAACCTTTGTGACCACTTTGCTATGTCTTATGCATTTGTTTCTTCTTAGTATGGTGTGTTTCCTCTCTTATGTGTTTATTTCAGTAAACACTTTTATGGGCTAGCCATGTTAACAGATAATTTTCTAATGACAGAGACCCAGTAACACTAAGACCTCATAGAGTGGTTTGATTTCTATTATTTTATTCAAGTATTATTTATTTTAAAATTTACATGAATATAGGTATAATAATTAGGGATAGATTTAAAGTTAGAGGTAGGCTAAATATTCTTAAAAGGAAGATAACTCCAAACCTCAAATAAATAAGGAAACATATTCCACAATTCCCTCTACTTATTCCATAGGGAAATATACACTATTTGGAGAACCAGTACAAGGAGACAACTCTAAACCTTAGGATTCAATAGTAAACAAAATACAAGATCCTATAATTCCTCAAATCGATCCTATAGTGGTAGCTACTCTAGTTGGAGAATCAAAGCATGAGGTAAAATCCAAAAATAATCACAATCTTGTTCAAGGTCTTGAATCACCACACTTAGCAATTGAGTTTAGTTTGTTCAAGGGTGGAAATATGGTAGAGGGAGAAGGAGAAGGGTTCATAGAAATACCAACACCAAGTAATGAGGAGGAAGAGGTAACCTTTGGATTCCCCATTGTGGTTCCTAACATAATGGTTCAAATGAAAAATATACTACCATCAGCTTTGCCACATTTCTATGGTAAGATCAATGAAGATCCCAATCACAAGGGCTTTACTAGGGGTTAAATACAATACCATGCGAGTTGCTATTAGGGGATATATATTGAATAAAAATGACATAATAGGGGGTAAATGGTTTTTATATTGGAAAGTATAAAAGATGGAACTCAAAGTTAATGAAAAATATAAAGGGGTGTAAGAAAATGTGGGTGAACAGATGAATACCTAAAATATCTAGCGAAAGTAAGGGTTTCTTAAAATGGAAAGGTGTATTTGGTTCATGTTGGTAGGAAGTTAAATAATGTGTTTTTCATAATTATGTTCCAATATGTAGTCAAATTAGGGGTATTTTTTAGTATGTCGCGAATGCACGTGATGTGTGAGAGGTTCATAGAGTGAATCCCACATGATCCCAGTGCCTTTTTGTTCAATTTTGATATATTTTGTAGAAGTTATGAATATTCTACTAATTCCCAAAATCTTAAGTTATTTCCTACTAATGGGACGCAGTAATAGGTATATTTTAAGGCTCATTTTAATATCATCCAGCCTATAATTTCTTCTTTTCTCACATTAATTAACATCTTTTTGGCTATAATGCACTTAATAAGAAGATTAAGGGATGTTTTTCATACTTCATGGCCTAATGTGGTTAATCTGCAAGAAAATGAACATTTTTTAGTGCATTTACTATGAAGAGGCACATTGGAGCCATTTAGAGGAGTTGTAAGAGGCTTGTACCCTACATTTACTCTCCTTCTCGGCTTGATTCCTAAAATCATTCATAAACAACTCGAGGTCTACTAGAAGCCAATGAACTCAAGTAATTTCCAGGATCTACGAGAGCCAGATCCTTTTTTTTTGAAATTTTCGAGGGAAGTTATCTTGTTTCTAAGGAGGTTTACCCTCTATTATCTTTGTATAAATAAACAAGCCTAAGGACTCTCTAGGATTCAAATTTTTGGAGCATGGGAGGAGCTAATAAGAGCTAAGAGCTTGAGACTGTAATTTTCATTTTCCTTTGCATAATGTACTTGAACTTTGTTTTATTTCAATGAAAGGTCTACTTTTGTCTCACATCTAATGATGTTTCATAGAGTAGAGCCACGTTGGGTTACGTCCTAACCCAAAAGCTCTAATATCTCTTTGTGTATCACATCTATACATTATTCTTAGTAGTAACATTTCCTTCTTTATTAGTAGAAATTTACTTGTGAAAAGTGTTTTTGTAGGTCTGGTTACCACCTCTCTTATGGGAATCATGGTTAAAGAGTCTGCAGTGGCAAGCCAAAAATATGTGGTTATTTTCCTTTGCATATTGCTAGACTTTATATCGTTTCTCTTTTACATACTCTGTTTTTGCATATCTAGGAGTTAGATCACGTTCTTCTTCAGGATTTCATGTATGTAGGTTAGATGCATGTTGCAATATAGATGAAATTTTGATGAAATAAAATTCAACTCACCCTTTCTTTTCTAGTTCATTTTCTTGCAATTTGATCGTTATTTTGGCATTATTTTTAAGTGTAAAAAGGGATTGTTTGTTGGTATGCAAATACTACTAGTGGATTTTTGGGTTGTCACACTCATCCTACATCTATCACGTCATCATAAACCTCTTCTTTTTCATCTCACATTTCTCTCAAAACGTTTCCACCAAAACCATATTTCTGGGTCATTGAAGAACATTGTGTGCATTTTATTTTGTGCAAGATGGGCATATGAGAGGTTCTAGTAATGGAAAAATACTCATACAAAATTCATACACCCTCATCTACCCTTTCCCACCTTCATAACACCTTGTCCATCCTTAGATGCCCACATATCCAATATTGTAGCAAAACAAGGCAATCTTGTGGCATCCTGTAGCACTATCAAAAGTTGACCAAATTCACTCTAAAAGCTAGATTTTGGTCTATTAGGCTTGAATAATGATCCCTAGGCTCTGAACCCATGATTGAGGAGGACCAAAGAAAAATTTAGACTTTCCTTTTCTTCACTACAACTACAATTATGCAATTTTCATGAGTTTAATTTCCTTTTCAAAGCAACTTCTCAGATTATGCAATTAGACTATTTATTCATATTTTTTCAAGTAGCATAGGGTTCACATTCTTCAAGTATACTAGTATTTTTCATCTCTACAATTAGCATGGTATTTACATTCCTGAAACTAGAGTTAGCCTTTACATTTGAATGAATAAAATTTTCATTTATGAAAGTAGAATAATGTTTTCATTCAGGTTGTTAGAATATCTCTCTTTCTCTTTTCATGCACTTTCCTTCCTTGAGCTAGCTGAAAAAATGGTATATGTATGCCTTGATCTGTTCATTTCTTGAAGATGTCTTGAGTAGAAGTTGGCATGCTTTGCATATAACACTTTCACCTCTTAAGTTTTTCCAAATGATGGGCTGATAATTAAATTTGGTAGCCTTCGAGTCTCAACATTCTTGTTGTGATACTAAGGCTCAACACCTACCACACTCAAGGATGTAGCCTTATGTTGGTTCATGGAGCTAGAGGGAAACACCATTAGAACATGGGATGGGATACATTGGAATTTCCTTAGAAGGTACCAAGAATATTGTAAAGTTAGGGAATTAAGGGAGGAAATATTTAAGATCTCATAAAAAGAGGATGAAATACTATAGGATTGCATTGAGTGATTCTTATACAATATCTAGAGATATAAAAAAAGAAGTTTTACCAAGACACAATCAGAACTATTTCCTTGAGGGTGTCCTAGATTATTCTATAAATATATTAAATTTAATGGGATCTGGGATGTCTCACAATTTTGTTTTGGCAAAATTAGTTACCTATGCAGGGAGTATTCTTGCAACCAAACTACACATAGTACAAAAATAAGAGATGTTATATTTAAGAATTCCAAGTATGTGGAAAAAAGTGTAACTAAACTTGAATTAGGACACTTATTATAAATTTTTAAGAGTGATATTCTTGAAAATATTAATTTACAATTATATAGTTTACAATGCAAGAAAAAGAAAGAAGAGGAAAAAGACAAATTTTCAATATTTTGTTCTAAATGTAGACAGAAACACCCTTTGCAAGAATTTTCCTTAGATGTTATTAATTCATGTTTTATCTGTGTAGGTGACCATAGAACATTAAATTTTCCTTCTTTATCTAGTCTCAACACAATCTATCAGGGAGAAACTCAAACAACAGGGTAGTTGTATCCACTTGCACCAAAGAAAAATTGGACACCATGAACCTTAGGTATGCCTTCATATCATACATCTAACACTTCTCACTTTTTTCCTAGAAAACAACATTCATTTTAGTTCTTGAGTCCTCATATATCTTGTCAAGCATATGCTCCATATCAAATCCATAACCATCCCTAGAAATCGAGATGGCGGGGATGAAATTATGGTAATATTCCCACCTAATCCTATCCCATACCATCACAACTTCCATATCTTACACCATTTATATAGTGATAACCAACATACCCTCAAACTCAAAAAAATAAACTACTTTCACCACCAAAAAAATTGCAATTACCACAATCACATCCACTAACTGCACAACCTCCACAACCTACATAGTCACATTCCCAACTGATTTCTAAATCTAATAATAATAAGGAAGCTCTACAAGTTTTTAATGATAAGTTTCCTCTTTTTCCCACATATTTAACCACACCAATTGGATTGTAAGATATCCAACTACAATTGGGGAAGGTTCTCAATAAAAATAAAGACACTTCTATCATCATTGAGGAAGTAATGAGGGAGGAAATTATGGATAAAACAAACAATGATGTTTCAATAAGAAAAAATTCTCTAAATTTAGAGCCTACACCATTGTCCAATTTTCCTCCCTACCTAGAAGGGTTGACCTTAGAAAATCCTGGTGAGCACCTTGAATTTGACTTGGTTTTAGAACTAAGAAAAATTTGCATCAAAGTCCCTTATTACAAGCCATGAAAAACATCCCAATATATGCTCAAATTATTAGGGAGATTTTCCTAAAGAAACTAGGGAGGAAGAGGATAAAGCCACAAACCATTCAATTCATTAGGAAAATAACTAATTTAGTGTTAGGATAGACCTTTATGGAGAAATATATGAATCCTAAAAATCTAGCTGTTTCCACAAATTAATAATATCCATGTTTCAAATATTTTCATAGACTTGGGGGTAGCAATCAATGTGAAAAGGCAAAACATGGAATAGTTGCAATTGCATAACCTTCATCCTACACTTATAGTTTTAGAATTAGTTGATCCATCCAAAATAAAATCTTAAGGTGTATTGGATGATTTAATAATATCATTATATTCTTGGGAGTACCCAATATAATTTATGGTCTTGCAACCCAAAATCTATTCGGGATAATATCCTTTGATCCTAGGATGACCATGGCTAGCTATTATTGAAGGATACATTTGTTGTCACTTGAGATATATGCTCATTTTGCAAGGGGAATCAACAAAGAAAGTGACTCTATATTCCCACCAGCAAATCCTATTAGGAATTTGAAAATTCCTTATGGCTTGAAAATTCTAATAATGATGAGGATAATGTTGAGTTTGTTTCATCCATTGATCAAATCATGCAATTTAAAGAGTATACTGAAGATCCACTTGATCACATTTTTAGCCCTAGTTTTTAATAAAAATATAGCCTAAGCACCTCATCATCACTAGAAAACTTTGTAACAGCCATAGATATATTAAGATCTGATACCATTCTTGTTGAAATTATCCTAGGTAAATATTTTTATATAAATTCTCAACTAGATACATTTCAATAGTAACATGTAGTTAAAATGTTGTAAAAACACACCAATTCCTTCCTCTAGAGCTAAAAGAATATGAAAGGTGTCTCCCATAAAAATTGTATACACCGCATCTATGTTTAGGAAGGTGCTTGAATTATGAGGAAACCTGAGAAATCAATGAACCCAACTCTTAAAGAAGTTTTTAAGAAAAATTACTGAAACTTTTTTACACAAACTTCACTTACCTAATTTTAGATAGCGAGTGAGTTTCTCCTCTTGTGATATTCCCTAAGTAAAATGGATAGGGGTAGATTGTGTGCATTAAACAAAGCTAAATAATCACACACTTAAGGACTATTCCGCCCTCCCATTAACCAATAAGTATTTTGACTTGTTAGTTGGTAAGAAATTTTTTTCATTTCATGATGGGTTTAGTGGGTAGAACTATAGGTTTTAACCCTATACAGAAATTACGTGCAAAAAAAATTATTAAAATATAAAAATATACAATGGCGGGAACATAAAACAAATATAAACATATATTTTCCCTTAGATCTCAAAACTGAGGCTGCTAGATTTATTTTTCATTATATTCCTTTTAATGTCATTAGAACTTATGTGGACAAAAAACCATCATGCCCAAAACCATGCAAAACCATGCACAAAACTACCCATAAATGTTTTCTAAGACATTACTTGTTAGGTAAACTTGACTCGGGATAGAGTCAAAGTTGACTAGGGTAAATAGTAGTGGTTTTGGGGCACATGGTTTTGTGCACCCATGGTTTTAGTCCATGGTATTGCATGTAATGGAGCCTATAAAATGCTGGGAAGACTTCATTGTAAGGTAGGCGTAGAGGTGAGATGTGAAGGCTCACTTGGCCGGATTGGTCAGGGTTTTGGCCAATGGCTAATGAAATTTCATTGATTGGGTTTTTCCTCGGATTTTGGGTTTTCCGGTTTGTCTGTGTTTATGTTTATGTGATTTGTTGTTGACTCTTTCATGGTTATAATTATTTATTCCTCTCGGTAAATTGTTTATAATTCCTGCAGTAAATTTCTAACAATTGGTATAGGAGCCAGGTTGGAGGGACATTTTGTTTGTTTTGGTCTGGTGGATGGAGAGATCAATAGATCTGACTGCAAATCTTCTCATTTCTCAGATCTTCTCATTTTTTTTTTTCTGGTGTGATGATATATGAATTTTTTGTTCAGGGTATTATTTACCGCCCATCAAGGATTTGATATAGCTGGCTTGTTTTCTACGTGAATAGGAAGATTGAGCAAACATATATTAAGAGGAGGAGTTTTTGTGCCCAGGCCACTGAGATTCTCATGGTCGTAGGCCAGATTAAAATATGAAAGACAAGCAAATCAAAAAGATATTTGCAAGGCGGAAATCTATGGAAATCGATATTTCTATGGTATTTGCGAAGTGGCAAAGGCAGATCTAAATTTACATTGAGAATTTGGAACACAGACTTGCAGATGCTGGTGTTTTTTAGTTTTCTGGGTGTTGCATTTAGAGGTTTTTGTATGTTCTATTTAGATCTGCGTGTGATGGAGGCAGATCTACATGATATTTAAAATCTGCAGTGAAAGAGAATGGAGCAATTGCTGCAACGAGAGCCACCTACTGTTTGCAAGGTTCAACGATGGCATCCTTGGTAGGTGAATTATGGGGTAGGGAACCTATTATTGATAGGGAGTGATAACTCTCTGCATTTGGAGTCGTGGCACACTACATAGCGGTTGTATGAAGTTCGTAAGGGTGTTGAAAACGTGGTATGATGGCCGACAGAATTGGATCCAACAAGTGGAGAAGCTATAAAGGTGTTAGGCTCTGCTTTATTCTCAAGGATCAGGGTGAAACGGATAAAAACGTAGTCACCACCGTGTTGGTGTCTCTGGTCCAATGCCACAGAGCTCAGATCGGCGGTAGTCCAAGATCTAGATATGAGTAAAGCAGAGATCTGTTGGGTAGAGGAAACTTATGGTAAGACCCAAAGGAGATTTATTTGAGTAGATGATTCAAAAAGGAAAAGGAAGAAATGTCTCTGGCGATCACGCCACATCGTTGGATATTTTGCGATTGAAGGAGGAAGTAGCGTCTCTAGAGGCGATGTCGAGGAGGCCATCAAGGACGAGGCTGGTATAGCCATAAGTCAGGTACGTTCAAACCTCAACAAGAGAAACCTAAAATGTTGATTGCGATATATGGCCTGGTCAATTAAAACCTGCAGAGGGAATTCTTACCATTGATTGACAAATTGATGGACAAATTATTGGTCAATTTTTGGAGGAAGTAAGTTCTTTGTAGATGGATTGGAGCAATAGCACTTGGATCTATTGGCCATGGTACCAGCTCATTTGGATCTATCAAATGCATGACAGAATCTTGAGCAGTCACGTGATGCATAATCCACCGTAGATCAAGGTATTCTTTGGAATTACCGTGAATTTGTGTAGCACTACGTGAATAGGGACATGTTAATGGCAAGAGCACTTCTATACAGAAGATGATGAACATTACGTAGGTGCAGATCATAGCACTGAAGAAATGTAAATCGAAGAGAGGTTGTCAAAATGAGAGAGGATATGTGTACAGGGATTAATTAATTGATGAACCATGTATTTGAAGAGAACTCCCAGAGCACTGGTAGTTACAGCAGTTAGTGGCTCATGTAATCCGGTAGATGGGTTCTTTTTATATGGACATTGATTTCATATGTACAAAGACAGTAACAATGAAACAAAAAAATATATTATTATAATGGAGTTAATTTTATTATATGTAAATGGACATACTACTGTAAGACCTGGTATGGCATGCGCACACCTGAGTAATCATTGGTAAAGTCTGGGTTAGACCTAGGTTATAGGGGAGATGTCAATTCTACAATTACCCTGGGTAAAAATTTGAGGGGGAAGAGCTAGAGTGAACGGGGTTGTCTCACTTAGCAGGTTTGGCTGGATTTAGTCAATAATCCCCAAGTCAAGTTTAAGGAGGGAATGGAATAATAAAAAATTTACCGAGAGGGATAAATAATCATAACCATGAAAGAGTCAGCAACAAATCACATAAACATAAACACATATGTTTATCCGGGAAAACCACAAATCTGGGGAAAAACCCAATCAATGAAATTTCACCCATGCCTGTACAATGAAGTCTTCCCAGCCTTTTATTGGCTCCATTACATGCAATACCATGGACTAAAACCATGGGTGCACAAAACCATGTGCCCCAAAACCACTACTATTTACCCTAGTCAACTTTGACTCTATCCCGAGTCAAGTTTACCTAACATTACTTTGGAGCTTTAAGATGTTGGCATGTCTGATCAAACCCTGGGTCTCAACCTCTGCTTCAAATTCTTTCTTTTTTTTCAAAATCTTCTTCACATCCACCTCTTGCCCATTCTGAAGAGTAACCTTTTACACTTTTCCAGATACTCTAGACCTAATCACATTCTCCTGTCTCAGGTGTGTTGGAGGATGTATGTCTCGTTCAATTCCATGCCATAGTGAAAATATCACTTCCCATCCCATCATTGAGTTGCTCGGCTTTCCAACAAACAAATCTCTCACTCTACTATTGGTAATGAAACACAAAACAACAATATAATTGGCTAGCAACAAAATTGAGACTAAAATTAAAGCAAATAATGATGTAAATCTCTCACCTTTGAAGGACATGATCTAAACCCATACTGGAAAGCCAGATCACTACATAGGTCTCGATTCCCAAGAAAGCTATCTAGATTTCTGTGAGCCTTGGCTTCATTTTACTTTCTTTATATATATGCCACTGCAATTTTTTGTCGTCTATTAGACAATTAAATGAAGTGCCGACCTTCACGTTGTTGCAATGAAAAGACAGACAACTTAGTAACCCTATTGAGTGGCGTCAACTCAGTAGATGTGTGGCTAAAGGATGGATGATACAGAATTAATCGCCATGAAACCAATGAATCTTGACTTTTGCAAGGAGTTGTAAATTTATTGGATTACAGTGTCTTCCCATTGTCGAAAAAAATATCTCCACAAAGACCATTTTTCGCTTGTGGAAAAATTGTTCATTCATCCTCACTTGGTTTAATAAATATTTTAATGTTTTAATCATTCAACGTTTTTATAAGAAATAAATGATAAAACTTATCGAAACAAACAAACTATTATATTAAAATAATATAAAATAATTTGAAAACATTTGAGTGCTTTGCTAACTCAATGTTTAATAAGAATATTTTATAAACTTTATAGATTATTATAATAATATAATCATAAAATTTTCGTCACTTCACTTAATATTTTACAGAAATTAATTTATATCATTATTGGATAAAATATAATATTAGAAAAAAAAAACTATATAGTATTTTAATTTAAAATGGAAATTTCATTTTATTTATAAATATTTATATTAATTTTACACTTTTTTAATTAATTATATAATATAATCTCTATAAATTATAGTTATAATGTCTAAAACTTTATGACTATTGAATATAACCATTTATATTTCACTTTAATATTTTTATACTTAAATTACTCAATATTACTTATTTAAAGTTGATTCAATAATTGAATTTCTTTATTTAAAGTTGATTCAATAATTGAATTTCTTTAGAGCAAAATTTAACTTCAAATAATTAAATATTTTTATATAATTTTTTCGGTAATAATCACACATAAATGTTTATTTGCATGTGATTATTACCGAAAGAATTATATAATACACAATAGATCACATAAGCCAAAATTCTAGAAAAAATTAATATTTTATTTGTAATTTATGAATTTAGCAAAATTTATATCTTGTTTAAAAAAATTAAAATTTATTAAAATTATTTTAATTAATTTAAGAGTGGTGGAGATGCCACAGTGTCAGTATATGTTAGTGGCCGAGATTTCACGGTTGCACAGTATAATTTTTTGTAGCACAATATTGTTTTTGTTATGTGAAGAAGATTAGTTTTGTTTTCATCATATGTCTATTTAGCTCTTTGTTTCTTTTCTAGTGTGTAGTTAAATAGACATGTGAAAAAAAAATCAAATGATTTAGAACCACAGAGAACAATATAATTATTGAATAGACTAATGTGATCAGTCGTGCTTTGGGAGCATTAGTTACAGATAGTTCTTAATAAGGTCAAGTTGATGTGACCTGTAATGCTTCAAGAGCATCAATACAAGTTATTTTATACAATATCAAGTTGTAGAATTGTTTATTGAAGACATTTTGTACCTATAGTGCTATCCTAAATAACTGGTGAATATAGCAGAAGACCATATATTCAACAGATGGCGGTAGTTCCATAAGATGGTTCAGTATCGACACTCACCCGTTGTTCTTTGGCGGGTTGAGAAGTATCAATTTTGCAAAGTACATCAACAATGGTCTGAAACAGTTATGTGTTAAATGTGTCTTAAGTGGGAAGCTCGAAAGTGTGGTGGATAAAAGCACTGAAACTGTGAGATTTCAGAGTGGATATGAGTGCTAGTGATACCCATATCAGAAAAATTTGAAAAGATTCATTTATTCTTGTAATTTGTGTTTTCAATGTTTTTCATGTGAGCATTAAGGAGGATGTTGGAATTAATGCTTCCATATGTTGTTGTGAGTTGCCATTGTGAGTTCCCAAAGTTGTTGTTTCCTATGTATGAGTTCTAGTTTTGATCTAGATTTGTCTAAGTCAATATTTTATGTTTTATATATTTGTAACTATAGTGGTCAATAAAGATATCTAAATGTGTTTGGTGTTGTGTGTAATAGCTATCTAATCTCTCTATCAATTTCTAACAATTTACGTCTTATTTTTTTCGATTTTTTTATAGATACACTTAATATTATTTAAGAGTTTGAATTATTTTAAAACACCGTATATTTAAAAATAATCTATGACAAAATATATTTTGTCAATTGAAAAAAAATAATTTTAGAAAATTTAAAATCGTAGCTTTGTAAATTTGTTATTATTTTCCTAATTAGATTTAAAGTATATATTTTTTTATTTTTTTAAATATTTTAAATATAATTTATGTAAATTTTTATGTTTTGATAATTTAATGAAATCAACTACACATATATAAATTTGATGATAGTATGAAACCAGGTAGAATGGACAACCCTCTAAATAACATCACTTTATAGTAAGTTGCCACTGAGATGAACAACAGTGAAATTCAGAATATGAAGTTGCAGGAACACTAATCGCTAGGTAAGATTCTAAGGAACAGGAAGGTGATGATTTGGGGGGAAAATGGACACTGGATCCAGTAAATTTTTGATAATTTTTATATCAAAATGTGAAGACAGATTGAGGTTATTCCCGGTATTTATATAAACCGATCTTTCACCCAAACGTTTTTCATAAAAAGAAATTTATTATAACAGGAAAGTTTGGCATATCCAAGTGTCTAGTTGAAACATATTTTTTCGCCCAAATGTTTTTCAGTGAAATAAAAAACTTTTACCGCAGTGAATTTTGGCCAATCCAAGGTTCTTGCTACCTTTTCACTTCTCAATGGAAGAAATTGTTCAATTCAAACTATGGAATAAAATTTTTTGACCCATGAAAAAGGAGATTACAAATCAAATGAAATGTGTTTAAGTACTTTAAAAACCAAAGAAGATCACAAATCGACCATGTTTAACAACCAAAAATAGATAGTTAAAAACCATGGATCCGAGAAAGAAGCAAAGTGAAAGTGAAATGATATTCTATTATAAAGATATCTTAGTTCTATAACTTGTGACAAAGATGGTTATGAGATGAAGTACAAAAGTCATATTCATTATTTTTAATGTGACTTTAGTTCTAATCTGAATTTTCACATATCCAATGAATATGAAGTATGCATCAGATTCATGACCTTTACATAAATGAATCATGACGGTTAATCAAGAGAAAGAGCGAAAAAGGTGGGATTTACTTTCATAAGAATTATTGATTGGAGTGCAAGAAAGAGGCAACTACTAGTAAGTTATTGATTGGATTGCAAAGTACAACATTATTCCACAAGAAAATTATTTAGAATATGTAGAAAAAAATTGTAGTGTATGTTAGTATTCATTGTTCACTGTCGCATTTGTATTGAAAGTGTACTAAAATTTTCCCGGAAGGATTGCAAAAAAAAATTTCTCTATTTTTCATATTTTTGTCACAAGAAAAAAATAGGTTGGTTTATATAATGCGCTAGTAGAAATTTTTATCTAAATTATAATATAGGATAAGTATGACCAATATATAGAGACAATAAAGTTATAAGCAATCCAAGATCATAAAAATATACCATCAAAGCATATACACTAATGTGTGATCAAGAGCTTCTATCCATCTATGGTAAAGGTTTCCATCCAACAAAAAAAATGAGAATATGGTCTTCGACCAATAGAAAGTATGTCCAAGGTTTCCATTCAACAAAAAAATCAGAATATGGTCCTATACCAATAGAAAGTATGTCCATGAGAAAGAAAAACATAAAACAACATATGTATAAGTGCACAATAATAGTAGCCATCACCTCGCCTAAGGAATAGTCGCGAAACAGATAGTGAAGTAACCAGTAAAATATAAAAGTCCACAAGACAGGATATCTAAAGTGAAAACATCAAAACTGTAAGGTACAAAAAGTAGCACCAAAAACCTAAAGGGAGATCTTGCAATATGTGAAGATATGACATCATATAAATACTAAGGAAGATGGATTGTGCCTTTTGCACAAAATTTATCAGCCTCATATAATGTGTGATGAAGACTACCAAAATACCTCGAAAGTCCCATCTTAGATAAATGGTCGGCCTCAACGTTTTTCCCCTCGAAAATATGTTGGAAAGAGATGTAGGTGAAGGAGTCCCAAAATATATAGATCCGTGCCATCTAGTGTGCAAGGAGAGGAGGAGAATAACCATTGTATGAATTTAAGGAGTTAATGATGACATGTGTGTCCCCATAAACAAATATTACTTCATTATAAAGTTGTCTAGAAAACCTTAAGCCCCTATAGTGCAATCACCTCTGCATGAGTGTTGGTGCTATTTCCACCATTCCAGTAGAGTTTGTAATGGCATATCTGATCCAATTTGAGCCACACCCCACATCCACACAAGTTATTTTGTGCCGCGCCATCGAAGAACCTAGGGTGTGATAATAAATGAAGCGAAATATCCCTTCATTTATGTTGAAGGTTTCTGAGGAGATGAAGTTTTCTGAGTAATATGTTGGAAATACTCCCAACCACCGCCCACAGGGGCTTCACTGTAGGAGAAATGTTATAGCACATGGGTTCATATTGGGGGATATATAATGAGGAAAAAATGACATAATATATTGGGGGATATATAGGTGGTAAAAGGTTTTTATATTGGAAGGTGTTAGTGTCAGTCTAGTCATACTGCCATCAGTGATCAAAATTTATCTTTTGCATTTGCATATTAGGAGTCTCATACCAATAAATTTCACCATTCCGCTAGGTCATGGATCCATTAATGGTAGTGATTTTTTTTTTTTTTTTAATTTTTTATTTTATTTTTTTTATTTTTTTTATTTTTTTTTATTTTATTTTATTTTATTTTTATTTTTTTATTTTTTATTTTTTATTTTTTATTTTTTTTC
The DNA here is from genome assembly GCA_034641835.2 of Pinus albicaulis. Taxonomy (NCBI): domain Eukaryota; kingdom Viridiplantae; phylum Streptophyta; class Pinopsida; order Pinales; family Pinaceae; genus Pinus; species Pinus albicaulis. The sequence continues at coordinate 982,317,098 of CM076582.1, read as the reverse complement.
AGTTTTGCCTCATGTGAAACTTGTTGATTCTTCTCTCTATGGTCTCTAGTCATGAGCTACTTTCACTTTGTGAGTCATGTCAATTGGTCATAGGATGGGTCTCATTAGGTTCTAGGATCTCATCATGGTCAAACTAATGAGTCAAGTGTCAATAAATATCAGCAAGATCATGAGGAAGTCAATAAACTCAAAGTCACAGCACCTGGAAGATCAAAGAGATGTTTTATTCAATTTAATGTAATTTTCACCTCAAAACCATGTTTTGAGGTGAAAACATGACACTTTGCCTTTATTATCATTATATTATGTAATTTTATGTCAGCATATGTAATAAGTCACACTTCAGAAGCTGCTATCTCCACAAAGTCATCACCCTACCTGTCAGAGAGGTTTTCAACAACATTTTTAGTGTAAAATCATGTTCTAGGTACGTTCAGCAGAAAGAGCCCGTAAAGAGCTTTCTAACGGTATACTGCACTCTCAAAACTGACTTCTGGATTGAAATTTATGCCTAAGTGAAGTAAAAAGTCCTCTATACACTAACCCTTCCCCTTTTTCCCTCCTTTCCCTAAACTTTACTTTATTAAAGTTTATTATTTTCTCTTATAAAACCCTTTTTTTCCCCTTCCAATTACAAAATCACATTATTAAATATTTTAATATATAAATCCAATGCGATTAAACATAACCACTTCCCCACCATTACCCCTAAACTTTATAATAAAATTTATATATATAAACTCCCCACCGTTCCAACCACTTCCCCTCCATACCGTAAAAATTTATAATAAATTTTTAAGTTATATATTATAAGACCTCGCCATTCCTTCCCTTTCCGATCACATCGCAACATTCAAACGATTCACCCCGATTGGCCCTTATGTTAACAAAGGCTCCGATGCAATTGTATGGCCAACCCCCGATGGAAACCCATCGATGTGACCCCGACCGTCGATCCGATCGACAATCCGACGACCTACACGCATTCGGAATTTTCAAAAGAGCCCCTCCCCGATTTCCATAACTCCTGATTGATACCCTCCGATGTACATCATGACCGTCGATTTCATCATCCAATTCGATGGCCCACAGCCAATCGGACCATCCCAATTGGCGCAATCACAAAATTGTTCCCTCCTCCCTCCTCTGATCTCTGATGCTAATGGACCTACGGGCCCCACCATTTAAATCTTCTGCCTCGTTCATAATAAAATGGCCCTTCCCCTTTGTAAAACATAAATTTGATTTTTATTTCGTTTTACAAAGCTGCGCCCCCATCGCTGAGCCCTGTCACATCGGAGGAATTTTGTTATGTTATACTCCGCCCCAAGCTTCCAATATCCGATGCCGATTGACTTACAGGCCCACCACATAAAACCTTTGCCCATTCATAATAAAGGGCCTTACCCTTTGTTAAATCAAATTTTGTTTTAATTCGCTTTATAAGGCCTCTTCTCCATCGCCTATCCTCATTGCATCGGAGGAAATGTATTATGTTGTGCGCCCGTCCCAACGCCCCAATTATCATTACGATTATCCATATCCTGGTCCCACCATAAAAGCCCTCCGCCCTTTCAAATAAAAATCCTTCCTCCCTTTGTAAAAGCGAAAAACCGTTTTTATGTATTTTCAAAAGGGATTTCTCCGCTCCATTATTGTATTACTCTATCGGGCCTTTCCAATCGCATCGAAGTCTTTTGGCCTTGTTTCAAATATATCTGAAACCCCCCAATCCCAATTGCGATTACGTCATATATTATATATTGCCTCCCCTCCAATCCCGATTGCGATTACAATATGGAACCCACTTCCCTTCGCTCCCTCCATCCAAAATCGGTTTTTCCCTTCACTAAGGCATAATTTAATTTTATTTCATTTCAAAAGAATTTTATTAAAAAATTTAGTGTTCTTCAAACAAATAATGGAAAGAAAAGTGATAGTCAAAAGGCAGAGAGCTACAATTTCTACAGCAGCATAAAAATAGGCATTTTCTACTCAAATTGCCTATTTTTATTCAACAGTGTAGCTGTGAATCTACCCAAGTAGTGAAATGTAATGTTGTTCCTTCTTTAGGGCAGATTGTCGGTTCTCTTTTCTATCTTCAGATTTCAGTTCTGAGTTGTTAAACAACTCCCTCTTTTTGTGGATCTATGTTCCCACAAATCTGGTCTATTTAATGTAATTCTAAATCATTTGTAAATTAGTCTGTAACTCAGAAGTAGGGGAATAGTGTGGAAAAGAATGCTCTGTGCTCCATTGTATAGTTTGATAGGGAATTAATAAGAGCTGCAGCTCTGGTTTGTGGAATCCATGTGGTATGAGTTTTAGCATTTGGTCTCTCTTTGTGTTTCATATGTAAAAATTTTATGTGTTCCATTCATTCATAAACATTTCTTTTTGAATGCTTTCAAGATAGAAAGGTAGAATCCATTTTTATGCTCTGCCTTGGGAAACCATTCATAGTCTGTGTTTTTCTTCTGTTTGAAAATGATCCTTTTTTATGCCCTTTTCAACTCCTCACCAGTCTTTACATCCCATCATTATTTAATTTAATTTCTAAGATTTCCTGCCTACCTTGCCCCATGAAATACCCTGTATCCTGATTTAATTCCCCAGTTTCAAATTGTTCCATTTTATCTCGTACATCCCTGAAAAATTCATTCATTTCATTCAAATTCCTTTTCCATTATTATAACCAGCCTAAAATCAGTCCATTATTACACTTTGTTGAATATCCTTTCATGGAGAGAGCCCTCTCCTATCCTTGTAGGGCTAGCTACAAGGCTGAGCATGGTTTAGATGTTTCCCTAATTTTCCTTTTTCATCCTGAGGTCTAGATCAGGTGCTAATATTTTTGGCGACTCCACTGGGGATGCTGATCTGACTGTCTTCGAGGTTGCACTCTCGGTGCTCATTGAATGTGTTTATTCTTTTTGAATAAGATCATATTCAGCCTGTGTGAAATAAAGAGTGTTAAGAACTCTATCTGAGGTTAAAATCAGGTTATATTAAACGCAATGGTTCTTTGGAAAATCTCTGTTATTAACGTAAAAAGAGCCTTATTCCTTAGCTGGCGGATTAATATCAGTGGGACCTAGCCAGTCAGTTAATGCAAGGAGTTAAAGCACCAAACCACAGTTAAAGCATAGTTTAAATACCACCAGCGAGTTTCAGGAAACCATACTACCTTCATCATGCCCCTTTTACCCCGGAGCAAAACCACTTCAAAAAAACATGATCCAGTAATATAAGGGCACGTCACCTCCCCAATACCACCCATATCACGCAAATTTTATGCATTAAACCTCGGCCTATGAAAAAACGTGAAATTCACGAGGATCATCCGATCTGGAGAGCCTTAGATCTGACAATATTCACGCACTGAAGAGCACGAGCAATAAATCAAGATATGGCTCGACAGTTTTTCATTATTATATGTTTATTTTATTTATAAAAAGGAAAATAGTGGATGTGTGGGCCCCCGTTGAAATAAAATATATGTCGCGCTGGTAGTATAAATGTGTTTTATGGTATAAAGTTTGAAGGTGGGTGTTTTTTTTAAAGAATCGGGCCACTGTTATGACATTTTGATATTACGACTCGAGTGATAAGGTTTTCTCAAGTATTTTTAATATATCACATTAAACTTTCAAGATTTTCTTGAGAGCTTTAAGTCTTATTGCAAGCGGACATTGTTAAAGCGCTATTGGAAAAGAATATAACTACAGCCACTTATTCCACAGTCATAATATATTTTTGGTATCAAAGCTTAAAGACAGATCACCCCAATAAATATTTTCCTTGTAAATTCCTCGATTTTGGAACATGATGTTCAGAGTCTGTTAGGCTGAAATATAATTTTTTGTACTGTAGAAATTTAACCACTGGCTTCAAGAAGATACACAAGGGCTAATCCAGATCCAAATCCTCCCCCTGTGTTTGAAAATCCTAATCTGATACCAAGAATTGTCAGAAGACAGGAAGGATCACTAAGTCCTAGACCTATCTTCAGATCCCATACTTGGCCCAGTGAGTGGTTTTTTGTAGAAGATATTTCTTTTGATGAGAGTTTTGAGCTTTCTTTGTTTAGAAATAAGTCTGAAACTGCACTTGATGACACATTTTTAGATCCAGAATTCCTTGTAGATATTGAAGTTCAAAGAGAAAATTCCTCAAATGATGATTATATTCTGAATTCTCCTTAGTCATCTATCATTGTAACTAATATCCCTGAGCCTTCAAAGTCATCAGTAACAACATTTCCTCCTTCTAATTCATCAGCATTCCCATCAGTCAATTCTCAGTTATCATCTCCCCCATCAACACCTCCCTTGAATTCTTGCACTACAAACACTGTCGTAAATCCTCCTAGAGTCATGGCTGCCCGGTATGCACCCCTGGTTTTACCCCAGGTTCTGAATGATATGCCTGCTAATTATCAAAGTAAAATTCCTATATTTGATGCCACTCAAAGCACCACAGCTCAGCAACATGTTGACAAGATGAATGAATTTTTTGATCTACATGAGGTAGAGGCAGAAAATGTAACTACCAGGTTGTTTGTCCAAAGATTTGGAGGTGAAGTAAGAAAGTGGTTCAGAGCCTTACCAACAGGCTCTCTTCGCACTTTACAAGAGCTACACACACAATTTTTAGACCGGTGGGAGGTAAAGAAAAACCCATTTCAAATTTTGTCTGAATATGAGAATATTAAGAGAAATGTTGGTGAAACTGTGCAGGATTATTGTCTAAGATTCAATGTTGTATACAATGCTATTCCAGCTAACCCGAAGCCTCCTGTGGGATTAGCCTTGCTCAAATTTCCAGATGGTTTCGATGCTGACATGGCATATCAGCTGCGAGAGAGAGACCCCACTATGCTGGAAGACATGCAGAAGATAGCCGTAAGTGTGGAAGCAAATATGCCAGCCAAAAGAGCTCGAACCAGAGCTAAAAAAAGAGTTATTGTGAAAGAATAAGCCTCTCCTTTAGACAGCAAAATGGACACTTTGATCCAGACAGTGGAAAATATGGTTGATCAATTAACCATTTCGGATAGACCTGAACCTCAAATCAGGAATCCAAATTTTAGAGGACAAAAACCTCAATTTAGAATTAAACAAAGAGAAAAGAGAGTGTAGGACGAAGTGCCACCACAACAATAGATCAAAAATCCATTGTAGAAGAACTACGTTCAGGCAACAGAGACGAATGAGGATGATGATCTTGTCATTGAAGCCAATCACTTTTTCACAGCTGATGACTCGCCAATTTCTCTCACTGAAGATGAAGAATACACAGTGACTGCAGACATTCAAAAGGACGAAAATTTTCATTTTGACCAATGATGCAGTATTAGAAGAAGAATCCGATGATTACCAGAGAGGGTACATGAATGCTTTATCAGCTGAACAAAGGCAACACTCTTTGAGGAACATAAATGTTCCGATTAGTCCCATTCAAAAGAGAAAAGAGCTCCAAATGAAGAACGATTCTCAGAAGAAAGGGAAAGAGCCGGCTGATCCTTCCTCTAGCAAAGCACCTTCAGCGATTAACACAAAAAATGAAAAGAACTAGTAGAGCACAACAAAGGAGCAAGCAGAGAAGAAAGACCCTCCCATCAAAGAGGTAGAAAAATCTCCTTCTTTTAATTTGGAGAATGAAATTTCTAAGCTAAAAGTATCTATGCCTTTGACTGAGCTGGTAAAAAATAGTGCTTATAAAAATCAGGTGTCTATAATTTTGCAAATAGACTCTGTTTCTGATATGGTGAATGTAGAAGATGACTACCCTGAACTCATATTTAGTCCATCCACAGAAGATCAATCTGAAGAAAGTGAAGTCCCTCCCTTTTACCTGAGTCTTAGATTACATGAGTTTATTTTGCATAACGCTATGTTGGACTCTGGAGCCTCACATAATTTGATGCCCAAAGCCATCATGGAAAATTTAGGACTTGATATTATCTGTAAATATCATGATTTGTATTATTTTGACTGAGGTAAGGTCCATTGCATTGGTCTTATTAAATATTTGGTAGTGTCTTTAGATCAAATCCCTGCCAAGAATGTTTTGATGGATGTAGTTTTTGCCGATGTCCCACCACGGTTTAGAATGCTTCTATCTAGGTCTTGGGATGCAAAACTTAAAGGAACCATGCAGCTTGACTTCTCTTATACCACCATCCCCATGTTTGGCCAATTGAGAAAACTATATAGGGAGAAGAAAATGAAATATATGATCACTAGGAAAGAGAAGACAGTCAATCATCCTATTAATGCAGTCCACACAGATTTAGAGTCCTTTGTCTTATATTCAGATGGTGGTTTGAATGATGAAAATGTTCAGTTGGTACAAGTGGATGAAATACCTGAGATTTCAGAAAATTTCAGAGAAGTTCTCAAATAGGAAAATGATAAAGCAGCCAGCACTTCTAAGCCTCTTGTCTGCCAGCAGCAAAAAGATAGTGAACAGCTAGAAATCAACCAAGGTAAAGAAGAGAAAGAAAAAAAATTTCAGCATCTACAAGAAGAAGAAGAAGGACTTTGGAGCATGGACTTTGATGGAGCTGTTGGTAAGGATGGAGCTGGTATTGGAATATGGATTCAGAGCCCTATTTTCCAGCCCGAAAATGTCCCTAGTAATGTTAGAGTATGTGCTTGTAAGTTAGCTTTTGACTGCTCTAACAATGAAGCAGAGTATGAAGCTTTGATTGTAGGTCTGAAGATTTTGAAGAAGCTGAACGCAAAAAGGATTTATGTTTATGGAGATTCAAAGTTGATAATCAAACAGGTTAAAGGAGAGTACCAAGAAAAACATCCACGGTTGAGGGCATACAGAAATGCAGTCTTGGATATCTTGAAGACATTCCCAGATTACACCCTAACAGCAGTACCCAGAATGCAGAACATCATTGATGATTCTCTTGCCACTACTGCAAGCAATTTGAAGATTCCGATGAACTCCAGCAACAAGTTTGAGATTTATGTCAAACATAGGCCTGCTGTTCCAGAAAATTTAAGGTATTGGCAAGTTTTTTGGGATGACAATGAGATTAATGCTTTTTTGAAAAGTGATGGAAAATTCAAAGAAACCCCAATAGAAGGTGAGTATGAGATTGATGATCAAGAAATGGAAGCAAATCAGATGGACATATTGCAGCTGAAAGATAATGTAATTCCTAGAGGTCTTATACCCTTAGAGGAGCTTTTTGATCAGGATGATGTTGCAAAGAAACCAAGCTTGGTGCCCACTGAGAAAGGAGTTGAAGATGTGAATATTGGAACACTTGACAAGCCCAAGTTTGTGAAGTTGTTAAAGGCATTATCCCCTGAGGTAAAGGAAAATTATGTTAAATTTATTTCTGAATTTTTTGATGTGTTTGCATGGGATTTGTTGTGGTTCCTAGAGACAACCTTGAGTTTTGAAAGACAAATGCCTAGGACATCTTATATAGAAAGGAGCATATGGTATAACAGGGGAAGTTATCAATAAAAGGCTCTCATGCTATCTCCTAAAAACAAGAAATTTTAATTTTGAATGGGACCAAGACCTTCAGAAACTAGATATAGGGAGAGCAACACTACAGATGCAAGGTGCAAAACTCCAATATAAAAGCATCAGACAATTCAGAGGTAGCTTACTGTAAAGAGGGCCGATTCAAAAATACCTCACAGAAATAGATAATCAGAAGGTGTTTACTACGTATGAAATATTAAGAGAATACTAGTTGTCATTGAGATGATATCCAGATACACAATATCACCATGTGATGGGCTTATCAATTTAAGAATCCATACATGACAATAGCGTTTTAAAAATAACCTCCCAAAGAAACTAATATAGAAGAAATATGGTTTGAGTGAATAGTGAAATAGTATATCATGCCTGAGCCATATTTAAAGCGCTTGACTAATTCGAGCATGGGTATCAACTAGGATAAATCCATACCAAAAACTAGTGAGCCACTCGCATTCCAGAAACATGATACAAGAAAGGCAGATGAAACGAAATGAACCATTAAATTAACACATATAAGAGAAAGTTACACACTGTGAGACACCAAAGATCAGAATCCTCTTTAAAGACAGAACTTCTCCTCACTAAAACCCAATGGGCTCTCTACATTCATATAATATTTTTTACAAAAATTCATAAAAAACTTCCCTCACTGCATAATTTTCTGATAAAATCTGGAACGCTCAATAATCTGTCCTTCGGGGGTTTTATAGGAGAAAAAGAAAACTTGTAAAGGAAGTCGATGATGAACATTTAATTTTCCTCTTTAAGACAGGATGGTGGAAACGTGCACGCACATACTGCTTGATGACTCTGTAGTGTTGTTTGTAAACTGTGGCCTACTTTCTGAAATAAATGCACTGGGTGGAAGTCTCTTCAGGAACACGGTATAGAAATAAAAACCACATGGGCAGTCTGTCCTTCCCTGGAAATAAAATTCTACTAAAATGAAACCTTGAGGGTATTTTTTTCTATGCATAGACCTTCTGAATGATCTACGGGGTCTTTGATCTGGTACTCAGCCTTCAAATGGTTAGGTTAAGGCCCCAAAATCTTCAATTATATGCCTTTAATTCTCTACCTTTCACTGATACTCTTCGTCTGCAATATTAATGTCTCTAATCGCGAAATATGTGCTTTGAATGACTCTAGAGGGTTTCATAGAGTTTAACCCTGCTTCTTTAATGGCGGTCATGTCGTAACATCTTCCCAGGCCTTTCTCCATAATTCTAGCCTCTGAAAAATGGTCTTTTCCAGTGTTTTCTGCTACTGTAATTGAGACAGTGAATCATGGCAATTTACCGCCGTTCGTACCCTACAAAATACAAAAAATCGTCAAGAAAAAAAATGCACGGGAAGGTGGATGCAACAGGGATAATGAGGATGACAGCACAGCTTGGAGAAATGGTGGAAAAATGCAGCAAAATGGAGGAGAAATGCTCTAGTGAAGGTTGGTGGAATGCAGAAAATTAAACGTGAAAAATTAACATTTTGACCTTTGAATGAAAAATATAGGGGGACGGAGGAAAACGTGGCAAAACATGAGGAATAATGACGTGGCCGGAGTGGTCAACGGTGGGCGTGCGAATAAATCTGGACCGTCTGATCTCAGGAGGAGATTGACAATGGAAAACATATTGGAGGGTGACGGATTGGCGAGCCAGGGGTACGGATACCTTGGCTTATTTTCCGCGCATCTTCGGGGTGCGATGGCCGTTGGATGGAGAGCCCCAGATCGGACGGTCATTATGCATATTGCACCGGGTCAAATGCCAAACAATAACATGTGATGGGGGGGCAGTTTTGAAATAGTGACGGAGCCACGTGTCATACGCTGAGTGGAATCACTCTGAAATGGAAAATACCGCCCGCCCTCCAAAGGCGGTCCGATGGATACCACCGATTTTTTAACAGTGTTTTTGGGCACAGGGACCACAAAGGCGGAGGGAATACGGACCGTTGATCGGCGGGTTAGATGGACGGTTGTGATGAGATCGGAGGGGCAAACGGAGGAGCGATGGGTGCATTGCGAAACAAAGCTGATCGTCAGATCTTACACAGATCGACGACTGAGATTATTTCAAAGGCCAACAGACAAGTTCACCATCACATCGGAACTTTTGCATTTACAAAGGATAAGGGCGCATGTGAAACCCCGATTGTGATAAGCGCTCTCCGGGCTAACGCTTGGTCTAGCGCCTGGGTCATGTGGAGAAAAAGACAGAGGGGGTTAGGACCGAAAGGTGCTGGGCCTTAAATATGTTAAAATGCGCGATTTCAGCCCTTTTATGCAATTTTGAGTTTAGAGGAGGGGAACGATAGGCGGGAAAAGGATTTTTTAGGCCAAACAGAGGGGATTTAAAGCGGATTTCTTGTCAAAACTTAACAGACTTTAACAGAACGCTAACATGATCAAAATTGGCTCCACCTAGGGATGACACGTTCATCCCTGGGCATGTCGAGAACTTCACATACCACCGGTTAATCTTCTATGCGGACATTTTTCTTCATCATTTCTACTTTTCTTTTCATAATTCATCATTACACCCACATTATTCAAACAGAGATGAAAACAGAAAACTAATGTACAGTATGATACACCAGGCTGTCTATGCCTAAATCAGACTTGGAAGTAGGGTTTGAGGAACTGACCATTTACAGGGGCATCAAGCAAGTCTCCCTGTAAATTTTCCAACCTGAAAGTGTCGTTGCCCCCTTGTTCCACGATTTTAAAAGGACCGAACCAGAGTGGGTCAAATTTTCCATGTTTCCCTTTTTTAGCTCTTCGGACATCCCATCTGAGCACTAAATCACCAATCTACAACTTCCTGTCCTGGGCATGCTAATCAAAAAGGTACTTCATATTATCTTGATATTCATCTAACCTTTGATTTACCTGGTTACGTGTTTCCTCTAACTCCACAAGCTGATTTATTCTCCTAGTCACATCATCGGGCTCTTCCTGACTTTCTTGCATGAATCGGGCTACTGGTAGGGCCAAATGTATAGGGAATACGACTGCCCTCCCATATACTAATTCATATGGGGATTTCCCAGTTTCTCTCTTCCTAGTAATTCTATTGGCCCACAGGGCGAATTTCAACTGGGAATCCCAATTTCTCTTATTTTCGTTTATAGCCTTCTTCAGTGCCCTCACTAGGGTTTTATTTGAAGACTTTGCCAAGCCATTTCCTTGTGGGTAATAGGTTGTAGAGTGACTTAGTGTGATGTTATACTGCTGGCAGAAACTCACAAACTTTGCAGAATTGAAGGCCTGGGCATTATCAGTTACTATTCTGGCAGGGTAGCCAAACCTGGATATGATGTTTTCTTCGATGAACTTTATTATCACAGTATCTGTTGCATTCCTCGTAGGTATGGCTTCCACCCATTTTGTAAAATAATTAGTGGCAGTTAATATCCACTTATGTTGACCACTCAATGGAGGATGTATTTCACCTATTAAGTCAATTCCCCATTGCCAGAATGGTTCGTCCACGTGCACGGGAATCATGGGCAGAGGTGCCAGCTTCTGTCTTTCAGCAAATTTCTGACATTTCTCACAAGCTCTAACCCGGGCACAAACATCTCCAAATAGTTTGGGCCAATAAAAACCAGCCTTCAGTATTTTCTGAGTAGTGGCCCTCCAGCTGTAATGGTCCCCACAGATTCCTTCATGAAATTCGGCCATTATACTCTCTACCTCATCCTCTGTGAGACACAGGAGCAGAATACCTGAAGGATCTCGCCAGTATAGCCAGCCATTGGCGACTAAGTACTTTTGTGATCTCAACCTTAGCACTCTGTATTTAGCTTTATCATAGCTTGGAGGGCAGCTGAGTGTGAGGAGATATTCTACTATCTCTTTGTACCACTGACTGGTGAGGTACTTAATATGTGTTTTCGGAGTAGTTATCTCGACTCCCTGTCGCTCTTCTTTCTCCTCAGATTCCTCACCTGCTATTATGGACAAATTTATACCCAGGGCCTGATAGTTTGATTCAGATAAGATTTTGGCTAGCCCTTGTCCTTTGATCAGTTCGGTAGGGCTGATGTCTAGCTCATACTCCTGTATTTTGGCAATCCACTTCCCCCTTTTTCCTTCACTATCCCCTTGGACAAGAATATCTTTTACAGTGATTGTAGGCACAAATGCAGTGATGTGGGATTGTAGGACATACATGTGGAATGCTTTAAGGGATTTCAGTAGGGCGTATGCTTGCTTTTCTAATATGTTATATTTTAATTCTGCATCATGGAGCACTTGACTGAAGAAGGCGATGGGCTGCTCGTACCCTTCTTCATTTTTCTGCAATAAAACTCCTGCTACTGTATGAGGTGATGCAAAAGAAAAGATCACGAAAGGTTTGGCATAATCTGGTCCAGCTAACACTAGGGCTTCTACAAAAGCATTTTTTATTTTGTTAAAGGCCTCTCGTGATTCCTGGGACCACTTAACCTCATTATCTTTCTTCAGCATGTCAGTTATATGTCTAACTATTTTAGCATAGTTAGGAATAAACCTTCTTAGAAAATTAATGTGCCCTAGGAATACCTGCACCTCCTTCTTATTTCTGGGAAGAGAAATGCCATTTATAACCTCTACCCTCTTAGGATCTATCTTTACCCCATCCTTAGTCACAATATGTCCAAAAATATTTCCTTCTTCTAATGCAAATAAATATTTTTGTGGATTGAGAGAAAGACCATACCTTCTGCATTTTTCAAAAGTTCTACGCAAATGCTCAATGTGCTCAGTATTATCCTTTGAAAATACAGTGATATCATTGAGGTAGACTACCAAAAACTTATCTTTCTCCCCAACAAAAGCAATGTCCATGGCCCTCTGAAAAGTGGCCCCTGCGTTAATCAACCCAAAAGGCATCCTGGCATACATAAATGTACCCCATGGTGTGGTGAAAGCAGTCTTCTTTTGATATTCTGGAAGTACAGCCACCTGATTATAACCAGATAATCCATCCATCATTGACATCCTAGAAGCTCCAACCACTTTCTGCAAGATGTGGTCCATCTTAGGCAGTGGGTAATTATCCTTTAAGGATGCTCTATTTAAATTTCAGAAATCAACACATAGCCTTACTTCTCCATTCTTCTTTCGGACAGGGAATAGGTTTGCCACCCATTCGGAGTACCTCAATGGCACAATTATTTTTTCCTTTAACAGCTTCTTAATTTCCTTCTCAATGGAGGGAAGCAGCAGGGGGTTTATCTGTCTAAGCTTCTGCTTATGAGGTTTCACATCTCGCTTTAGTGGATTTCTATGCTACATTATACTGATGTCAAAAGTTTTTAGATCCTGATAAGACCATGCAAACACATCCTTGTAAGACTGAAATAACTTCTGGTATATCTTTTTATATTCTTCCGGGACCTTCTCGAATATTTTTACAATTTTGGGGTCAGCATCAGTACCAAGATTTAGGTCTTCTACCTGATTTTCTTCCACCACTTTGTGTGGCTATAGTGGGACATCCTTCTTGTCAAATAATATTTCTAGAGGCACCAGCCTTCTAGGTATAATGTTTCCCTTCAATTGCAACACTTTATTACCTGCCATTTTCTCCTCCCAATTTCTTTCTGAAGTGTCCTCAGTCCCTTCTTCTTCACAAGCATCAATCTCCATATTGGAGAATTCCCCTATTGTTTCTAGGAATCTCTTCACCTGTTCTTCATCCTCAAATACCTGTCAGTGCTTGATGTTATCTGGGATTGATGGTCGATAACGTACCTCAATTTCATACCTTAAGAGAGGGTTTTGAGGTGGACGGAATGTACTAGCAGCCACAGCAAGGGAATCGGCCATCCTATTCTGTTCCTGGGGCATGAAATGGATATTAAATGCTAAGAAAAAATTCTCTACCATGTCCCAAAATTCATTCCTATAAGCCCTCAGCCGAGGATGTTTAGTTTGACACCGATTCATAACTTGTCTAACCACCAGTTCTAAATCTCCCATAACTTTTAAACTTTGTATATTCATGCTCCTGGCTGTGTGCAACCCTAACATAAGTGCTTCATATTCAGCCACATTATTATTGGCTTCATATTCTAGCTTGAAAGACAATGGTACCCATTTTCCTGTAGGAGAAATCAATAGTATTCCAGCTCCATTACCTTCTCTTGAATTTGCTCCGTCAAAATGAAGTGTCCAGATTCCTGCTTCATGGCTCTCTGAGGGCTGCTCAGTCTTGATCTGGCAGAAGGATGGTTCATGAGCATAATCTTGATCTTCTTCCAGCATTAAGCATGAAAAATATCCTTCTTTATTGTAGACTGGTGAATTAACAGAGTTGTCAGCCTTAGTAACCATCTTGACAAATCTAGTTTCCCTATACAACCTCCTCTCCTAGCCACCAAAAACTAGGATAGTGGCATATGTTAAGTCCAACTTGATTGACCCACCAATTTTTGTCCCCCAGGACCTTGACAGTAACATGCCAAAGAGAGCTGGGATGTCAACCACCACGATGTCCATTACCACACCTTTTGCTGGGATTTAGGCCAAATTGACCACCAAATCCTTGATCATCCCCAGGCATTTAACTCTTTTGGAATCAAATGAATAGAGGTCCTTGTACGGATGAGTGATTTGTAATCCTAGTTGCTCCATGACTGATAGAGGTATTAGATTATGGGAACCTCCAGAATCTAACATACAGTTATGTAACAACAGGTCATGGATCACTAGAGACACATAGAAGGGAGGAGTAGAAGCATCTAATTCCTCAACACGTGGGCCAAATACAACCATGGGTCTTTCTTCTTGAACGTTGAGACTATCTGGGATGAGTGTTGCTTCTGGAGGGATCATGAAAGAGGTGACTTGGGATTGATATGCAGGTTGCTTCAACAGTTCAGTCAAGGGGACTGGGATTTTGACCTTCTCAAGTTCCTTTTGTAAACTAAAAATAGGAGAGGACTTCTCTATTACAACCTCTTTTGACTCTTTATTTTCTGCTGAGGGTTTGACTTCTTTTAACACAGACTTGGCATTAGGGGGAATGACTACTTTTGAAGAGGAAGGAATTTGATCATTAGACTGCAAAGGTTTGTTTAGAGGCTTCTTACCTTTATCTGTGACTTTCTGCATTGTTGACTCATTCTGAGAAGGTGCTTCCTTCTGGGGTGGCTCTTCTTCTTGCTCTTGTGTACGAGTCCTCTTCCTAGAAGATATAAGATCATATCTTCTATTGAACTGTGCTTGCATGAAATCAACAATTTGCTTACAATAGTGATCAATTTCTGAGTCTTCTGTGTCTCTAGCCTTTTCTTCTTCTTGTAATGAGCACTCGGTTCCATCATTTCCTTGCAAAGGGCATTCTTCTCCATCACTATTTGAGAAAGAAATATTTGCATCCTCTAGTTCATAGGCAGTATCTTCAGTAGGACCATCCACTAGAACTTCCAAGTACAATGGGTGTGGTACCTGATCTTGTTGTTCTCTTGGTTCCCTTTACAATATTTGTAGGGGTGGTTTCCTATACTGAGCATTGTAGCCTCTGTTTGGAGCATTTTGGAAATTATTGGAGGTTGAATTCCTCGCCTCCAATTCAAGCTTGACCAGCTTACCAGAAAGGTTCTTAATCATTTTGTTCATTTCTTCAATTTTGTCATTAGTTGAGTCTCTGTCTTGGTTAGAGGTAGATACCTCCTCTTTGCCCCTTCTTCTAGTATCTTGTTCAGATTTTCCCTTTGATTTTATCTGAGCATCATCCAGAGTATTAGGTTTTCTTTCTCTCAAAGAGAAACCGAATTTTCAGTCAAAGGCTACTACGAAAAAAACTTTAGTAGCAGTTTGATGAGGTTTCATATCAGCTGGAAGGCTCAGATACAATTTATTAAATCTCTTGATAAATTCTGACACCCCTTCATTATGTCTTTTCTTGAGTGTGTTAAAATCAGTAAGACAATGTCCATGATCTTTCTTCTCTCCCCATTTCCTGAGAAAAGTATCTTCCATTATTTCCCAAGTGGTAACAGAATGGTCTGCCAATGTCTTAAACCATTTTCGGGCTTCACCATCAAGAGATTGGACAAATAGCCTTAAGACTACATTTAAATTTTCCACATTTAAATTCTTTGCAAAAGAAAAAAAGACCTCAAGATGTTTTTGAGCATCAATCTCATTTTCCCCATTGAATCGGGGTAAAATCTTCAGATAATCTTGTGGCATATCATTCAATGCTTGAGGTAATACCAGGGGGCATATTTATTTAACAAGAATCCTGGAACATTGGCCATTAGAGGGGGTGGAGGTAGTGCAATAGTTTGATGAGTAAAAGGAGGAGGAGGAGGTGGAAGTGGAGTGTGAATAATAATAGGAATGTAATGAACAGCAGCTTGAGGTGTTGAGGGGAACAACGGTCTGTTAATAGCAGATACTTTGGTGAATTCCTTGACCTCTTAGACCTCTAGAGTAGGGTGAAAATTATCTTTAAATCAGACACCTCCTCAGGGTGAACTATCTGAAGAGTAATCAGTATCTCCCACAATGGAGTCAGAACCTAGCACTTGGGCTACTTGAGAAGAAAAGGATGGAAAGTTTTGTAATGAAAATTCAGGGATTTCAGTGTGGACTAATTTTCTTTCCCTCCAATTTCTCCTATGTATGATCTTCTCTGGGTTAGACACTGAAGGTGTCTTTGGCTATGATGTATATGACCTCAAGTGTGGCTTACGAGGAGCCAGGACTGCAAGTGAATTTATCTAATAAAAAAATGTGCAGTCGCCAAGGTGATGGATATACAACTCTCAACTCTCCATACTCACCTACTTGAAGAGTGATTTAGGGTTTGTCGAGGCCCAAGGATTTAATTTTTCTCAACTTCTCTCCCCGGAAACGGCGATAAAAAGATGTTGTGGTTCCTAGAGACAGCCTTGAGTTGTGAAAGACCAGTGCCTAGGACATCTTATATAGCAAGGAGCATATGGTATAACAGGGGAAGTTATCAATAAAAGGCTCTCATGCTATCTCCTGAACACAAGAAATTTTAATTTTGAATGGGACCAATACCTTCAGAAACTAGATACAGGGAGAGAACCACTGCAGAGGCAAGGTGCAAAACTCCAATATAAAAGCATCAGACAATTCAGAGGCAGCTTACTGTCAAGAGGGCCGATTAAAAAATACCTCACAGAAATAGATAATCAGAAGGTGTTTACTACGTATGAAAGATTAAGAGAATACTAGTTGTCATTGAGATGATATCCAGATACACAATATCACCATGTGATGGGCTTATCAATTTAAGAATCCATACATGACAATAGCATTTTAAAAATAACCTCCCAAAGAAACTAATATAGCATAAATATGGTTTGAGTGGATAGTGAAACAGTATATCATGCCTGAGCCATATTTAAAGCGCTTGAATAATTCGAGCATGGGTATCAATTAGGATAAATCCATACCAAAAACAAGTGAGCCACTCACATTCCATAAACATGATACAAGAAAGGCAGATGAAACGAAATGAACCATTAAATTAACACATATAAGAGAATGTTACACACTGTGAGACACCAAAGATCAGAATCCTCTTTAAAGACGGAACTCCTCCACACTGAAATCCAACGGGCTCTGTACATTCAGATAAGATTTTTTACAAAAATGCATACAAAAATTCCCTCATCGCATAATTTTCTGATAAAATCTGGAACACTCAATAATCTGTTCTTTGGGGGTTTTATAGGAGAAAAATAAAACTTGTAAAGGAAGTCGATGATGAACATTTAATTTGCCTCTTTAAGACAGGATGGAGGAAACGTGCATGCCCATACTGCTTGATGACTCTATAGTGTTGTATGTACTCTGTGGCCTGCTTTATGAAATAAATGCACTGGGTGGCAGTCTCTTCAGGAACACGGTATAGAAATAAAAACCACATGGGCAGTTCGTCCTTCCCTGGAAAGAAAATTCTTCTGAAATGAAACCTTGAGGGTATTTTTTTCTATGCATAGACCTTCTGAGTGATCTATGGGGTCTTCGATCTGGTACTCTGCCTTCAAATGATTAGGTTAAGGCCCCAAAATCTTCAATTACACGCCTTTAATTCTCTACCTTTCACTGATACTCTTCGTCTGCAATGTTAATGTATCCGATCACAAAATCTGCACTTTGAATGACTCTGGAGGGTTTGACAGAGTTTAACCCTACTTCTTTAATGGAGATAATGTCGTAACAGCTTCCCAAGCCTTTCTCCATAATTCTAGCCTCTGAAAAATGGTCTTTTCCGGTGTTTTCTACTACTATAATTGAGACTGTGAATCATGGCGGTTTACCGCCGTTCGTACCCTACAAAATACACAAAATCGTCAAGAAAACAAATGCACGGGAAGGTGGATGCAACATGGATAATGAGGATGACAGCGCAGCTTGGAGAAATGGTGGAAAAACGCAGTGAAATGGCAAAGAAATGCTCTAGTGAAGGTTGGCGGAATGCAGAAAATTAAACGCGAAAACTTAACATTTCGACCTTTGAATGAAAAATATAGGGGGATGGAGGAAAACGTGACAAAACAGATGGAATAGTGACATGGCGGGACCAGTCAACGGCGGGCGTGCGAAGAAATCTGGACCGTCCGATCTCAGGAGGAGATCGATAGTGGAAAACATATCGGAGGGCAACGGATTGGCGGGCCAGGGGTATGGATACCTTGGGTTAATTTCTGCGCATCTTCGGGGTGCAATGGCCGTTGGATGGAGAGCCCCAGATCAGATGGTCATTATGCATATCGCACCGGGTCAAATGCCGAACAATAACGCATGATGGGGGGGCGGTTTTGAAATAGTGACAGAGCCACGTGTCATACGCTGAGTGGAATTTCTTCGAAATGGAAAATATCGCCCGCCCTCCAAAGGCGGTGCGATGGATACCACTAGTTTTTGAACAGTGTTTTTGGGTGCGGGGACCACAAAGGCAGAGGGAATACGGACAGTTGATCGGCAGGTTAGATGGACGGTTGTGATGAGATCCGAGGGGAAAATGGAGGAGCGACGGGTGCATTCCGAAACAATGTTGAACGTCAGATCTTACACAGATCGATGGCTGAGATTATTTCAAAGGCCGACAGATAAGTTCACCATCGCATCAGAACTTTTGCATTTACAAAGGATAAGGGCGCATGTGAAAACCCGATTGTGATAAGCGCTCTTCGGGCTATCGCTTGGTCTAGCGCCCGAGTCATGTGGAAAAAAAGACAGAGGGGGTTAGGACCGAAAGGTGCTGGGCCTTAAATATGTTAAAATGTGCAATTTCTGCCCTTTTATGCAATTTTGAGTTTAGAGGAGGGGAACGATAGGCGGAAAAAGGATTTTTTAGGCCAAACAGAGGGGGTTTAAAGGGGATTGCTTGTCAGAATTTAACAGAACGCTGAAATGATCAACATGATTATTCAGATTTGAAGGTGTATGACAAGAACATAATCCAGCATAATATTCCCATCAAGCCGAATTAGAAGCCATTTAGACAAAAGTTGAGAAGAATCGATCTGAAGCTACTGCCATCCATTGAAAAAGAGGTAAATATATTGTACAAAGCTGGTATCATAGTCCCAATTAGATTTACTGACTGGATTTCAAATTTGGTCCCAGTACGTAAGAAGAAAGGAGAGATAAGATTGTGCATAGATTTTCAAAATCTGAATAAAGCATCCTTAAAGGATAATTATTCACTTCCGAAGATGGACCATATCCTACAAAGAGTTGTTGGAGCACCTAGGATGTCACTACTTGATGGCTACTCAGGCTACAACCAGATCTTGGTGCGTGAGAAAGACCAAGACAAAAATGCCTTCACAACGCCTTGGGGAACCTTCCAGTATGCCAAAATTCCATTCGGACTGAAGAACGCTGGAGCCACTTTCCAGCGAGCAATGGACATCACTTTTTCCAATGAAAAAGATGTTTTTCTTGTTGTTTATTCGGATGATCTGATAGTATTTTCTGGTTCTGATGATGAGCACTTGCACCAATTGAGAGTTGTGTTTCAGCGACGTAGAAAGCTTGGGATTTCTCTTAATCCAAAGAATAGTCTCTTTGCTATGGATGAAGGCAAGTTGCTGGGGCATATCATCTCTAAAGATGGTATCTGTATCGATCCATCTAGAGTGGAGGAAATTCAACACATAGATCTTCCACGGAACAAAAAGGAAATTCAAGCATTCAATGGTAAGATGAACTTCTTGCGCATATTTATACCCAATTTTGCTGGACATTTGAGAGAAATGACTAATATGCTGAAGAAGGATAGCATTTTTAAATGGAGTGAGGAAGCTATCAAGTCATTTAATCTGGTAAAGTTTTCTTTTTCCAATGCCCCAATCTTGATTATTCCTGACTATACTGAAGATTTTATTATTTTTTCATTTGCATCGAAGCATAATATGGCTGTTGTTTTGATGCAAAAGAGAGATCAGGTTGAAAATCCAATTGCCTTTTTCAGTAGGACTATTAGAGATGATGCTTTGAGGTATAACATTATTGAAAAACAAGCATTGGCTCTTATAAAGGCATTGAAGGATTTTAGGGTCTATATTCTGCATTCACATACTATAGCATATGTCCCTAATGCAGCAGTGAAGGATGTGTTGATGCAAATTAATCCAGAAGGTCGAAGAGGTAAGTGGATAGCAGCTATGTTGGAGTATGATTTGGAGATCAAACCCATGAAGTTGATTAAATGCCAAGGCTTGGTGAAATTAATGGCCCAATAAAATCTGTGTGCCCTGGATATAAACCTTATAACAACAATGGCAGAAAATGAAGATGAAGGTTTGCTTGTTCCAGTTTCAGATATTTTCCTACAATCCCCATGGTATTCAGATATTGTTTATGTTCTTCAGCATATTTCTCCACCTCTAGGAATGTCTAAGAGTAAAGGTAGATCACTGAAACTTAAATCTAAAAAATATTGTATTTTAAACAATGCTCTTTATTGGAAAGATCCAAGAGGTGTTCTACTCAATTGTTTAGTTGAAGAAGAAGCTCAGAAGGTAATGCATGATTTTCATAAAGGTGAATGTGGTGGTCATCTGTTTTGGAAGACTACAACTAACAAATTTTTGAGAGTAGGATATTATTGGCCCGCGTTATTTTCAGATTTGTATAAAACAGTGATGAGTTGTCATGAATGTAAAATTTTCCAAGGGAAGAAGAAATTGTTGCCTCTTCCTTTGAAACCAATTTCAGTAAACACTCCCTTTCAGCAGTGGGGACTCGATTTCATAGGAGAAATCCAGCCTGCGTCATCAGTACAACATCGATGGATCCTGACAGGTACAGATTACTTCAAAAAATGGATCGAGGCCGTCCCAGCAAGGAAGGAAATTGATACAGTAATTATTCAATTCCTAGAATCGAATGTTTTATCTCGTTTTGGCTGCCCTTATAAAAATATGACAGACAATGAAGCAGAATTCCGATCTAGGAAAATGGTCGATTTCTGCGACAAATACAATATCGTGATGGGCCATTTAATAATGTACTATCTGCAAGGCAATGGCCTGGCGGAATCATCGAACAAATCGCTGATAAATATAATCAAGAAAATGCTGGAGGCAAACAAAATAAATTGGCATCGAAAGCTCATCAACGCACTGTGGGCAGACAGAGTTAGCAGTAAGAAATCCATAGGTATGTCACCTTTTGAATTAGTTTATAGTACTGATGTTGTCTTTCCTACATCTCTTATAGTTCCAGTCATGAGATTATTACAAGAAGTTGGCAGTGAAGATGATGATAATCAGCGAATGATCAATCAGATGATCCACCTTTAGCAAACATGAGAGGAAGTGTCACAGAACGCTATTCAGTTGCAGGAGAAGATAAATAAAATCTATGACTGAAAGACCAAAGCAGAAAAGTTTCAGTTGGATGATGTGGTGTTGAGATGGGATGCAAGAAATGAGGACAAAGGGAAGCATGGTAAGTTTGACAACCTATGGAAAGGACCATATAGGATTTTAGCATACAGGGGACAAAATTATTTCTTGCTTTCAGAAATGGATGGCCAAGATTTCCCTGGAGGAGCAGTGAATGGTAAGCTTTTGAAGGACTACCATTGTTGAAGATAATGGATCAGAAGCTATGTCACAATCATTGTATATACCATGTTAGTTTTGGTCAAGAGTTCAAGTACATAGTCATTGAAGTTTGGTGCCCAAGGTGAAGGCTATAAAACTTAAATTTCATGTGTATGGTTTGGTTTTATTTCAGTTTTCAATCTTAGTCTTGAGTTAGAGTCAGTTTGCATTGTGTCAGTTTTCAGTATTTTTGACACCATGCCCAATGGATAAGGCTACTTGGTCTACAGTGTTCTTGGCACCTCCAAGGAGCTACCATCCCCATTGGAGCCAATGTTAGTGTCAGTCTAGTCATACTGCCATCAGTGATCAAAATTTCTCTTTTTCATTTGCATATTAGGAGTCCCATACCAATAAATTTCACCATTCCGCCAGGTCATGGATCCATTGATGGTAGTGATTTTTTTTTTTATATCAGTTTTCCCTCATGTGAAACTTGTTGATTCTCCTCTCTATGGTCACTAGTCATGAGCTACTTTCACTTTCTGAGTCATGTCAGTTGGTCATAGGATGGGTCTCATTAGGTTCTAGGATCTCATCATGGTCAAACTAATGATTCAAGTGTCAATAAATATCAGCAAGGTCATGAGGAAGTCAATAAACTCAAAGTCACAGCACCTGGAAGATCAAAGAGATGTTTTATTCAGTTTGATGTAATTTTCACCTCAAAACCATGTTTTGGGGTGAAAACATGATAATTTTCCTTTATTATCATTATATTATGTAATTTTCTGTCAGCATATGTAATAAGTCACACTTTAGAAGCTTCTATCTCCACAAAGTCATCACCCCACCTTTCAGAGATGTTTTCCATAGCATTTTCAGTGTCAAATCATGTTCTAAGTACGTTTTACAGAAAGAGCCCGGAAAGAGCTTTCCAATGGTATACTGCACTCTCAAAACTGACTTCTAGATTGAAATTTATTCCTAAGTGAAGTAAAAAGTCCTCTATACCCTAAACCTTCCCCTTTTTCCCTCCTTTCCCTAAACTTTAATTTATGAAAGTTTATTATTTTCTCTTATAAAACCCTTTTTTTCCCCTTTCGATTACAAAATGCATTATTAAATATTTTAATATATAGATCCAATGCGATTAAACATAACCACTTTCCCACCATTACCCCTAAACTTTATAATAAATTATATATATATATAAACTCCCCACCGTTCCAACCACTTCCCCTCCATACCATAAAACTTTATAATAAAGTTTTAAGTTATTTATTATAAGACCTCTTTGTTCCTTCCCTTTCCGATCACATTGCAACATTCAAACAATGCACCTCGATTGGCCCTTATGTTAACAAAGGCTCCGATGCGATTGTATAACCAACCCCTGATGGAAACCCACCGATGTCACCCCGACCATCGATCCGATCGACGATCCGACAACCTACACGCAATCGGAATTTTCAAAAGAGCCCCTCCCTAATTACCATAACTCCCGATTGATACCCTCCGATGTACATCTTGAACATCTATTTCATGATCCAATCCGATGGCCCATAGCCAATCGGACCATCCCAATCGGCGCAATCACAAAATTGTTCCCTCCGCCCTCCTCCGGTCTCCGATGTCGATGGACCTATGGGTCCCACCATTTAAATCTTCCACCTCGTTCATAATAAAATGGCCCTTCCCCTTTTTAAAACATAAATTTTATTTTTATTTCATTTTACAAAGTTGCGCCCCCATTGCTGAGCCCCATCGGATCAGAGGAATTGTGTTATGTTATACTCCGCCCTGAGCTTCCGATCTCCGATGCCGATTGACTTACGGGCCCACAACATAAAACCTCTGCCCATTCACAATAAAGGACCTTACCCTTTGTTAAATCAAATTGTGTTTTAATTCACTTTATAAGGCCTCTTCTCCATTGCCTATCCTCATCGCATTGGAGGAAATGTATTATGTTGTGCAGCCGTACCAACCCCCCGATTCCAATTGCGATTATTCATATCCTGGTCCCACCATAAAATCCCTCCTCCCTCTCAAATAAAAATCCTTCCTCCCTTTGCAAAAGAAAAAAACAATTTTTATGTATTTTCAAAAGGGGTTTCTTCGCTCCATTATTGTATTACTCTATCGGGCCTTTCCAATCGCATTGGAGGCTTTTGGCCTTGTTTCAAATATATTTGAAACCCCTGATCCCAATTGCGATTATGTCATATATTATATATTTCCTCCCCTCCGAACCCAATTGCGATTACAATATGGACTCCACTTCCCTTCACTCCCTCCATTCAAAATCGGTTTTTCCCTTCACTAAGGCACAATTTCATTTTATTTCATTTCAAAATCATTTTATTAAAAAAGTCAGTGTTATTCAAACAAATAATGGAAAGCAAAGTGATAGTCGAAAGGCCGAGAGCTACAATTTCTACAGCAGAATAAAAATAGGCATTTGCTCCTCAAATTTCCTACTTTTTTTCAACAACGTAACTGTGAATCTGCCCAAGTAGTCAAATATAATGTTGTTCCTTCTTTAGGGAAGATTGTTGGTTTTCTTTTCTATCTTCAGATTTCAGTTCTGAGTTGTTAAACAGCTCCCTCTTTTTGTGGATCTATGTTCCCACAAATCTGATCTATTTAATGTAATTCTAAATCATTTGTAAATCAGTCTATAACTCAGAAGTAGGGGAATAGTGTGGAAAACAACGCTCTACGTTCCATTGTAGAGTTTGACAGGGAATTAGTAAGAGATGCAGCTCTGGTTTGTGGGATCCATGTGGTATGATTTTTAGCATTTGTTCTATTTTTTTGTTTCATATGTAAAATTTGTATGTGTTCCATTCATTCATAAACATTTCTTTTTAAATGCTTTCAAGATAGAAAGGTAGAATCCATTTTTATGCTCTGCCTTGGGAAACCATTCATACTCTGTGTTTTTCTTCTGTTTGAAAAGGATCCATTTTTATGCCCTTTTCAGCTCCTCACTAGTCTTTACATCCCATCATTATTTAATTTAATTGCTAATATTTCCTGCCTACCTTGCCCCATGAAATACCCTGTATCCTGATTTAATTCCCCAGCTTCAAACTATTCCATTTTATCCCATACATCCCTGAAAAATT
This sequence comes from Pinus albicaulis, assembly GCA_034641835.2. Taxonomy (NCBI): domain Eukaryota; kingdom Viridiplantae; phylum Streptophyta; class Pinopsida; order Pinales; family Pinaceae; genus Pinus; species Pinus albicaulis. The sequence continues at coordinate 982,292,403 of CM076582.1, read as the reverse complement.
CATTCATTTCATTAAAATTCTTTTTCCATTATTATACCTAGCCTAAAATCGGTCCATTATTACACTTTGTTGAATATCCTTTCACAGAGAGAGCCCTCTCTTGTCCTTGTAGGGCTAGCTACAAGGTTGAGCGTGGTTTAGATGTTGCCCTGGTTTTCCTTTTTCAGCCTGAGGTCCAGATCAGGTGCTAACAGAAGGTATAAGAAATGGAGCTCAAATTTAATGAAAAAATATAAAGGGGGATAAAAAATGTTAATGAAAAAACTGACACCTACAATATATAGTTAAAGTAGGGGAATTTTAAACTCAGAAGGTGTAATGGCTTTATATTGGTAGGGGGTTAAATAATGTGTTTTTTAGAGGAATTTTCCAATATGTACTCAAATTAAGGGTATTGTTTAATATGCTATGATCACACGTGATATGTTAGAGGTTCATTGAGTGAAGCCCCTGTGCCACCGCCATGAATAAACATTGGCATCAACCCACACCTTCATTGAATTTCTGTTGCAGAGAAGGGTGAGGCTCAGAACTCAATTCTATAGGTTTTGTTCACAATCCATTCCAAAATCCAAAAATTTTCCATTGTTAACTTACCTGCTTTCCCGCACTTCGCCGCTTGCAACATTTAACTTTTATCGCCAAAGTTATTTCCCCATTGATACGATATCAGTGGGACCCACCACTTACCTCCACTGCATTAACCAAACCATGAAAAACTTTGTTATTGCATTTATCGCCTTATCACACTCCCTGTTGTTTAACTCCCTGCATACCATGACCCACAAAATTTAGCACTTACCTCTTAAGCGCTTCGTCAAATGTTATTTCCCCGCCGATAAGATCCAGTGGGATCCACAACCTTACCTCATTACAACCACCGCAAACCTTAGTATTTCACTTTATTTCTTACCTTTTTCATTTTACATTTCCCGCGACTTACCACGTCACAACCTGCACTTCGCAATGTTTATGACTTACCTTTTAAACACCCCCACAAGTTATCTTATTTTTTTGGAAATGTGATTTCAAAGGGCACGTGTCAAGCTTAGGAGGATAGCACATACTTTACATAACAAGCTCAGGAGTTTAAATGGATAAGCACCTGTAAGTTAAATGGTTTACATCGTGATGTGATATTTGCCATGTCACAATCGCACATCACAAGTTTTAAGTTCTGTCCTGTATCGCGCATATGTTAAATTTAATGATCGACGATGTGAGATGGAGCGCTAAATGCAATGTGGTTTTGCAAGTGAAACTAATAAAACTTCAAATCCTCTATTATGTGTTTTATGTATGCATTTTCGTGTATAAACAACCGAACAAGAGTCGACGGATGATTTGGTTGTTGAACATCCAATCTAGCATTGAATTGCTTTAAATGTTAAGGCTTTGGCCATTTTGTATAAAAGAAAATGTAATTTCCATATGTTTTTAGAGAGTGGAATGAATCAAATTTAGAGAAGAGTTGAATAAATTCCTCTTCTGTGTTTTCTTGTTGTCTGTTTGTGAATGTATGAATTTTATTTCTGGAAATTTTTTCATTCTCTGTGTTGAAAGGGGAACGCATTCCTAATTTGTTTTTTTATTTATAATTTACAATAGGGTATCAGAGCAGGTTTAGGCTCTCATTGAAAGAAGCACAAGTTCGCTCTTTACTAAAGAAGCTGAAAGGTTGTTTTTGAGAAGCGGGTTCTCCAGTAGTGAAAAGGTGTATTTACACAGTCAAGATGGCAGCAACAGGCACAAGCCTTAATAATCCCCAAATACCACAGTTCAATGGGAAGAATTATGATTATTGGGCTATTAAAATTAAGGCCCTATTCTCCTCATAAGATATTTTGAAGCTGGTGGAACATGGTTTCCAAGAACCAGCAGATTCAGTAGCATATAATGCTTTGACACAAGCACAAAGAGATTTGTTGAGAGAAAATAAGAAGAAGGACTCCAAAGCCCTCTTCTATATTTTCCAAGCAGTACATGAAAGTATTTTTCCAAGGATTGCAGCGAATAAAAAGTCTAAGGAGGAATGGGATACCCTCGAGCTAACCTATCAAGGCATGGAAAAGGTGAAGACAACAAAACTTCAAATTGCTGAGAAGAGATTTTGAAACTCTTTGTATGAAAGAATATGATAACATAGACTCATTCTTCACACATGTGATTGGTTTGGTTGCCCAAATCAGGTTTCATGGAGAGACACTTTAAGAAAGGAGAATAGTGGAGAAAGTCTTAAGAAGTCTACCATCAAGGTTTGATGCCATAGTAGTGGCCATAGAAGATACAAAGGATCTCTCACAATTTTTAGTGGATGAGCTTCATGCATCACTGATGTCTCATGAGCACAGACTGAACAAAGCAAAAAACTCTACATTTGAGCATGCATTCAAGACACAAATGTATTTTGGTCAAGGTAGAGGTCAAGGAAGATCAAACTACTAAGGAAGAGGAAGAAGCCCACACAGAGGTGGAAGAAGCAACCCTACAAACATAAGTGGAAGGGGCAGCAATCAGAATCCAAGCCAAGGCTCAAGATAGAATCAAGCACAAGGACAGAGGTATGATAAATCTCAAGTCCAATTTCATTATTGCAAAAAGTATGGTAATTATGCAAATTAATGTAGAAAGAAGAAAAATGACATGGGTAGTAAACCTAGTGTAAATTTTACAAAATAAAATAAGAACCAAGGAAGTGTGCTTTTAACTTCTAATGTAGCACAATAAAAACAAGAAGATGTATAGCTCTTAGGTTCAGGTTGTAGTAACCATATGACTGGAAACATAGCAATGTTTTCCTATCTATATGAAAGTGTAAAGTATGAAGTGACAATGGGGACTGATATCAAAGTCTATGTCATGGGGAAAGGAAGAGTAAATGTACTAACAAAGAAGGGAGAGAATAAGTTCATTCCAGATGTCTATTATGTCCGTGGCCTGAAATGTAACCCTCTAAGCATTATAAAACTCATGTAAAAGGGCTACAATGTGTTTTTGTAAGAATGATGTGTGCACAATCATGGATAAACCTCCAAGCAGACAACTCATTGCAAAAGTGCATATGACAAGCAATAGGATGTTTCCTCTCAAGATCAGATCAAACTTGAAGGAAGAAGGTGTTGTAGCAGTTGTCACACATGAAATCTTTCAAGAAGAAGAAAAATATGATAATTGGATATGCCATTTGAGATTCAAACATATAAATTTCAGAGTTTTGAATTTGTTGCATTGAAAATGCATGGTAAAGGGATTACCACTCATAGAGAAACCAGACAACCTATGTGAAGGTTGCATCTTGGGAAAAAAACACAATGAATCATTTCCAGTAGGAAAGTGTATAAGGGAAAATGCATCCTTGGATATTGTCCACTCAAATTTATGTGGACCGATGCAAACACCATCATTAGTTGGAAGTCATTATGTTTTGACATTTATAGATGATTACAAAAGGAAGACATGGGTCTATGTCCTAAAACATAAGAGTGAAGTGTTTGAATAGTTCTTCCACCTCAAATATCTTGTTGAGAAACAAAGTGGACACTGCATAAAAGTGTTGAGAACTGACAGAGGTGGAGAATATATCTCCAAATACTTCCTACGTTTTTGCAGGGAGCATGGGATTCACAAGCAGTTTACCACAAGGTATACACCTCAACAAAATGGTGTAGCAAAAAGAAATAATAGGACCATCATGGAAATGGTAAGAAGTATGTTGAAGGCAAAGAATTTGCCAAATGAGTATTAGGTAGAAGCTGTCAATTGTGCAACTTATATTTTAAATAGATGTCCAACCAAAGATGTTATGAATAGAGTTCCAGAAGAAGCATGGAGTGGAACAAAACATGTTTTCACTCACATGAGAGTGTTTGGATGTGTGGCATATGCACATGTCCTGGATTAGTTAAGGAAGAAGCTTGATAACAAAGGGGAGAAGTGTATATTTGTTGGATATAGTGATTAATCCAAGGCATACAATCTCTACAATCCATCAACCAAGAAGGTAATAATTAGCAGATATTTTCAAGTCATAGAAGAAGAAGCTTGGGATGGAATTTTAGAGAAGACGGTGAATGTGAAGACATGTATTTCAGATGAAGACAAAGAGGAATTGATTGTAGAAAGTCATTCCTCAACGATGGTTTTGGAATATGTACATCACTTATTAAATGACTGAACAACACACATTTAATTATCAATCCATGGATGTCTTTTTATTCCAATGACATTTGCACTATCTGTGCCGATACACCATCCAAAAGTAATTTCAAAGAAAAGAAATCATTTCTAAAGTAAATGCTGGAAATAAATCACTCATGCAGAAATAAAATAATGTACAAGATTGAAATCACACTTCAATTGATCTGTCTATCTTTCCACACAATAAGTACCCAGCTGGTATCTCTATTATCACATATGTAACAGCATATAAAGTATTGAAATTGAAGCATATATATTCTCATCTAAACAGCAGAAAAAACAATCTAATAATACATAAGCTGAAATACAATTACATACACACAACTAATTTAATCACTACAATCCCTGCTAAGAAGGAACTTTAACTAAAACTAAATAGAATCACGCATGTAACAACAATCATATGATAATCTGTATGAATCTGAACATGATTACAGAGCTAGAACAATGTTGTTCTCCACTAACCTCTCAACCTCTAGGGCCGAGAGCTATGTAGTGGTTACATCAGAAAATCCAAGGATAGATCAATCATGAGAATCTTACAATTCTCATGCTGATCGAAATAGAACTCATACAGTTATAACCACTTCCTAATAAAATTATGATTAGAAAATAAAATATTACAATGGGAACTTCCCTTAGGTTGTTATCCCAAAAATACAATGCTAACAACTCCTACAGCTATCATAATGGAAGCACAGTTGTACTGCAATCGCCAGAGGACAGATCAACAGAAATCTACACAAGAGAAGTCAATGGTACAATTGTATCAGTAGTTCGCCAACGAGTCTATAACAACAGAGTGTAACAGTAGTTTGCCAGCAACTCTGTAACAGCAAGGTGTAACAACATCGCTTTGCTGTAACAACACTATCTGAACTACTCCTGTGAACTCCATGTCCAGGATCTTTGGTGCTACAAATGACATATGAAAGGACAACAGAAAGACCATTGACCTTCTCCAAACATTCACCATCAATTAGTCATAAAAAATGTATGATAGATCATAATAATTGGTGAAATGGCAAAGTAACAAAAGCAAGGTGAAACAACACAAGTTAGGGTAAAAAGGTAATAAAAATGGGTAAAGATACTCCCATTAGTTATGGCTATGAGGAAAAATAAGGAAGATAAGTGTAGGCAAAACGTACAAAACCAACACCCAACATATCCTCTCAACTGAAATACTTTCATGTCCTCATGCAAACTCATCTCTCATGGGAATATATTTGGTGCAGGTCGGTGAGATCATAAGCACCAGTTGTTTCCTCCTCTACAAACCTATATCCCTTATTGGCCATCAACTTTCGTACCTAGGATTCTAATTCATACTTTCTTAATTTTTAATTGGTCTGGTAATCCTCAATGGGAAACCAGATCAAAGGAAACTTGAACTTCAATCCTAGCCACAAAGCTCTAAGGGATTGTACAATCTGTGTGTAGGCTGGTACATGTGTAACAACCACCATGAAATTTTGGAATGAGAATGGATCTCCCTTCAATAGCTCAGCTCTGTTGGCTTCTGTGCATTTTAATCACCCTGTCAAAGCTCGACTCTTCATCATTGCTAACTGATTGAGGCAAAAATCCACAATTATTCTTCTGTAAGTGGCAACTGGTTCTTTAATCCCAGGGGTACTCATCATTCTTCCTTGGTTCTACCCGAACCCACAATGTTGTCTTCTCCTCATTAGTATCCATAGATTTAATGTCCAGATGCCATTTAATATGATTCCTCATGAAGGATACAAAAGCCCTTAATTGAAGATCTCCATATAAGAGAATATTGTCACAATCATTTGCATACTCACATGTTCACAAATAATGTTGTATAAAAATAATTCACACAAAAAACTTTGCTCATGAAAATTTGAGGCACAAAAAACATCCATAAACGTACGAGTGGAGGAACATAAATAAGGTTTGTCGTCCATAATGGCTTTCAATTTAAACAAGAAGTAACGTTCCCACAGAAAAATAGGATAGGATGGAGAAGGCCGCCTACAACCCAACAAGTTGAGGGTGAGGTCATGAAATCTCTTCTTATTTACGGTGATGTCTTGAATATGCTCCTGTAACAGCATCAGTTTTTCTTCTTGTTTTTTTAGAGCTTCTTTCTTCTTGTAATTCTCCCACCTTTTCTTCAACTCTGCTTCCATCCATATTTCATGTAAAGTGTCTATTTCTCTCTGATGTTCCTTTAGTAAAATCATCCCATCCCAAAGGGAGATTGCTTCTTGTTTCTGTTTTTGTAACTCAGAAATTAACAGGAGTTTCTTAGAGTTCCATCCCAGGATGGGACTCGGCGTTCTCCGAAACTGAATACCTTCATCAACAATAGGTGTACCAGTCTCTGCTTCATGGGGTTTTTCCACCTCTGCTGCTGGTTCTTGTGTAACAACAGCCTCTTTGGCAGGTTCTTGTGTGTCATCCCCTTTGTTTTTACCTAGAGTCACCTCTGTGTCCATTGTTTTTTCTTCTACAATAGGAGTTCCCTTCACAGGTTCTTGTGGGTCGGCTTCTAGGTCAATTATTACAGGAGGCTCTGCTTTAACTGTTGGTTCTTGTGTAACAGTGATATCATTAGCAGGTTCTTGTGTAACAACCTCTTGCTGTTTTGTTTTTACTTCCATTGGGCTGATATTTTATCTACAGGCATTATATCCCACACTTGTTAAGTTTTGAAAACATGTCATGCATACTGACACCGAAATTTCCCTTCCCTCAGATAATTTCCACTTCAATTCCTTGTTTTCCTTTCTTAATTTTTCAATTTCTAAACACAAGGCATTTGTTTCATCCTTACTTGATGAGGAAGGTTGCCTTTATTCTTCTAAAATTTCTTCTTCTGTCTTCTTCTCGGCCATAGGAAAGGGTTTTGCAGGTATGCTGACCTTCACTCTTTGTTTCAGTCTTCTATCCCCAATTGGTTCATCAATAGGCTTCTTCCCACTCCTAACTCTAGCAGGCCAAGTCTGGGTCTCCACCTCTTCTTGACTTCCTCCTGAAGTCGTGGTCTGTTTCCCCTGGCTTGTCCTTGGTCTTCTTCTCTTAAATTCTTCCCAAGTTTTTCCTTGCTGGCCTAGGGAATCCAGCACAATTAGCTTAATGAGTCTGTGAATAGTTACGCATGCCTTTGGGTGTGCTACTATTTTTACTGCTGCTACCATGTGCTTGATGTTTCCTAGCAAATATAATGGGAGATTAATTCTTTGTTGGTGCCAAAGGTGGTTAAGCAGAGGAAAGTGATAGTTGAACACTATCGTGGATCTCCCTTGCAAGTGATATATTTGATCAAGCCCAGGGAAATGTCTTCCCAAGGATGAGGAAGTGATAATCTATCAATTCTTCTTCCTTTCTTCTCTAGTTTCTCTTCTCCTACTAGGAAATCCTATTTCAAGGAGGATTCATTGATTTTTTTTTTTTAAATCACCTCCACCCCTCTACTGGTAATGAAGTTACCTAGGCAATTACCTCTTCAGTCACCTCCACTTACATGCCTCTTACTCAAGTTTGATTATTTTTCAAGTTTTGAGAAAATTCAATTGCCACTGCCTCATCTGAGCCTTCAAGCTTATGGAAAAACTCAACCCATCCAGCATCTTTGAATATATGGTAAGCTCCTAGAAAATTCTGCAGAGCATCCATGGAATCTGACTCATGCCTGGCCACTGCTCCACCCATCTTTGATGTTTGTTTCTAAATTTTATTCTTAATGTTTGGAAACACTGTAATATCACTGAGTTTCTAAGTTAACTTCTTTGTTGTTCAGTCCTACTGTAACATCACTGTGTCTCTAAAATAGCTTTTTCTCGACACCTCTGTCTATCCCAATCGATGAGTTCACAATGAGAATACAAGGTTTCAGTCAAGGAGGTTGATGAAAGGTGATGACTTTCATGTATTTACCAAATCGTATCCTACACTAATATTCATAAATGGCTTATTATGGAAAGTAATGGGATTTCGTACACATGCTCTTTTCCAACCGGATTCAGTCATCATTAGCGATTCTGTTGTTTATTAGGTGCATGCGAATTTAATAGATAATTTTTATTATAGCCTTTTTGCAATGATTTCAAGTCATATCCCCTCCCTCACTTTAATTGTGATGACTGCCCACGACCATCACATGAGTGTCATTACTTTTCCAATTAATCACTGAATCATCAATGACAATCATTTACCTTTTTCATGACATACCTGAGGTGACGTGGAGGAAGACTTGAATTGATGACATCCTGCTTGCAGCATTCGTGTTGTTGTGTTTAGCTGGCATAGTTATTACTGTTTATGGAATGAATTATGAAGAACAGTATTCATGGCTGTTGGCTGTTACATGTGTAACAACCAATACAAATTTTACATTATTCTCACAAAAACATAATAATTAGAAGAAATTGGTACAGAAAAGGAAATTACATGAATACCATCATCCTATGACATAAATTAGGAAGGGAAGATGATATTACAGTGAGAAAAACATGGGTGTAACAGCCACCACAAGAGTGGTTTTCAACTGTTACTGGTTGTCTGACTGCGCCCCGAAAAGGGGTTTCACAGTTAGATTTATTTTTGGTTTTCTTTTATTTTATTATTTATTTATATATTTTTTTTTAACAAATAGGTGTAACAACTGCCACAAAGGTGGTTTTCAACTGCTGCACTTATTGGAATTTCAACTTTTAAGGTTGCAGAGGAGAATGTTCTCCTGCTGTCGTGACATGAATATCAGAGTCCGCGACAATGTTGAAAAATTATTCCTTCACTTATTGGAATTTCAACTTTTAAGGCTGCAGAGGAGAATGTTCTCCTGCTGTTCTGACATGAATATCAGATTATGTGAAAATGTTGACAAATTATTCTTCGAAGCGGGTTGATGATATAACTTTAGACGGTACCCATTAACCAGTAACAATGTCTTAGCACTGTCAATGGTGACCAATTGTACAGTCCCATTATCAAAGACCGTATCCACTTCGTAAGGACCTAGCCATTTGGTGTAGAGCTTACCTTTGAAAATTTTGAACTTTGAATCATACAAAAGAGCCTAATCTCTCTTCTGGAAATTTTTCTTTGTAATAAACCTATCATTCCATCTAGATCTTTACTACTGGATGATTTCTTTCTGTTGAATGGAAGCCAACCATTTCTCTTCCAACTCATTGAGCTAGTTCAATCTTTGAGTCTGTGCTGTACTCAAATCTAGATTGACGTGCAATTCTGTTCTTAATGTCTTTATTTCAAATTCTATGGGGAATAAGGGATTCCTACCATACACCGGTTGATATGGTGAGAAGCCTGCAGTATTCCTCCATTTTGTCCTGTAATCCCACAGTACCTTTGGAATTTTCTTAGCCCAGTTTCTTCGGTGGCTGGCTACTGTCTTTTTCAAGATTCCCTCAATGACTTTATTTGTGTTTTCTACTTGACCATTTTCTTGTGGATGATAGGGTGTGGTGATTGTATGATGGATTCCATACTTTTCAACCAACTTCTTGATCAAATGAGATATGAACTGAGGACCCTCATCTGCCACTATCTCTCTGGGTATCCCGAAGCAAAAAAAAATCTTGAAATAGGAAGCTGAAACATCTCGTTCTCTTTCTCTAGTTAGTGCCCTTGCTTCCACCCATTTTGTGACATAATCGGTGCAGATGAATATGTACTTTTTTTGCTGTGATGAAGGATTAATTGGCCCCACAAATTCTAGGGCCCATTTCTCAAATGGTTCTATTACTATATGACGGTGTAACGACATCTCATCTGATTTTAGAGGCTGGCCCATCCTTTGGTAACTATCACATCCTTTCACAAACTTCTTGGCATCCTGGAATATAGTTGGCAAGTAGTACCCCATTGAGAGTACTTTATGTCCTGTCCTCTTGTCAACGAAGTGTCCTCCAAAAGGTTCCTCATGAAAAGCCTTTAGGATCTCAAATACCTCATATTCTATAACACATCACTTAATTTGGAAATCTGGCCCAATGTGATAGAGATTACCTTCTATCTAGGAGTAGGTAGCACTCTATTGCATAATCCTCCTTCTTTCCTTCGAAGAAAATTGGTGTGGGAATTTTCCTGCAGCAAGGTAATTGGATATATCTACATACCATGGTGAGTGAGTAGAAATGGAAAAAAGATACTCATCTAGAAAAGAATCCTCAGTAGCAGTGCGGTCATCACTTATAGTTAATATAGAAAGGAAATTAGCAACTACATTATATTTTCTGGGTTTATCTAAAATAGTAATGTCAAATTATTGTAAAAAAAAAAACCATCGTGTAGCTCTACCATTAGTAACAGGTTTTTTCATTAAAAATCGAATTGCAGCATGGTCAATGTGTACAAATACTTGGTACCCAGCGATGTAGTGCTGAAATTTGTTGATAGCATGCACTAATGCTAAGAATTCTTTTTCAGTAACAGTGTAGTTAAGTTCTGGTGGAGTTAAGTTCTTGCTGATGTAATAAATGGAATAAGGCTTTTTATCCTCTAGCTGCCCCAAAACAACACCCACAACCATGTCAGATGCATTCGTAGCAATATGAAACGAAAATTCCCAGTTTGGTCCTTGTAAAATAGGTGCTACTGTTACAAATTTCTTCAACTTTAAAAAGGCATGCTCACACTTTTCTATCCACATAAATTTTGCATATTTCATTAGTAATGAAAATAAAGGAGATGCAAGCTTTGAAAAATTCTCTATAAACTTCCTATAGTATCCTGCATGTCCCAAAAAACTACGTACCACTTTCGGAGTCTTAGGGGTCGGGATTTTCAAGATTATCTCACCTTGATTCCATCTGCTGAAATGAAATGTTCCAACACAATTCCCTCGGTCATCATCATGTGGCATTTTTCTATGCTCAGGGCAACATTAGTTTGTTCACAATGTTCCAAAACTTTCTCCAAGTTAGCTAATGTTGTCTCAAAGGCATCCTCGTAGGGTGTAAAATCATCCATAAATATTTCAAGAAAATAATTCAAAAGATCAGAAAAAATACCTAATATTTCCCTTTGAAAGGTTTTTGGTGCATTACAGAGACCAAAGGGAAGGACTTTGTATGCAAAATTACCCCATGGACAAGTAAAGGTTGTCTTGCCTTGATCTTCTAGAGCAATCTGTATTTGATTATAGCCACTAAAACCATCTAGAAATGAAAAGATTTTTTTTTCCAGAAAGAGTGTCCAAGACCTGATCAACAAATGGTAAGGGAAAATGATCTTTTTGAGTGGCCTTATTAAGTTCTCTATAGTCGACAAAAACCCTCCATTTTCCATTCTTCTTCAAAACTATGACAAGTGGAGACACCCACTGGCTGTCAGAAATAGGGTAAATGAAATTAGCATTAAGGAGTTTCTGTAATTCTTCTTTTACCATCTCCTTAAGTGTGGGGTTCATTAGGCGCTAAGGTTGTCTAACAGGTTTGCAATCTTCTTTAAGGTAAATGCGGTGAGTGCATAGGGTAGGATGGATTCCTTTCATATTGGTATAGTCCCATGAAAATGCCTTTTTTTATTTTTGTAACAGCTCTATCAAAAACCTATTTTTTTCAGAAATCAGGTTAGGATTGATGTTTAAACATTTTCCAGGTTCGATTTCAACGGGACTGCTGATAGTAAGTACAGTTGTTTTCAATTTTTCAATAATTACATCATCTTCCTCAACTTCTTCTCCCAAATATCTAATGGAGGAAACATGGATTGGATTACTGATAAAATCGTTAATAATATCATGCTCTGTTTCATCCTTAAAGTATTGTGATTTTCTGAGCGTGAGAAGAGGTAGGGAAAGATCAGATTCAAGTGCAAATTTATCCAACCAGGGACTATTCGAATCTATATGAGATTTTTTTGGGGGATAAAGATTCAGGTTCTGAGTGGCTTGTCCATCTGAGATCACCATGGATCTAGACCAACATCCGATATATGCATCTGCAGTGGCTAGCCACGATCTTCCCAAGATTAAAGGATGAGCCCCCAAATTGTATTTGGTTTGTAAAATGAGAAAGTCAACTGGATAGTTCCAGGAGGCCACAGTGATAACCACATCTTCAATCATTCCTTCAGGCTTAACACGGGACCTATCTGCTAGTTCAAGCACTGTAGGTGTAGGTCTAAGTCCATGAAGTCCTAGAGAGATGAAGAGGTATTTATTCATAACGTTAATAGCTTCCCCTAGTTCAATCAAGGTATTGGTTATAGGATTATTGTCAATATGGATAGTCACTATGGGGTTCCCTGGGTCATTATACTTGGTCAAAAAAGGCTAATAAATCATAATATCAAACAATTTTCCCATGACATGGATAGTAGTACGGTATTTAGATTTCCCTCACTATTTTGGCATAGATAGGCATTTCCTTAAGAGCTTGTAACAACAGAATCTGTACATATGAATTTTGCAGCTCCTTAAGGAATTCAGATTCAGGTTGTAAGAATAGCCTAGTTTCAGTTATTTGTTGAGGGTATGGGGGATTATGAATGCTAACAGCTGAGTCAGCTACCACATATGTACCAGCCTTACTCAGATTGGCTGTTGTAGGAACAACAAAATTTCCCGAGCTAGTTGTTACATATGTAACAACGGGTGCTGTATCAGTTGTTACATGTGTAACAGCTGCCTCAAAATCATCCATATCCTTCCTGGGTGATTCACTTTCTTCGATAATAATGGGAAAATGTTCAGATATGATTAATTTATCTGAATGAAGTTGAACCTCATTAAGTCCAATAGGAGTGATAGGATAAGTCTAGACGGTAACCGGAGCATCCATGCTCTAGGCTGCCTTATTATTTGGATTGGGGTTAGGTTGTATAGGTAATTGGGGTCAAACAGAAGGTGTAGGATTTTGAATAGAAGGCAGTTGTAACTGTTGTTGTTGCATTTGTATTGGAGGGGGTACTAGAACTTGGCCATTGCCTCTCTAGTTCTGACCCCAAGTGTTGTGTAACCAGCTCCAAAAAGAGAAGAAAAGAGATATCAATGCCTTAGAAATAAGCCACTTCGAGGGGGAAACCTCCAATACATTACATAAATGAACAATTCTTGGATGATACAATTTACAAAACCTCCTTTATATATATAGGAGTCCATGGGGCCATAATGTAATCCTAGTGGGCCACAATGTAATCTTAGCCGACCTAACAATAATAATTTAAGGGCACAATAATAACAAAATGGGGGTTACAAGGGTAGAATAATAACAATAAGTGGGGCTACACTAACATAATAAGGGACTACACTATTAATATAGGGACTTAACATGCCCCTCTCCTTCAAACATGTGTTGTCCTCAATGCTTGACTATTTCTTGATGCTTCTGTATAAAATTCTCATCCTCCCATGTGGAATATTCTATAGGAAAGTTCTTCCACTTGCTGAGATACTCTAAAATTGATTGTACTTGTTGCGTTCTTGTTTTTGTGACTGCTTCAGAACTTCTTTCGATGTGATGTTGATATCCTTGTTGTTTCATTAGATTCTGCACCAAATTTAGGTTATCCTTTGAGAGTTGGAGAACTTGTTGTTGATGCTCGATGTCATCTTCCACTAATTTATCATCTATATTAGCTATTATTTTATCCTTCAAACCATCCAACTTAACCTCCATTTCTTCTTTTAAACCATCTATTTCATCTTCAATTGCTCTTCGTAAGATTGAAACTTGTTGCACTTGGTACCGTAATTTTGATATCTCATACTGCAATTCTTCCACTTCATGCATCATAGTATAGATTTCTGAGGGCTTTTATTTTATTTTGAGGAGCTCGATATTAAAATTGGATTAGAAATAAGCCACTTCGAGGGGGCAACCTCCAATACATTACATAAATGAACAATTCTTGGATGATACAATTTACAAAACCTCCTTTCTATATATAGGAGTCCATGGGGCCATAATGTAATCCTAGCGGGCCACAATGTAATCTTAGCCGACCTAACAATAATAATTTAAGGGCACAATAATAACAAAATGGGGGTTACAAGGGTAAAATAATAACAATAAGTGGGGCTACACTAACATAATAAGGGACTACACTATTAATATAGGGACTTAACACCAAGGATTGGGTTGTGATGGAGGATATTGCATTGGTGGAGGAAATGGCCACTGGTTCCATGGTGAAGGAAATTGTGTTAAGGAAGGAGTAGGATATTTCCATGGGTATTGCTAACTATTATAAATATTATTCCAAGGATAAAAAGAAGAAAAATCTAAAGGCATACCTGTAGGTCATGGCTGCCATAGTCTCTTTGATCCAATAAAATAAGAATATTGAACATCCTCGCTTGATTCTTGGAGTACCGCCTTAAGTCTAGGCAACCCAGGACACTGATTTGTAGAGTGGACAAACTCAAAAATGTTGCACAGGCTAACACTATTCAATCCACATTCTCTTTCCAAATGTTTCTTTTTTCATCAGGGACAAAATATTGCTAAGGTTGCTTCAGCTTCTGCTTGTGCCTTCTTGACTTGTACCATAGTGATTTGGGTAGAGAGAGTGCTAAGGAGATCAGTTTTAAAATCCTTGAATAAGTTCCTGATATCTACTCTGGTTACTCCTCCACTTGTGAACTTTTGTATCCGAAGTTAAGGGTCTCGAACTAAAAATTTCCCCTTGACCGATCCTCTTAAGCTACGTATAAGGCAGAGCTTCATTATCTCATTAAACGTTTCTTGCGACATGTGTCCTTTTCCTATTATGTTTAGATGTTCCATACAATTATCTCTTAAACTGCTTAAGAATATTGGATTTAGAATCTCTAGATCTAAGTTACTAAACTTAGACCTTTGTAAATTGTAGTGGAATCGCTCCAGATAGTCTTCCAGGCTTTCCTCCTCCTTCTCTGCAATTCTAAAAATTTCATCCTTCAAATCCCTGGTTCAATAGTACTCCTGATACTTAAAGCGGAAGGATTCTCTCATATCATTCCATGTTCGAATTGTGCTAGCACCCAATCTCATGAACCATCTTAATCATGCTCCTTTCAGAGTAACAGGAAATAATTTCAGCTTCTAGGCATCTGAAGCATAGTCATAACCTCTACACATCACATCAAATTCAAATAGAAAGGTATCAGGATCCTCAACAGCCATCCCTTGAAAGGATGGTAGAGATGATAAAGGGATGTTCTTCATAGGAGCCTCATCCTATGTTACTACTATTGGGAATTCAAAAGTAACAAAGCTATCTGTTTTAACATTCTCGTCCCCCATTTTTTATTCTTCCTGATAGGATGAACTAGGCTCGAAGTGCACTAGAGATTGACAAATAGAAAGATCAGGATGCTCCAGGATCAATTGTTTAACAACACTACCGGAGTCCAATTGATGATCAAATGACTATTGTTCCTTAGGTTCCTGATGATCCCCACTAGTCTCTCTATGTCCTTCAATTCTCAGACCCTGATCAATAATTCTCCACTGTTGTTTTGAATCTGGAGTTTTCATATCAGGAGTGGATATGGTGTTCGAAGGATGGTGAGGTCCAGCCACTGAAGACACCGATGGTCTAGGCCTTGATATGGTAGCTGCTTTATGTGGTCCTGTCTTCTTATTATCTCTATATGATGTGGACTATTCCTTTTCTTCCCTTGAAATGAGATCTCCAAAGAATGTTTTCCTTCCCAAATTTGCACTCTTCTTTTCCTTCTTACGACCTGTCTTTCCTATAGTTAGTAGAGTGGGGGGTGTTTGTAGATGTTGATGTTGTCCTACCAGCACACATGGGCCCTATGCATATCAATTTATCCTATAAGTGCTTCATTTTCTACATCAGTGAGGCCACTCAAGCTTGTTATAGCAATGTGTAGGTTCTTACCTCTCATCTTGCCACCCAATGACTATATAGTTGAAGGCACCCTAAAAAAAAACCCAAAATTCAATTCCTAAGTGTCCCAATAAGACATTAGCGAGCTCACTCAAGCCTATTAGAGTGCTGCGTAGGTTCTTACCTCTCATCTTTTTGCCCATAAATTTTGTTGTTGGAGACACTCTATGAAAACACATGGAAATTTCACTTCCTAGAAACAAATCTGATTGATTGGATCATGACTGCCATCCTCGACAATGACGCCAAACTGTTGGACTATATAAATCACTTATTAAATGAATGAACAACACACATTTAATTATCAATCCAGGGATGTTTGTTTATTCGAATGGAAGCTGCACTGTCTGTGATGATACACCAACCAGAAGTAACTTCAAAGAAAATAATCATTCCTGAAGTAAATTCTAGAAATAAATCACTCATGCAGAAATAAAAGAATCTACAAGATTGAAATCACACTTCAATTGATCTTTCTAGCTCGCCACACAATAAGTACCTAGCTAGTATCTCTATTATCACATGTGTAACAACATCTAAAGTACTGAAATAAAAGCAGATATATTCTCAGTTGAACAACAGCAACAACACTCTAATGATACATAAACTGAAATACAATTATGTACACACAACTAATTTAATCACTGCAAGCCCCGCTAAGAAGGAAATTTAACTAAAAATAAATAGAATCACACATGTAACAACAATAACGGGATAATCTGTATTAATCTGAACACAATTACAGAGCCTAAACAATGTTGTTATCCACTAACCTCTCAACCTCTAGGGATGAGAGCTATATAGTGGTTACATCAGAAAATCCAGAGATAGATCAGTCATGAGAATCTTATGATTCTCATGCTAATCGAAATAGAACTCATACAATTATAACCACTTCCTAATAAAGTTCTGATTAGAAAATAAAAGATTACAATCGGAACTTCCCTTAGGTTTTTATCCCAAAAATACAATGCTAACAACTCCTACAACTATCATAATGGAAACACAGTTGCAGTGCAACTGCCAGAGGACAGATCAGCAACAATATAGACAAGAGCAGGCAATAGTACAACTGTATCAGTAGTTCACCAACGAGTCTGTAACAGCACAGTGTAACAATAGTTTGCCGACTGTTCTATAACAGCAAGGTGTAACAACATTGTTTTGCTGTAACAACACTATCCGAATTTTTCCTGTGAACTCCGTGTCCGGGATCTTTGGTGCTACAAATGAAATTTGAAAGGACAACACAAATACCATCAACCTTCTTCAAATATTCACCATAAATTAGTAATAAAAAGGTACAATAGATCATAATAATTGGTGAATTGGCAATGTAACGAAAGCAAGGTGAAACAACGCAAGTTAGGGTAAAAAGGTAGGAAAAAGGGGTAAAGATACTCCCATTGGTTATGGTTATGAGGCAAAATAAAGAAGATAAGTGTAGGAAAAATGTACAAAACCAACACCCATCATATGGCTCCTCCTCCACCTACATAATCTCAACATAACACACCACAAGCAAGCAATAGAACAACCTTGAGAAACCAAGTAAGTGCTTCTCCAAGCACACCACAGGGATCAACAACTCCCTCGATTTCAAGTGAAACTCCAAGCACATAGTCAACAAATATAAGAAGACCAAGATTCAGAAATTTAAGTGAAATTTATGAGTAAGAAGAAGTAAATGGTAATGATGGCCTGAATTATTTATTTTCTTTATTTTTTCATGTTGATGACCCAATCCATTTTGAAGATGTAGTAAAAGAAGAGAAATGGATTGAAGCAACGAATGAAGAAATTGGAGCAATATAAAATAATGATACATGGGAGTTAGTGGACCTCCGACAAGGAAAATAATTTATTGGAGTGAAATAGGTCTATAAGACCCAGAGCAACATTGAAGGAAAGATAGAAAGGCATAAAGCAAGGATTTTTGTCAAAGGCTACAAGCAGCAGCAAGGGAGGGACTATGAGGAAACCTTTGTACCAGTTGTAAGGATGGAGACAGTGTGGAAAATGTTGTCTATAGTAGCACAAAAAAAATGGAAAGTTTATCAAATGGATGTGAAGTCAACATTCTTAAATGGAGTGTTGAAAGAGGAGGTATATGTTGAACAACCTCCTGGCTACGAAATTGAAGTCCAAGAACACAAGGTGTGTAAGTTGAAGAAATATCTCTATGGGTTGAAGCAAGCACCACGAACATGGTACAACAAGATTGGTGCTTACCTGATAGAAAATGGGTTTGACATGTGTGATGGTGAACCCACACTCTACATCAAAGAAAATGATGGAAAATTCTTATTGTTTTTTTATGTGTAGATGATTTGATTTTCACAAGAAATGATGTTTCTCTCATTTCTAATTTTAAAGTAGTCATGAAAAGTGAATTTGAAATGACTAACTTGGGTTTGCTGAGATATTTTTTGGGCGTAGAAGTAAAGCAAACAGAAAAAGGGATTTCTATCTCCCAAGAAAAGTATGTTGAAGAAGTTTTAAAAAGGTTAAATATGCCGAACAACAAGCCATCATCAACTCTAACTGTCATGGGGTTGAAGTTAAGAAAGGAATATTGCAGCAAGAATTTCGATCCAAAAGCATGGTTGGCAGTCTAATGTATTTCACTGCAACTAGGCCTGATAAAATGTATGTAGTAAGCTTGATATCCAGATTTATGGAGACACCCAAGGAGACACATTGACAAGCAAGAAAGAGAATATTGAGGTATGTAAATGGAACAAAGGATTATGGTGTTCTATACTCTAAAACTGATAATTATAAGCTGATTGGTTACACTAACAGTGATTGGGTTGGAAGTGTAGATGATATAAAGAGCACATCAGGGTATGTTTTTCATTTAGAATCGGGATCCATTTCATGAGCTTCCAAGAAGTAGCCAATAGTTTCATTATCAACAATAGAAGCTGAATATGTAGTAGCAATAGCAGCAACATGCCAAGAAGTTTGGATGAGAAGGATGTTGAGGGATTTATGTCATGAATAAGACAAAGGAACCACCATTTTCTGTGATAACAACTCAACAATTGCATTGCCAAAGAATTCAGTTTTCCACAAGAGAACAAAGAATATAAATGCCAAATATCATTTTATAAGATAATTAGTTAACAATGGTGAAATTTTTTTGCAGCAATGTAGGTCAAAGGAATACTTTGCAGATATCCTCACAAATCCATTGCGGCAATTTTTTATTTATTTTTTATCTCAGACAGTGTCTGGGAATGGTTGATGGTGGCAATTGTGATTAAGGGGGAGTGTTGGAAATACTCCCAACCACTGCCATGAATAAACAGTGGAAAAAACCCACACCTTCATTGAATTTTTGTTGTAGAGAAGGACGAGGCTCATAACTCAAATCTACAAGTTTTGTTCGCAATCCACTCCAAAATCCAAAACAGAGTATCGAGCCCATTCTCAACGTTTAATTTCTATTTTCCGCCATTGACTTACCTACACTTCGTCACCCACAACATTTAAGTTTTATCCTTAAGACTTTCGCCAAATTTATTTACCTGTCGATGCGATATCGGCGAGACCCACCACTTACCTCCACCACATTAACCAAACCATGCAAACCTTCATTATTTCATTTATCCCCTTATCACACTCACCATTATTTAAGTCCCCATATACCGCAGCCTGTAACATTTAGCACTTACCTCTTAAGAAATATTTCGAATGTTATTTGCCCGTCGATGCGATTAGGTGGGATCCACAACCTTACCTCATTATAACCACCACAAACCTTAGTATTTCACTTTATTTCTAACCTCTTGCATTTCACATTTCCCGCAGCTTACCGCATCGTAGCCCACACTTCACAATGTTTATGACTTACCTTTTAAAGCCTTCCACAAGTTATCTTATTTTTTTCGCAATGTGATCGCAAAGGGCATGTGTCAAGCTCAGGAGGATAGTGCATACCACGCATCGCAAGTTCAAGAATTTAAATGGATAAGAACCTGCAAGTTAAATGGTTTACATTACAATGTGATATGTGCCACGTGAAAATACCACATCACAAGTTTTAAGTTTTGTCCCGTATCATGCATATGTTAAATGTTAAGATTTCCGATGTGCGATGGAGTGCTAGACGTGATGTGATTTCACAAGAGGAACCAATAAAAATTCACTTGCGCTGTTATGTGTTTTATGCACGCATTTTTTGTATAAACAACTAAACAAGAGCCGAAGGACAATCTGGTTGTTGAACATCCGATCGAGCATTGAATTGCTTTAAATGTTTAGGCTTCAGCCATTTTGTATAAAACCAAATGTAATTTCCATATGTTTTAAGAGAGTGGAATGAATCGAATTTAGAGAAGAGTTGAATAAATTCCTCTTCTGTGTTTCTTTTTGTCTGTCTGTGAATGTATGAATTTTGTTTCCGCAAATTTATGCATTCTCTGTGTTGAAAGGGGAACACATTCCTATGTTGTTTTTTTATTTACAATTTCTAACATAATATGAAATGTAGATACAACATCATCTTCAAATATCGCCTTATTCCTAGTCGTCCAGACACGCCAAGTAAAAAAGGGTTGGAGAGCCCCAAGAAACTGCCCCTACGGCATCCACCAGAGTGTACACTCCTTGATGTGAGGGAAATACCTATATGGCATCTGAAATTCTGGAAGAATATTGTGAAAAATTTCTTGAGCCACATGAAATATGGTAAAACAATTGAATATTGCCTTCTGATGTGATACAACAAAGTGGGCATCTCCCCAGTCCAGAGTGTCCATGCCTACATAAATTGTCCCAAGTCGGGTTCTTATTTTTCCAACTCAACGAGTTGAAGATAATGATCTAAAGTGGAACGTGCAACTGCCACACCTAGAAGAACTAGAGATGAGTATGTCGGACACAGATAATAGGAAAAATATACATGTAGGTGTTCACAGTCTAAACTAATATGTTGAGAAGTGTGCCTCCCGAAGTAAGGAAAACTCCCCTCTTACTTTAATGTAATATTGCACATCACAGCTTGTATCTAAAGTCTTACCACTCAATTGTAGTGCACCCAATAGACCCAAATATTTAACATCCATCCAAATTTGAGGAATCATCAGGCCAATTATTTCAAAACTAAAAAAAATTCCATGTGAGTGAAGTGATATATAAGAGGTTTGCTAAAAATAAAATCCACCTCCATAACTCGAATGACATGGGATCCCATATAGATTTTGTAACCTCCACCGAAAAAATATTTAAATATTTTGAGAAAGAATAAGCAGAAATTTTTTGAAGCTACACCATATATATGATCCAACTCTCCATTTTTCATATCTATAAGAAAAAGACAACTATTCCGGTGAGTATGTGGCTCTATATTTTCCACATTAAAAAGAAAAAAACATGCAATTTCTACAAACCATCAAACTTGCCTGGACTAAATGCTAACAAATGAGTTTAGAGTTGTCTTGAGTCTTTACCAAGTGCATATTGGAAAAATAAATCTACTTTCTCGTAGTTGTAATGAATCGGAGATGAAAAGGCTAAGGAGAGCTTCAACAACTTCAAATTAGATCCTTATTGGTTACACTGACAGTGATTGTGCTGGAGGTGTAGATGATAGAAAAAGAACATCAGGGTATGTTTTTCATTTGGGATCGGGAGTCATTTCATTGGCTTCCAAGAAGAAACCAATAGTTTCATTATCAACATCAGAAGTAGAGTATGTAGCAACAACAACAACAACATCATGCCAAGAAGCTTGGATGAGAACGACACTGAGGTATTTATGTCATGAACAAGACAAAGGAACCACAATTTTCATTGATAACAGCTTAGCAATTGAATTTTCAAAGAATTCCATTTTCCACAAGAGAAAAAATCATATAGATGCCAAATATCATTTTATAATAGAATTAGTTAAGAATGGTGAAATTGTTTTGCAACATTGCAGGTCAGAGGAACAGTTTGCAGATATCCTCACAAAGCCATTGGGATAGAAAAGTTTTGTTCACCTCAGAAAGTTTCTAGGAATGGTTGATGGCGGATGTTGTGATTCAGGGGGAGTTTTGGAAATACTCCCAACAACTGCCATTAATAAACAGTGGCAACAACCCACACCTTCATTGAATTTCTGTTGCAGAGAAGGACGAGGCTCAGAACTCAAATTTGTAGGTTTTGTTCACAATCTACTCCAAAATCCAAAATAGAGTATTGAGCCCATTCTCTACATTTAATTTATATTTTCCATGGTTGACTTACCCGCTTACCCATACTTTTCCACCCACAACATTTAAGTTTTATCCTTAAGCCTTTCGCCAAAGTTATCTCCCCATCGATGCAGTATCAGCGAGACCCACCACTTACCTCCACTAAATTAACCAAACCATGCAAACCTTCATTATTTTGTTTATTACCTTATCAAAATCCCCACTATTTAACTCCCCACATACCGTAGCCCACAACATTTAGTACTTACCTCTTAAGCGCTCTGTCGAATGTTATTTCCATGCCAATGCGATCTAGTGGGAACCACAACCTTACCTCATTACAACTGCCACAAACCTTAGTATTTCAATTTATTTCTTACCTTTCTCATTTTGCATTTCCTGCGGCTTACCGTGTCACAGCCTGCACTTCACAATGTTTATGACTTACCTTTTAAAGCCTCCCGCAATTTATCTTATTTTGTCGGCGATGGGATCGCAAAGGGCACGTGTGAAGCTTAGGAGGATAGTGCATACCGCGCATCGCAAGCTCAGGAGTTTAAAGGGATAAGAGCCCGCAAGTTAAATGGTTTACATTGTGATGCGATATGTGCCACGTCACAATCACACCTTGCAAGTTTTAAGTTCTGTCTGGTATCATGCATATGTTAAATGTTAAGATCACCGATGTGCGATGGAGTGCCAGATGTGATGTGGTTTCACAAGTGGAACAAATAAAACTTCACGTCCGCTGCTATGTGTTTTCTGTATGCATTTTCGTGTATAAACAGTTGAACAAGAGTCGAAGGATGATTTGGTTGTTGAACATCTGATTTAGCATTGAATTGCTTTAAATTTTCAGGCTTTGGCTATTTTGTATAAAACCAAATGCAATTTCCATATGTATTTAGAGAGCAGAATGAATCGAATTTGGAGAAGAGTTGAATAAATTCCTCTTTTGTGTTTTCTTTCTGTCTATCTATGAATGTATGAATTTTATTTCCGCAAATTTTTGCATTCTCTCTGTTGAAAGGGGAATGCATTCCTCTGTTGTTTGTTTATTTACAATTTCCAACATAATTTGAAATGTAGATACAACATCATATTCAAATTTTTCCTTATTCCTAGTCATCTAGAGATGGCAAGCGAAAAAGGGTTGGATAGCCCCAAGAAGCTACCCCTGCGACATCCACCAGAGTGTACACTCCTCGACGTGAGAGAAAGACCTGTATGGAACATGAAATTCTAGAAGAATATTGTGCCAAATTTCTTGAGCCACATGTCCTCTGATAAAACATGTAAATATCTCCTTCCGATGCGATACAACAAAGTGGGCATCTCCCCGGTCCAAACTGTCGATGCTTACATAAATTGTCCCAAGTGAGGTTCTTATTTTTCCAGCTCAACGATTTGAAGATAATGATCTAAAGTGGAACGTACAATTGCCACACCTAGAAGAACTAGCAATAAGTATGTTGGACACAGATAATAGGGAAAATATACCTGTAGGTGTTTGCTATCTAAGCTAAGTTGTTGAGAAGTGTGCCTCCCCAATTAAGGGGAAATCCCCTCTTATTTTAAAGTAATCTTGCACATCACAAATTTTACCTGAAGTCTTCCCAATCAATTGCAGTGCACCAAATAGTCCCAAATCTTCAACACACATCCAAATTCGAGGAATCATCAGGCCAATTATTTACAACCTAAAAAAAATGCCATGAGAGTGAAGTCAATATATAAGAGGTTTGTTAAAAATAAAATCCACCTCCATACCCCGAATGACATGGGATCCCATATAGATTTTGTAACCTCCACCAGAAAACTATTTAAATATTTTGACAAAGAATAACCAGAAATTTTTTGAAGCTACACCATATATATAATCCAACTGTCCATTTTTCTTATCTACAAGAAAATTACAACTATTCTAGTGAGTATGTGGCTCTACATTTTCCACATTAAAAACAAACAACATGCAATTTATACAAACCATCAAACTTACCTCGACAAGATGCTAAAAAATGAGTTTAGAGTTATCTTGAGTCTTGACCAAGTGCATATTGGAAAACTAAATCTAATTTCTCATAGTTGTAATGAATCGGAGATGAAAAGGCTAAGGAGAGATTCAAAAGATTCAAATTAGATCCTTATTGGTTACACTAATAGTGATTGGGTTGGAAGTGTAGATGACAGAAAGAGCACATCAGGGTATGCTTTTCAATTGGGATCAAGAGCCATTTCATGGGCTTCCAAGAAGTAGTCAATAGTTTCATTATCAACAACATAAGCTGAATTTTTAGCAGCAACAGTAGCAGCATGCCAAGCAGTTTGGATGAGAAGGATGCTGAGGGATTTATGTCATGAACAAGACAAAGGAACCACAATTTTCTGTGATAACAGCTCATCAATTGCATTGTCAAAGATTGTTGTTTTCCACAAGAGAAAAAATCATATAGATGCCAAATATAATTTTATAAGAGAATTAGTTAACAACGGTGAAATTGTTTTGCAGCATTGCAGGTCAGAGGAACAGTTTGCAGATATCCTCACTAATCCATTGGGACAGAAAAGTTTTTTTTTTATCTCAGATAATGTCTGGGAATGGTTGATGGTGGCAGTTGTTATTAAGGGGTAATGTTGGAAATACCCTTCATTGAATTTTCGTTGCAGAGAAGGGCGAGGCTCAGAACTCAAATCTACAGGTTTTGTTCGCAATCCACTCCAAAATCCAGAACAGAGTACCGAACCCATTCTCTACGTTTAATTTTTATTTTCTACCATTGACTTACATGCTTACCCCCACTTCACTGCTTGCAACATTTAAGTTTTATCCTTAATCCTTTCACCAAATTTATTTCAATTTCCTCGCCGATGCGATATCAGCAAGACCCACCACTCACCTCCACTGCATTAACCAAACCATGCAAACCTTTGTTATTTCGTTTATTACCTTATCACAATCCACGATGTTTAACTCCTCACATACCGCAGCCCGCAACATTTAGCACTTACCTCTTAAGCACTCCATCAAATGTTATTTCCCGGCCGATGCGATCCGATGGGACCCACAACCTTACCTCATTACAACTGCCACAAACCTTAGTATTTCACTTTATTTCTTACCTATTTCATTTCGCATTTCCCATGGTTTACCTCGTCCCAACCCGCACTTCGCAATGTTAACGACTTACCTTTTAAAGCCTCCTGCAAGTTATATTATTCTTTTGGTGATGCGATTGCAAAGGGCATGTGTCAAGCTCAGGAGGATAGTGCATACCATGCATCGCATGCTCAGGAGTTTAACAGATAAGCACCCACAAGTTAAATGGTTTACATTGTGATGCGATATGTTCCACGTCACAATCACATATCACAAGTTTTAAGTTTTGTCCCGTATCACGCATATGTTAAATGTTAAGATCGTCAATGTCCGATGGAGTACCGGATGTGATGTGGTTTTGCAAGCAGAACCAATAAAACTTCATGCCCGCTATTATGTGTTTTCTGTACGTGTTTTCTTGTATAAACAGCCAAACAAGAGCCAAAGGATGATTTGGTTGTTGAATGTCCAATCGAGCATTGAATTGATTTAAATGTTTATGCTTCGACCATTTTGTATAAAATCAAATGCAATTTCCATATGTTTTTAGAGAGTGGAATGAACCAAATTTAAAGAATATTTGAATAAATTCCTCTTCTGTGTTTTCTTGATGTCTGTCTATGAATATATGAATTTTATTTCCACAAATTTCTGCATTCCTCTGTTTTTTGTTTATTTACAATTTCGAACATAATCTGAAATGTAGATACAAAATCATCTTCAAATATCGCCTTATTCCTAGTCATCTAGAGATGCCAAGTGAAAAAGGGTTGGATAGCCCCAAGAAAATGCCCCTACAACATCCACCATAGTGTACACTCCTTAACGTGAGAGAAAGACGTGTATGGAATCTGAAATTATAGAAGAATATTGTACCAAATTTCTTGAGCCACATGACATCAGGTAAAACAGGTGAATATTGTCTTCCGATGTGATACAACAAACTGGGCATCTCCCTGGTCCAGAGTTTCCATGCTTCCACAAATTGTCCCAAGTCAAGTTCTTATTTTTCCAGCTCAACAAGTTGAAGATAATGATCTAAAGTGGAACGTGCAAGTGCCACACCAAGAAGAACTAGCGATGAGTATGTTGGACATAGATAATAGGAAAAATATACCTGTAGGTGTTCAAAGTCTAAGCTAAGCTGTTGAGAAGTGTGCCTCCCCAAGTAAGGAAAACTCCCCTCTTAGTTTAACGTAATCTTTCACATCACAACTTGTACCTAAAGTCTTCCCATTCAATTGCAGTGCACCAAATAGTCCTAAATATTCAACATACATTCAAATTCGAGGAATCATTAGGCCAATTATTTACAACCTAAAAAAATTGCCGCGGGAGTGAAGTCGATATATAAGATTTTTGGTAAAAATAAAATCCACCTCCATACACTGAATGACATGGGATCCCATATAGATTTTGTAACCTCCACCAAAAAACTATTTAAATATTTTGAGAAAGAATAACTAGAGATTTTTTGAAGCTACACCATATATATAATCCAACTCTCCATTTTTCTTATCTACAAGAAAAATACAGCCAATCTAGTGAGTATGTGGCTCTACATTTTCCACATTAAAAACAAACAACATGCAATTTCTACAAACCATCAAACTTACCTGGACTAAATGCTAACAAATGAGTTTAGAGTTATCTTGAGTCTTGACCAAGTGCATATTGGAAAACTAAATCTAATTTTTCATAGCTGTAATGAATCGGAGATGAAAAGGCTAAGGAGAGATTCGACAGCTTCAAATTAAATCCTTATTGGCTACACTGATAGTGATTGGGTTGGATGTGTAGATGGCAGAAAGAGCACATCAGGGTATGTTTTTAATTTGGGATCGGGAGCCATTTCATGGGCTTATAAGAAGCAACCAATAGTTTCATTATCAACAACATAAGCCAAATATGTAGCAGCAACACTAGCAACATGCCAAGCAGTTTGGATGAGAAGGATATTGAGGGATTTATGTCATGAACAAGACAAAGGAACTACAATTTTCTGCGATAACATCTCATCAATTGCATTGTCAAAGAATTTTGTTTTCCACGAGAGAACAAAGCATATAGATGCCAAATATCATTTTATAAGAGAATTAGTTAACAATGGTGAAATTGTTTTGCAACATTGCAAGTCAGAGGAATAGTTTGTAGATATCCTCACAAAGCCATTGGGACAAAAAAAAAAAATTATCTCAGACAATGTCTCAGAATGGTTAATGGTGGCAGTTGTGATTAAGAGGGAGTGTTGGAAATACCCTTCATTGAATTTTCGTTGCAGAGAAGGACAAGGCTCAAAACTCAAATCTGTAGGTTTTGTTCGCAATCCACTCCAAAATCCAAAACACAGTACCAAACCCATTCTCTGTGTTTAATTTCTATTTTCTGTCGTTGACTTACATGCTTACCTGCACTTCATCACCCACAACATTTAAGTTTTATCCTTAAGCCTTTCACCAAATTTATTTCCCCGCCAATGCAATATCAGCAGGACCCACCACTTACCTCCACCGCATTAACCAAACCATGCAAACCTTCGTTATTTCATTTATTTCCTTATCCCAATCCCCGATGTTTAACTCCCCACATACTCCAGCCCGCAACATTTAGCACTTATCTCTTAAGCGCTCCGTCGAATGTTATTTCCTTGCCGATGCGATCCGGTGGGACCCACAACCTTACCTCATTACAACTGCCACAAACCTTAGTATTTCACTTTATTTCTTACCTTTTGCATTTCGCATTTCCCATGGCTTTCCTCATCACAACCTGCACTTCGCAATGTTAATAACTTACCTTTTAGGGCCTTCTGCAAGTTATGTTATTTTTTTGGCGATGTGATCGCAAAGGGCACGTGTTAAGCTCAGGAGGATAGTGAATACCATGCATCACAAGCTCAGGATTTTAACGAATAAGCGCCCACAGTTTAAATGATTTACATTGCAATGCGATATGTGCCACATCACAATCTCACATCACAAGTTTTAAGTTATGTCTCGTACCATGCATATGCTAAACGTTAAGATTCTCGATGTCCGATGGAGCACCGGATGCAATGTGGTTTTGCAAGTTGAACCAATAAATATTCACGACCATTGTTATGTGTTTTTTGTACACGTTTTCATGTATAAACAGCCGAACAAGAGCCAAAGGACGATTTGGTTGTTGAACATTTGATCGAGCATTGAATTGCTTTAAATGTTTAGGCTTCGATCATTTTGTATAAAACCAAATGTAATTTCCATATGTTTTTAGAGAGTGGAATGAGACGAATTTAGAGAAGAGTTGAATAAATTCCTCTTCTGTGTTTTCTTGTTGTATGTCTATGAATATATGAATTTTATTTCCACAAATTTCTGCATTCTCTGTGTTGAAAGGGGAATGCATTCCTCTTTTGTTTGTTTATTTACAATTTCCAACATAATTTGAAATGTAGATACAACATCATCTTCAAATATCGCCTTATTCCTAGTTGTCCAGACATGCCAAGTGAAAAAGGGTTGGATAGCCCCAAGAAAATACCCCTACAACATCCACCAAAGTGTACACTCGTCTACGTGAGAGAAATACGTGTATGGAATCTGAAATTATAGAAGAATATTGTACCAAATTTCTTGAGCCACATGACATCAGGAAAAACAGGTGAACATTGCCTTCCAATGTGATACAACAAAGTGGGCATCTCCCTGGTCCAGAGTGTCCATGATTTCATAAATTGTCCCAAGTCAAGTTCTTATTTTTCCATCTCAACGAGTTGAAGATAATGATCTAAAGTGGAACGTGCAAGTGCCACACCTAGAAGAACTAGAAATGAGTATGTTGGACATAGATAATAGGAAAAATATACCTGTAGGTGTTCGCAGTCTAAGCTAAGTTGTTGAGACGTGTGCCTCCCCAATTCAAGAAAACTCCCCTCTTAGTTTAATTTAATCTTGCACATCACAACTTGTACCCGAAGTCTTCCCATTCAATTGTAGTGCACCAAACAGTCCCAAGTCTTCAACATACATCCAAATCCGAGGAATCATCAGGCCAATTATTTACAACCTAAAAAAAATTCCATGGAATTTAAGTTGATATATAAGACGTTTGCTAAAAATAAAATGCACGTCCATACCCCAGATGACATGGGATCCCATATAGATTTTGTAACCTCCGCCAAAAAACTATTTAAATGTTTTGAGAAAGAATAACCAGACATTTTTTGAAACTACACCATATATATAATCCAACTCTCCATTTTTCTTATCTACAAGAAAAATACAACTGTTCTGGTCAGTATGTGGCTCTACGTTTTCGACATTAAAAACAAACAACATGCAATTTCTACAAACCATCAAAATCACCTGGACTCAACTCTAACAAATGAGTTTAGAGTTATCTTGAGTCTTGACAAAGTGCATTTTGGAAAACTAAATCTAATTTCTCATATTTGTAATGAATCAGAGATGAAAAAGCTAAGGAGAGATTCAACAGCTTCAAATTAGATCCTTATTGGTTACACTGATAGTGATTGCGCTGGAAGTGTAGATGACAGAAAGAGCACATCAGGGTATGTTTTTTATTTCGAATTGTGAGGCATTTCATGGGCTTCCAAGAAGCAGCCAATAGTTTCATTATCAACAACACAAGCCGAATATGTAGCAGCAATAGTAGCAGCATGCCAAGCAATTTGGATGAGAAGGTTGCTGAAGGATTTATGTCATGAAAAAGACAAAGGAACGACAATTTTCTGTGATAACCGCTCATCAATTGCATTGTCAAAGAATTCTGTTTTACACAAGAGAAAAAATCATATAGATGCCAAATATAATTTTATAAGAGAATTAGTTAACAATGGTGAATTTTTTTGGTAGCATTGTAGGTTAGAGGAATAGTTTGCAGATATCCTCACAAAGCCAGTGGGACAGAAAAGTTTTTTTTTAATCTCAGACAATATCTCAGAATGATTGATGGTGGCAGTTGTGATTAAGGGTGAGTGTTGGAAATACCCTTGATTGAATTTTCATTGTAGATAAGGACGAGGCCCAGAAATCAAATCTACAGGTATTGTTCGCAATCCACTCCAAAATCCAAAACAGAGTACCAAACCCATTCTCTATGTTTAATTTCTATTTTCTGCCGTTGACTTAAATTCTTACCCACACTTACCCGTCCACAACATTTAAGTTCTATCATTAAGCCTTTCACCAAATTTATTTCCCCGCTGATGGAATATCAGCGGGACCCACCACTTACCTCCATCGCATTAACCAAACCATGAAAACCTTCATTATTTCGTTTATTGCCTTATCACAATCCTCATTGTTTAACTCCCCACATACTGCAACTCACAACATTTAGCACTTACCTCTTAAGCACTCCGTAAAATTTTATTTCCCCGTCGATGCGATTCTGTGGGACCCACAACCTTACCTAATTACAAGCACCACAAACCTTAGTATTTCACTTTATTTCTTACCTTTTTCACTTTACATTTCCCACGGATTACCTCATCACAACCCGCACTTAGCAATGTTAATGACTTACCTTTTAAAGCCTCCTGCAAGTTATCTTATTTTTTTCGCGATGTGATCGCAAAGGGCACGTGTCAAGCTCAGGAGGATAGTGCATACCATGCATCGCAAGCTCAGGAGTTTAACGGATAAGAGCCCACAAGTTAAATGGTTTACATTGTGATGCGATATGTGCCACTTCATAATCGCACATCACAAGTTTTAAGTTTTTTCCCGTATCACGCATATGTTAAATGTTAAGATCGTCGATGTCCGATGGAGTACCGGATGCGATGTGGTTTCGCAAGAAAAACCAATAAAACTTCACATCTACCGTTATGTGTTTTCTATACGCTTTTTCGTGTATAAGAAACCGTACAACATCCAAAGGAAGATTTGGTTCTTGAACGTCCGATCGAGCATTGAATTTCTTTAAATGTTTAGGCTTTGACCATTTTGTATAAAACCAAATGTAATTTCCATATGTTTTTAAAGAGTGGAATGAATCGAATTTAGAGAAGAGTTGAATAAATTCCTCTTCTTTGTTTTCTTGCTGTCTGTCTGTGAATATATGAATTTTATTTCCGCAAATTTCAGCATTATCTGTGTTGAAAAGTTAATACATTCCTCTGTTGTTTATTTATTTACAATTTCCAACATAATCTGAAATGTAGATACAACATCATCTTCAAATATCCCCTTATTCCTAGTCGTCCAGACATGCCAAGTGAAAAAGGGTTGGATAGCCCCAAGAAAATTCCCCTGCAACATCCACCAGAGTGTACAATCCTCGACGTGAGAGAAAGACATGTATGAAATCTGAAATTATAGAATAATATTGTACCAAATTTGTTGAGCCACATGAAATTAGGTAAAAAAGGTGAATATTGCCTTCCGATGTGATACAACAAAGTGGGCATCTCCTCGGTCCAGAGTTTCCATGCTTCCATAAATTTTCCCGAGTCAAGTTCTTATTTTTCTAGCTCAACGAGTTGAAGATAATGATCTAAAGTGGAACGTGCAAGTGTCACAACTAGAAGAACTAGAAATGAGTATGTTGGACACAGATAATAGTTAAAATATACCTATAGGTGTTCGCAGTCTAAGCTAAGTTGTTGAGAAGTGTTCCTCCCCAAGTAAGGAAAACTCCCCTCTTAGTTTAATGTAACCTTGCACATCACAACTTGTACCCTGTTATCACTCTAATAATTCTAAAGTTGTGAGATTTTGATTTAAAGTATAAGAACATTATAGGTAACCATAGACCAACTTTTTAAATCTAATATCTAGCCTTCTTAGGGTTCAGAGAGGGTTCTCTCTATAAGATTTAACTTCCTTTTAATTATCTAATATTAGGCCAGTTATGATGTGAAAATTGGTTTGGTTTGGTGGGAAAAATCACTTAATGAGATGGATAGTGGGAGATATGTTTGTCCATTGGGCTAAGTAATTAAAATTCAAGCAGACATAACTAGGATGAAGGTCAAAAAGTCAAATGTTTTCAGGGCAAGATAGACAAGTCTTTGAAGATCTTGGAAGGTTGTTTGATGGCTTGATCGGGATAAAGAGCAATGAAGGATTCTTTAATCCAGATAAGGAAGGAATAGACAGGGGTCATTAGAAAGAGGGAGCAACTACGGGTTCCCTACTCTGTAAATTAGCAGAAAACATAGAAATGATCAAGAGTTAAAGACACAGTGCTTTTAACAAATCCTGTAATAATACTCCTGATTTATCATTCAAATTTGGAACACATATATGGATGCATGTAAACATAACAAGATAAACAAAGACAATAGAAAGTAATTCACTTCAATGGCTCATCACATGAATCCTGAAATATGATGCTAGATGTTTTGATCCAGTCTGCTACTCGAATTTGCAACAAAAAGCCTTCAAGTACAAAAAAATTTATTATAGAAATCTTCAACAATTTATTCCACAATAATAATTCAAAAGATGAAGTATATATACAAAAATGTTTACAAAATATCATAGAATAATCATATGATTTTTCTAAGGAAATAAAATATCTTTTACAACAAAATAGTGATAGTTGCTTAACAACTTAGCAAGTTGTCCTATTTATCCAAATAAAATAGAAAATTATGTTGTGGATTGGGTGCAACTGGCTGCCTTGGTGTCTTCTTTGTTGGCCATGATATTTCAAATCTGTTTTGAAATACCATCTTCTTATATTATACTCTTTCATCTGATACTCTTTAAACTTTGTCAAAACTACCTTACTGCTGTAAAAATTCTGTTTTGACTGTGAAAAGATCAGCAAGCTCTTTTTATCCTCTTTTCTACAATTTTGACTTTTAAAGCAAGTCAGTGAGTGATTCCCAAGATTCATCATCAAGAATTTGTATCTTTTTCAACTTCCTAAATTTCTCATCTGCCTCAGTGTATCTGGAAAATGTTGGTTTTATAACAAAAAGGTGTTTTATCTCATGCTGTAGTTAAAACAAGTCTTCAAAACTTCTGTGTAAAACCTTCCTTGTCAGAATTCCTTGTTGTTACACAGTAATTTGTCACCGTCCTTACCATTCCCCATCCCGCACAATGGAGGACCCATTCCGTGACCTGTGAACATTGTCATGCTTTGAAAACATCATCAATGCATCCCTTTGAGCATGAGCTTTATTTTCCCTTGAGACATCTCCTTGCAAAACTCATGAAAAACAGCTCTTTTTGCATTGGCGCGGGTAGACAGTTCAGTTCTCGCGCCAATCAGGGAAATCCTGTAAAGAGGTCGCGCCACTTGGCGCTCTGTCATAGAGCAGCAATCGCGCCACCCATTTTAGGGACTTTTTTTTAAATATGGATGGCGGAAGTTGAGTTCAAACAAACTCACAACCATTGCCTATCTTGAGTTGGGAGGTTTGGCTGCGGGAGTTCTATGGAAGGGAAGTAGTTTTGCCACCTTCCATGGAACCTTCCTTGTTGATAGGGCCAATCCCATAATAATAGGGATCCCAACTCCCTCCTTCCCCATCTATAAAAGCCTGCTTAAATCCATGGCAAGCTAGTCTTGAAGTGCTGAAGCTTTGCATCTCCCTATTCCCAAGAGCCTTTGTGCTGTAAAGAATCCCTTCTTTCCCTTAAGGCCAACTCAAGTGAGGAGACCATTGTTACGAGACTCTGGAGAGGTTTTCCCTTTCCTTGGCGAGCTTTGCAAGACGTGGACGACCGGAGACCCGTTCGAAGGAGGCTGCGACGTCAGAACTTGGTTGTAACTTCTATTCGTTTATCATTTAATAGATGACTATGATTATGGTTCCACTCCATTTTCCATCATGTTAATGCGAGTAATATCTTTTCTGACCGATGTTTAGTTACGTATGCTGGTTCCTATGCTTGTATCTGTTCGTTTCTTCTATGTGCATGTGTTCATCCGCGGAGATCGTGGAAGGATTGTGATCTGCCAGGGCTGAAGGACGGGGACACTTCTTCTTCAGATCATAGCGTTGGAATCCAGGTAGGCTTCTATTCCAAGTCTTTCATTCGTAACTAGGAGCTTGCGTCATAGCATTGTTTGTTTGTTTCTAGACCCCTGCTGGGCTAGTAGGGATCGCCTCTGTCCGCAGAGGGGATTTACCTCCTCAACAAATTGGCGACTCCGCTGGGGAGTTCGTCCGGTCTTCCTTGTCTCGTTTATGTTGTTTCGCTTTGATCGTTTTTCCTTGCTTGATGAACCTTCTGGGTTGGATTCTGTCATTGTTTAGCTGCTTGGTTTGCTTAGCTTGTATTGGTCTGCTTCTGGAAGTAGCTTGTTTTTAATTTTTGTTGAGGAACTCGACTGGCGCGGTTTTTAACCTGACAGTCGCGCCACTTGGCGCGTGTTGCCTTTGTATAGCCCGCGCCACTTGGCTTCTGGCGCCAGTTTCACTCTCACAGTCGCGCCACCCCTGTGAGTTTTTTGAGTTTCTTCATTTTTTGGCTCTTTGGATCTGATCAATACTTTTCTTCTTGATTTTCTGACTGTCTGAGTCTGTTGGAGTCTTGTTTGGCTGGAATTCACCTCTGTCCTTGGGTTGTTTGCCTCTATCTACCGATTTCACGTTTTGAGCCCTAGGGCATCTAGTGGCTTAGTGTATCGAGCCCTCCTTGGGAATTTAGGTGTCTTGATTGTCCTGTCAACTTGTTGATTGGTTCTCCGCACTCTCTTAACAGTCTTTGATTGTTTTGCTGCGTCTTTTGAGTGATTGTTTGTTCCTTCATTCGGAATTCGTTTGCCCTTGCCTTGGACCTAGATCACACGGTCCATCGGAAGCTTTTGAGTCTTTCTTCGATTTGAGAGACTTTGGGTCGATTTAGAGATCTGATTGATTGCATTGTTGAGTGAATTTTGTTTGTTTCGCTCTTTTGAATATCATCTCTCAAATTGTTCCTTTTGTTTTCAGTGCACATTAGCCATTAAACATTGAAAACCAAAAAAAAATCTCTTTTGTTTTGATTAATTAGTGCAAATTGTGATCTTTTCCATATCGCTAGTAATTAGTGTTTGAATGAAAAGTGTTCAATTGCATTAGTTGCATTAGAGACATTGTTGTTTGTATTCCGTTCATTTCGTTTGCATAAAAGCTCTCAACTCTTATTTAACTAGTTTTCATCGAACGAAATGTTGCACTGTGGCATATAGCTTGCATTTAGGAGTCTTTTGAGACACTACATACGATAGGGCCTGGAAATTGAAACTTAATTGAAGATCAACTGTAAAAATTTATTCAATTAACCTAAGGCAACATTGGAACTTAACGAAACACATTTAGAAGGTCTAGGCTAGAGACGTGTTCCGGCGTCGTTAAACCTAGCAGCTGTCGTTCGCCTGTTGGCTTTAGACAGCGCTAGTACGGACTCGTGCTCCCCGTACCATCGCGTATATAAAGGGAGACCCCCATAGGTTTTCAATCCTTTATCCACAGGAAGCCGAGTCTGCCGCCCTATACCCGTGATACACCGAACACAGCATTCGGGGAGACTACCTGCACGTACGGAAAGTCCTTGGTCGATTTCTGTTTCTTTTTTGAAACCAAGGTGTATATTGCAGTTCACGGATATTTGGTACACCCTTTGTGCCTAGTTTTTCCTAAGCAGTCATTTGGTCTTTTCTGACTCCCTAAACTTGAAAAGACCGTCAAGCGCTTGTCCTTTCACGCTTGTGTCAACTCTGAAAGAGATAGAGTCATCTTTTTATCGTTTCTCGACTCTTAAAATATGAAATGGTAGAATTTCTTACTTTCCAATGTGGTAAAATTAATCGCCCACGATTACACGCCCGCTTAGATATTGCTTGTTGACCGTTTGATCGTGTGTCTTATCTCATTTTTCAGCCCGTGTGTGGTTTTGAGTTTGATGGCAACTTTTTCAGAGTTTACCAACCAAGGAATCCCCTCAGAAGGGAATCCTGGTCATTTTCCTCCTTTTGGAAATGTTGGTGCTCCTTACATGGCGACGTTGTCCCTTCCTGGATTAACGGTTGGGTTGCCTGTTTGGTTGTTCTCAACCTCTCTAGTTCCGAATGTCTCCACTACTGTTCAATCAGTTCCTCCGACGGAACAACATCATGTTGATTCCAAGGTGGACCTCTCCCCTTCTTCGCCTGTTTCTGCGTCCTCCTCTTCTACTTCGCCTGGTGAAAGTCTGGATTCAAGTAACCAGGTGGCTAAGAAGAAGAAGAAGAAGACTAAGAAGAAGAAGTCCGATAAGCGAGAGGCTAAAAGTGCAGCCACTGTTTCTGAAACATCTCCTCTTGACAAACCTTCCAACCCTCCATGGAAAGTCAAGTTCCCTTGCCTGTTGTGCACGGGAGACCATCTTCTTCGAGACTGCCCTGGCATCCCCAAGGTGCTTGAAGCATGGTCCGATGGCCATCCACCATTGCCTTTGACTTCTAGGAGCCAAGTTGGGGGCACGTCTTCAGCTGTTGTTGATAAGAATTCTAAGAAGCAGGGTAAGATCACCAATCCCTGTAAGTTGTGTGAAGGGCACCATGCCATTCACCTTTTTCCTTATATGGATGAAGCCAAGCAAGTCTTAGACAACCCAGCCGGTTCTACACCACGCCTTCCACCTGGTTATAATCGGCTTTCTTTAAGTTCTCCGTCAGCTGATCCTACGATTGGTCAAGAGTCATCCTTGGTCGATCCCACTCCCCCAGAAATTCAAATTCACGAATCCATCCCTGACCAACCATTGGTCGTAGGATCGGTTGAACTGGCCCCGTCCGCGGTGCACCAGGTCTTTTCTGTCGAGAGTGGATCTCACACCCCCCATGTCCTTCTGATCTCTTCAGATTCTTCAGACTTGGAGAAAGATTCTCCTATCCCTGTACTTCAAGAGGCTCCTCCTCCGCCTCCCATGGTTGAGGCTTCGGAGGATATCCCTCCCGCCTTCGAGATGGAGGTTATGGAGGATGCCTCTTCTTTCGTAACATCAGGGGAAGACCTTCGCATATCGATGGTAGCCCCTCCGAGTAGTTTGGTCGCTTCCTTTGACTGGAATCGATTTGCAGGATTTCGCCTTCCGTCTTATGTGCCTTTCGAGATCACAGTACAGGCTCTTGGTCTGGTTGTACCCAGCACCATTATAGATGAAGGTGCCTCTGTTAGTATTATGTCTTCAACTACCTGGCAAGCTTTCGGTTCGCCGCCGCTTGCGCCCGTTACGCAGAATCTGTTGACATTCAATAGAAGAACGAGTCAACCGTTGGGGATCCTTCCAAGGTTACCTGTTACTTTGGGAGGCAAAACCGTCCATATGGATGTGATGGTCGTTCCAGGCCCCTTGGATTTCAATCTGCTTTTGGGGCGTGATTACACCTATGCCATGGGAGCGCTCGTCTCCTCCCTCTTTCGTGTGGCCTGTTTTCCGCATGAAGGAAGGATCGTGACCATTGATCAGCTGTCATTCTTTGGTCCTAATGTAGCATCTGGTCCGCCATCACCCCCTCCTGGTTTTTATCCACCCATTGTATCTGATCCACCGCAGGTCAACTATGTGGCTACTTACCCCGTGCCTGTGCTCAGTGATGATGCCGTAGTGCATAATGTGCTGGGGGCATTGGGTCCTGACTTCCAGGATGTTTCCCTTCCATCAGGAGTGGAACTCTTGGAAGCACCGCCTTCTTGTTCATTTTGATGTAAGTCGGTTGGAGCACGGTTTCCTCCCTGGGTCAAGCTCTTTAAAAAATGAAACCAGGATCTCGGAGCATGGTTCTTTTCCTGTGTCAAGCTCTTTAAAAAATGAAACTAGGTTCTTGGAGCATGGTTCCTTCACTTGTGTCAAGCTCCTAAAAACAATGAAACAAGCTGTTTGAGGATAGTTCTTTTAAGTGTGTCAACCTCGTTAAAACAATGAAACATGAGCATGTTCAATTCGACTTTTTGTTTTGAACCTTCACTCCATTTTCAATGGACTGAAGCTTGGGGGGCATGCACCTCGAATTGAGACATCATGCTGGGGGGCATGCCCGTCTTCCTCATTTCAAGAATAGTTTGCATATGTGTGTGTTCATGTGTGCTTTTAAGCTTGCGTAAAAATGAAATGTGTGATTAGATACATTGTGTGAATACATTTCGCATTGGGTCGTTTGTTATGTAACTAATACATTAGATTACATCTGTATTAGACATTTGCATGACATATAGAAAACATCATCACATGTAAAGAAAGACTCATCCAGAAATAGATATGTATATATATAGATATCGAAATGTTTACATAGAGTGTGTCACATAAAACTCAAAAAATATACATAGTCGTCTTAGTACATCCGGAGACGCTATGTCTCTCAAAAAATAGGTGTAGCATAAATCCTAAGAACTAGTCTGCATGGTGCTCATGATAGCACGTCACTGCACGCACTAGGCGCCTCAAGATTCGGTGGATCCGATTCGGGACTCCCACCGTATGGCGCTGGTACTCCATCGGTACGTCTGATAGCCGGGCATAGTCTGGGATCCCATGGGCAATCCCCTCGAGGTTCTGGACCAGTGCCTCTCCTCCGATGCCTTCCCCCTGGATCTCAGGGGCGAATTGTGTCCTTCGGGAAATAGGAGACATTCTGGCTGGTCTCTCAGGTCCTACATTTGCATGCATATAGAATTGTGTTAAGACGAATGTGTGTTTACAAAAAAAAACATATAAACATAAAATAAAAAATATGAGGTCTTACCCAGCTCTTCATCCCAGTCGTCTCCTTCTGGTAGTGGGAGATCTGGGTCCCCTGTAAAGTCAGTTCCCGAGTAGGGCCAATCTTCCACGACGATTAGCTGGCGCCGTAGCCACCTAAAGAACTCTGGCCTCCAGGACATCTGTTGGCCACCTCCAGATCTGGGCATCAGTGCTGCCCAGCGAGCCATTCTCGGCTCTCGTGGTATCGGACTCGCCACATGGGCCTCTTGGCCCTGGAAGGTTGGTATGCATTCCAGAATGAACGATACCAAGATGGAACCATAGCCGAACTGTTTCAGTTTCCCCTGTTTGCACTTGGTGAGCTGCCTTTTCATGTTGATCGTTACAGCTGTTGCCCAATCATACAGTCGGGGACCCATGCATTCTGAGGCCAGTAAGAGTTGAGTCTTTGTAGCCTCATGCGGTGCCTGCGATCCAGCTGCCCGCGTAATGGTATGGAGTACTACTCTCAGTGCTAGATCAGGGATGGTGGAGATGTATACCTTCTTACTTCCTGATCCTGTTTGTGCCCCTCGGCACACCCGTGCCATTACTTCTTCCATCTTTTCCCCAGATGGTCTGCTTCTAGTCAATACCGGGATTGGACCCCTGCGGGACAATCCAGTGATGAAATAAATGTCAGTGACCTCCAGTTCTAACACCTGGTCTCGTAACTTGAACACTTGTTCATTTTCATCCCAGATGTTGATTAGATATTGGAGGAGCTCGGGCTGAGCTCGTAAACATGGCGTGAGGAAGAACTTTTTTAAGCCACAGTCTCTAAGAGCGTTCATACAAGCTTGGCTTTGCATGGCCTCTTCATCCTCATCTCCGTGTTCTCGTTCCTTCCATTCGATTGCCATTTTGAGTGGTTATCTACATTCATATGGAAAAAACCCCTGATTAGATCTTTGGTGAGCTTCAAATTTCAAGAAATTTGGTTTAAATACCGGAATTTTAGGCGAAAATTTGGGTTCGGCCGCTGGCGCGGCTGTTTTGCTAACAGTCGCGCCAGGTGGCGCGGGCCCTTTAATAAAAAGAGCCCAGTGGCGCGGGTCCGTGCCCGATACCCGCGCCAATGGGCCCGGCCCTAAAATTTTAAAAATGGCCACACAAAGCTGATTTCTAAAGGAAAAACATTAAAAAATGTATGGAAAGGAAGAGCAAAAGAGCGCCTCTTACCTGTCACAGACGAGAAGCTGAATGGTTTCCTGGATTGGTCGCAATCACCGACGGAAGATTCTGCTCCAAATGGACCACTGTTGCTCTCCACAAGGTAAATAGTAAAAAGTAATTTCATTTTTTACCAATTAGACATATTTATAACTTTTCGACGTTAAATGAGCTTTAAAAAGTTATTTTTGTCAAATATTTGCATGTGTTATGTCGAAAATGGATTTTACGCTTGCTTGGTATGTGCAGCAGCAGGTTTTTGCGACTTAAAAGATGGAAACGAGTTGTATTTTATACTTTTTCGGACTCGGTAAATACACGAAAAAGTCACTTTGGAGTCATCTTTCAGCTCTTTTCTGACTCTCTAAACATGAAAAGATTACCGAGGCCCTTGTCGTTTCGATCTCGTTAAAATGGACACGAATCGACATTCACCCAGTATAAGTTTAACCCTTTTTCGGGCTGGGATGGATTGATTACGAAAAAGGAATACCCTAGCCTATCGCGACTAGGAAGTTTTCCCGGATATTGTTTTCTACCTTTTCGGATCTGGGAAACTATTTACGAAAAGGGACTTGTGGAGTTTTCTTTTTCGCTGTCTTTTCAAACTCTCTAAACATGAAAAGACGCCGAGTTCTTCCTTTGTCAGACTCGTTAAACCCTGATGACATCGGATCTAGTCGAAATGACGTTATCCGAGTTCCTCCTTCCTAGGACTCGTTAAATGCACTAGGATGGATTCGCCCGAAGGGCGGACTTATATCACAAGCATATGCTATCCCCTTCAAGCTTGTTATCAAAAATAATTGGGGTACTCGCCAGAAATGGTGGGGGAAAAATGGAACCATCGTCGTTGTCGTCGGCAGTATGTCGCTCTTGAACATGGCACTTGTCTACATTCGTGTCGGGTTGGGGACATCTCATCTCGTTGCTTCACTTTGCTTCCATGGGTTTGGGTAATCTCTTTTGACCTCTCATCTGTTCACTTCCTCGTCACCATGACCTCTGATCCGTTGATGTCAAATACTGCCAAGTCCATTGTCGTGTCGTTCATGTGTTCAAGAGAAGTTGGCCTCTGCAAATATCAACCTTCCTCTGTTTCTCGTATGATCCTGATTCACAACAAAACATTATGTTCCTCTGTCTCGTGTCGATGATGTGGGAATCATTATGGCCCACCTTCGATCAAGGTCACTTCCTGTCGACATCAACTCATTATCCGGGAAGTTGGTCTAGAGACTCCTTATGGTACCTTGGAGCCTGCATGCCTCAATGGCAGGTTCGTCGCATTCGATGAGAGGTTTACATCATTGGCCTCCGATCGAGTGATTCTGCGGGTGTTCGACATCAACTCATTTATTCGCACGCCGTAGATTGTACCTGTAGTACCTTGAGGACCATTGTCATTATTGGTGGTTCCTCTCGCGTCTGTTAACAGCTTTCATCATTGGCTGGTAATCAGACGATGTTCTTGCATGTTCGACTTCAGCTTACATATTCACATGCTCGAACTTGTACTTTGTTTTGGGTCGAGATGGAGCGCAAGACCCTGGATTGTGTCTGTTGTAATCCAGGTTGCGATTGTGGATTATTATCATTATGTACATGACTCACTGATTGGATGGCTGCGACCATACCTGAGTCTATTTGTTTGATCTTAGTTGGATGGCTGCGCCCATACCCTGGATCCGGATTATAGCATACTCTGTTCGGATGGCTGCGTCCATACCACATATATACATCATGTACTTGAGATATCAGTTGTATCTTTCTG
Source organism: Pinus albicaulis (assembly GCA_034641835.2). Lineage (NCBI taxonomy): Eukaryota > Viridiplantae > Streptophyta > Pinopsida > Pinales > Pinaceae > Pinus > Pinus albicaulis. The sequence goes on along the minus strand of CM076582.1, from coordinate 982,250,466 downwards.
CGCAGGTTTTCCGACGGCGGGCCTTCAGTTGGACATGTTCTCGTAAAGCATTTCACCCCTCTCTCTCTCGGGCCTCATGCTTTAGGGGGCATCTGTTACACAGTAATTTGTCACCGTCCCTACCATTCCCCATCCTGCACAATGGAGGACCCATTATGTGACCTGTGAACACTGTCATGCCTTGAAAACATCATCAATGCATCCCTCTGAGTATGAGCTTCATTTCCCCTTGAGACATCTCCTTGCAAAACTCATGAAAAACAGCTCTTTTTGCATTGGCGCGGGTAGACAGTTCAGTGCTCGCGCCAATCAGGAAAATCCTGTAAAGAGGTCGCGCCACTTGGCGCTCTGTCATAGAGCAGCAATCGCGCCACCCATTTTAGGGACTGTTTTTTAAATATGGATGGCGAAAGTTGAGTTCAAACAAACTCACAAACCATTGCCTATCTTGAGTTGGGAGGTTTGGCTGCGGGAGTTCTATGGAAGGGAAGTGGTTTTGCCACCTTCCATGGAACCTTCCTTGTTGATAGAGCCAATCCCATAATAATAGGGATCCCAACTCCCTCCTTCCCCATCTATAAAAGCCTGCTCAAATCCATGGCAAGCTAGTCTTGAAGTGCTGAAGCTTTGCATCTCCCTATTCCCAAGTGCCTTTGTGCTGTAAAGAATCCCTTATTTCCCTTAAGGCCAACTCAAGTGAGGAGACCATTGTTACGAGACTCTAGAGAGGTTTTCCCTTTCCTTGGCGAGCTTTGCGAGACGTGGACGACCGGAGACCCGTTCGAAGGAGGCTGCGACGTCAGAACTTGGTTGTAACTTCTATTCGTTTATTACTTAATAGATGACTATGATTATGGTTCCACTCTGTTTTCCATCATGTTAATGCGAGTTATATCTTTTCTGACCGATGTTTAGTTACGTATGCTGGTTCCTATGCTTGTATCTGTTTGTTTCTTCTATGTGCAGGTGTTCATCCGCGGAGATCGTGGAAGGATTGTGATCTGCCAGGGCTGAAGGACGGGGACACTTCTTCTTCAGATCATAGCATTGGAATCCAGGTAGGCTTCTATTCCAAGTCTTTCATTCGTAACTAGGAGCTTGCGTCATAGCATTGTTTGTTTGTTGCTAGACCCCTGCTGGGCTAGTAGGGATCGCCTCTGTCCGCAGAGGGGATTTACCTCCTCAACACTTGTCCTTCTGTTTTTTCCACTTGTTCTTTTGCATAATCTCTAATATTTTTGTTGTAGTCTTCCTGTGGCATGAGTTAATCATTAATAACCAGGATGTTAGGCAAACCTCTTTGCCTCAAAATCTCAAACTTAACCATAAACTTGGTTATGGCTATGTTCATGTTTTCACATTTTTCTTCTAAGTGCTTCACTACATTTTCCTTTGAAATGACTTTCCTTATCTCAAGAATTGTCTCTATTCGATCATTAATTTATATTTCTTCAAGTTCTTGCTTGTTCTTGCTATTGAGAAATTTCATTAATTCTAGGGCCTGTTCAAGTTTGGCACCTAGCTCATCTTTTTTTTCTGTATGTTCTTTTTTATAAGTACCAATCTCCAGTTCTAGTGTGCTCTAATAGCTGTAGAACTTTCTTTATTTCATCACTGATTCTTGGTTGTACTGTATTTGTTAACATGTTTATCAATGGATGAATAAAGTAATATGTAAACTCTACATAACTAAATTTTTTGGACTCTTTTCTAATCAAAGAAGTCCAAAAGATGACTGAAAGTGGGTTCTCTTCAATATCAAGCTTTTGAAGTGTTATTGGAAACTTGTCTTCTTGGAAATATAAGAACATATGGAAAAGAAAGGAAGTATACCTAAATACTCCTTCTGTTGGAAATTTGACAAGATGATCATGGATATTATCAGCTATGTATTCAACATAATTGAAAATGACATAAGGAGGATGTCCTGATGCAAAGGTAGATAGAAAACCTAGGATTGACTCATCTGTATGCTCATCTGTAAAATACCATAGGATAAAGGACAACATGGATATGACATGCCTGGACCATTCAGGAAATTTTGAGGTAGAGCAAGGAGGGTTGATTTATGGAATTTCAACATGTAAAGGCATGAACAATTGGAAAATTTGAAAGCTTTTGGGAATATCAAGACCAATGTAAAGTTTGGTAAGTGCTTCTATTGATAAGGGAACTACATTGGGATCTGGTTTGATTTGTAGCATCTAGTTTATTGACTTAGTAGTAATTGTAAATAATACTTCTTTATTTGCATTTACCATTGCTCTTAGTTCAGGTGAATAATAGGTCTGACACATCCTAATAACCTCTGGACATTGATGGGTGAGTGTGACAACATATTTGGGTAGGTTTGACTCCCAAATTTGGAATTTTTCAACTTGATCCAATGACTTTTCATAACTCCAGCATTGGATATCTAACAAATTGAATTCCACCACTGGATCGGCTATTTCATAATCCACTTCTGTTAAGGGTGTATGTTCAATGTTTACAGCAGGAGGTTGTAGAGGATTTACAATAATTGTTGTCTTGGAATTTACTGTTGCGTTTGATTTTGACATCTTTTAGACTCTCTGGATAACTGAAACTTTGTATTTGGACTTTTTTGGACTCTTTTGTAAGTTTAAATTCTTTACATAAGTGTTTTTGACTTTGAGAGAGGTTCTTTTAAATAGAAATAGGCATAAAATCGGCTTTTTCTTGGGTGTAAACCTTCAATTTTGACTTTTAAACTATATTTTAGACTCTTTACAGGTACAAGAAATGAGAAACAAGGGTTTCCTCTACTTTTTAGATAAACTGGACTGAAATTGGTTCAAATTGGGCACAGAAGGGTTGGGGTTACCTGCAAAGGATTTATGTATAGAAACAGAGTTTTTTCCAAGTCTGCAAAGGCTAATTTATATTCAATTTTAATTTAAAAACTATATGCATTATCGACACGGGGTTTATCAGGGCTTTTATAGAGAATTTGTTCTTTTCGGGAAACTGTAGGGTCTTTTTGTGGATAAAAGGGCTTCACTAAGGTTAATTTCTTGGAAATTCTTTTTCAAATGATAAACAGGTAGTTTTTCATGAAGAATACCTGTTTGGGAAGGTATTTTGTTCTTTAAAACAGGTTTTGAAGCGTCGGATAGGTTCTGATGGCTTTTGAAGTTCTCTGGAAGTCAAACTGAAGCTTCCAGTGGATTTAACAGCAGCTGCAATGGCTTTTTTTAGGTTCTCTGGGCATAAAATAGTGTACAGGGCTTCTTCTTCATTCAGGATATATAAATTCACAGAAAGAATGCAAAAAGGTCTTAATGGGCACAATATGAAGGTTTATAATGTTTTTAGGTTTGAAGAGGATCGACACTAAATTCATGTCATATCAGAGCGGAGGCGGTTTGGCACTGGAGGCAGAAAAATAGAGTGGTTTATCTCGTGGGTTTGGGCACTAAGTTTTTTTCGTTGGATCGATCCAATATAATGTCGCCAAGTGGAGGAGAGACAAGGGTGCTAAACCACCCATTTTGCAAGGTTTGAAATGATTTTAGATTGTGCAAGTTAAAATGCAATATCGCTTTTTGGTCTTTAGATCAGAGGATATGCATGTGAACGGTGGAGATTCAATTAGGAGTTGTTCGCTAGTGGGGCCTAGGGCCTAGGCCTTTTGTTGCGGCTAGATTAATTTTAATATTAAAAACATATGTTTTTAATATAAAATCAATGTTTTATGATTGGCGGGGTGTTATAATACATAGTAAATAAAAAATTTACAAATGTTTTAAAACTATTGGGAGCGGGATTATTATGTTTAACCTATGGGGAAAGGGAGGGGTTTATTTTGGTACATGGGGTAATTAAAACCATAGGTTTAAAATAAAATAATGGGTTTTGGGATATTTTATATAAAATTGAATTAATAAAATATACAGGAAGGAGTTTTATAGGGATTTAATACTTTATGTTAAAAAATAAATATGTAATGAAATTTAAATGAAATGAAAATACATAGAATTAAACTAAGTAAAGTGTAAAATAGACTTTTTAGCATAAAATTATCTCATTTTGATATTTACACATAAACTTAGGAAAATTTGTATTTTGTGGGTTTTTTAGTGTTTTTGGATGAAATGAAATTAATTATGAGGGGATTTTACTTTTCTAAGCAAAAAATGTGTTTTACTTATGAAAAGGGATTATATTTTTGGAAAAGGGTGAATATGCTGAGGAAATGGATTTTATGAAGGGAATCTAGTATTTTTAACCAATCAGTTATGAAACCTTGGGTCTGGTCCCAACAGAAGTTAGATAAATGCTCTGGGCCTCTTTATTTAAAGGTTTTGAATACTAGATTATTGTGGGGGAAGGGAAATTAGTAATTTTCCCGATGAGTTTTATTACATGCCTTGCACAACTGCTTTGTACCTACTCATCATTATTCTAACATTTTTTACTTCATTTGCATGGGTGCATTTAAGCTTGCATCCCTAAATCCATTTTTATTTTAAAGCATAAATCTATCTAAGTCTAACCTTATTTCATCTGAGGACTCAGATTAAACTGTTGAGCTCCTCATTTATTCTCTAACTATCTACTGATTTTTCAAGTTTAAACTGTTTGGCATATCTTTATTCTCTATCTAAAGCATGAAATTTAAAGCATGAAAAGTTAAGATTAAACTATTTAGCTGATCATGGATTATGGCATTTTGAACAATCTGCACATAATCATTATTTTCACCGTAAAGGTAAATAGTAGTGGCATTTTGACTTGCTCACTTTCATATCTTATTTTTATCTCTTTTTTCTTTTGGGGTCCATTTTTTATTCTTTTTGATCTTTTCTTTTCTAAGTCCTTTGATATTTCTTTTAGGACTTTTACCCTCTTTTCATTTTTTTATTATTTTCAAAATATGGGAAAACAACTTGCAGAAAGCAAGGTATGTACATATTTACAAGACTATCAAAGTCAAATAAAAAATTAAGAACCCTATTATTATAGGACCCTAACAGTGGCTCCACATGGGGATGGCATTTCCTAGTGAAATGTCAAGAACTTTAAGACTAGTAGCCTTTGATTTTTGACTGAGTTGACATTGTAAGTGTCTTCTGATCTCTGCAATTATTTCATACTTATGATATTTTACCTTTAAAATCTTAAGGCATTCTCTCCGAGCTTCAAATCTTTTAGGAAAACATCCAATCCAATCTAAAATCTTCAATTTTTATGTACAATGGTCAATAGTAAATAAAACTAACTATTGGTTATCTTTGAGGAGTAGTAATGCTTCAACATTCTGCCATTTACTGGTCCATCTAGCATATCTAATCCATCCATTTCTTTCAAAAATAAAGCATTGTTACCTCTTTAACCATAAATAACATAAGATTCTTTCCATAGAAAATTGAATTTTCCATGTTTACCTTTCTCCTCTCTTCTTGAATCCCATTTTAACACTTTGTCTCCAATGTAGAAATCATCTTCTTTACTATTTTTGTCAACAATTTTCTTTATATTATCCTGGATAACTTGAGACTTAATATAAACCTCTTCTCCTGTTTGCTGCAAGTGAATGGTTTGATTAGTCCTTCTTTGTATGTCATTTGGCTCAACTTGTAATTCTTAAATAATTATCATCATTGGTGCTCCTAAGGAAGATGGAAAAAAAACATTCATTCCATAAACAAGCTGGTAAGGAGATGTACCAATATAGTTTTTGGTGGTAAGTCAATCTGTCCATAAGGCATTGACTAACTTCTTGTTCCAAGTATTTTTGTTATCTTCTAGTAACTTCTTGATGATGTTTACAGGGATTTTATTTGAAGATTCAACAAGGCCATTACCTTGAGGGTAATATGCAGTAAAATGGCCTAGGTTAATGTGATATTTATAGAAAAATTCAATCATATTTTTAGATTTGAATGCAGTTGCACTGTCAGTAATTATCTTTTGGGGACATCCAAATCTTGAAAGTATATTCTCTCTAGAAAGGAGATAATGAAAATGTCTGTGGCTTGCCTAGAGGGTATGGCTTCAATCCACTTGGTAAAATAATCAATGGCTATCAGAATCCACTTGTGTTGGGCTAATGATGGAGGGCTAATTTCACCAATGAAGTCAAGACCCCATTGTTGAAATGACATTTTTGTTGAGATAGGTTTTATGGAAAATGGTAAGAGCTTTTTCTTTCCCTCAAATATTTGACACTTGTGATAGGAGGTCACATACCTTTTTACATCTACAAACAAAGTAGGCCAGTAGAAACCAACTCTCAGGATTTTGTCTACAATAGTCTTCCAATAGAGATTTCCTCCACAGTCACCTGCATGAAATTCTTCTAATACTTTGTCAGCTTGTTCTTTTAGCAAAAAATTCAATAAAATTCCACTATGATCCTTCCAAAAAATTACATTGTCTAATATACAAAATCTTACTACCTTAAGCTTTAAGAATCTAGCTTTTGTTCTTGATAATCCAGGAGGAGCTTTTAAGTTTAGTAGTAAAAATATGATATTTGAATATAATGGTGAATTGGAAAAGGCTTCACTAATCTCTCGAGTCGCCATCTCTTCCTGATCATCTACTTGGGCAATAAAATTTATGTCTAGGGCATGAAAATTTGATTCAGCCATAAGTTTGGCTAAACATTGACCTTTTATAAGTTTAGTGGGTTTTATTTCTATGTCATATTCCAAAATTGTGGCAATCCACTTATCTCTTCCACCATCAGGACCATCCTGAGTTAGAATATCTTTTACTACTGCATTTGGGACATAGGCAATGATGTGATAATAAAGAATGTACACTATGAAATCTTTAATGGCTTTTACCAAAGCTACGGAATGTTTCTCCATGATATTGTATCTCAAAGTGGAATCTCTTAGTGTTCTACTAAATAAAGTTATGGGATGCTCATAACCCTGGTCATTTTTCTGCAGTAAAACTACAGCTATGGTGTGTTCTGAAACAAATGAAAAAATGATGAAATCCTTTTTAAAGTAAGGAATTATAAGGATTGGGGTTTTGGTTAAGGCATGTTTGATGGATTCAAATGATTGTTTGGCTTCAATAGTCCATTTAAGAACTGACTCTTTTGTCATCATATTATTTAGCTCTGTAATTATTTCAGCTAAATTGGAGATGAATCTTCTTAAAAAGTTAATTTTTCGTAGAAAAGCTTGTAACTCTTTTATGTTTCTTGGAGTACTAATGTTAAGAAGTGTTTCTATTCTAGAAGGGTCTATTCTAATTCCTTCCTTAGATATTATGTGTCCTAGTAACTTACCTTCTTCTAATCCAAATAAGGTTTTCTTAGGGTTTAATGAGATGCCAAACTTTCTGCATTTAATAAATACTTGTCTAAGATGATCCAAGTGCTCATAATCAGTCTTAGAAAATACAGTAATGTCATCTAAGTAAATCAATAAGAATTATTGAATTTCCTTTGCAAAGGCTATATCCATAGCTCTTTGAAAGGTAGCCCCTGCATTCATTAAACCAAAAGACATTTTTACATAAATAAAAGTGCCCCAAGGGGTAGTAAAAGTTTTTTTTGCTTGATCCTCTGGTTGGAGTAAAATTTGGTTGTATCTTGAAAATCCATCTAAAAGTGAAATCCTAGAAGAACCAACTACCCTTTGTAAAATGTGATCTATCTTTGGTAAAGGATAATATTCTTTTAAGTATATTTTGTTTAGATTCCTAAAATCAGCACATAATCTAATCTCTCCTGTCTTTTTTCTGGTTGGAACTAGATTAGAAACCCAATCAGAATATCTAATTGGTCCAATTATCTGTGCATCATACATTCTTTTTACCTATTTTTCAATCAAGCGCTTCAAAATAGGGTTTATCCTTCTTAAATTTTGTTTAAAATGCTTTTGGTATTCTTTTATAGGGATTTTATACTGTATTATGCTGGTGTCATAGGATTTTAGGTCCTCATAACTCCAAGCAAAAACATCTTGAAATTCCATAAAAAGAGCAATATATTTTTCTTTTTATTGTTGAGGTAAGGCTTTGGAAATTTTGATCATATTGGGTTTTAAATTTGTGCCAATGTTACATTCCTCATTATCAGATCTAAGTGGCTCCATTTTTTGTTTTCTAGCAACATCATTTGAGTCAAATAAACCTTCTAAAGGGGTTAAGCCTTTTGGTAAGAAATTATCTTTGAGATTTAATATATCAAATTCATCATCAATTATCTCATCAATTTCTACTCTCTCTAAGTTATTTATATCTGATTGAATAAAATTAGTAGGTCTAACAAACTTTACTTTATTTACATATATATTATTCAAATCAATTTCACTATCTAAATCTTGATCTAATGTACAATCTATGTCTATTTAACAATTATGAATTTCACCTTCATTATTCGTAAAATGGTAAATCTGTTGATCTTGTGAGAAAATTTGCCAATATTTGAGGTTATCTGGATTTATTGGTCTATGTTTTACTTCTTTAGTATACTTATGATTAGGCTAAAAGGGAAAATTAAAAGTACTATCAAAATTTTCTGAGTGTGCCTGTATGTTTTTCTTTCTTGGTATTGCAAAAAAATTGTATTCCAATAGTTCATCTATCAAATCTAATACAATTTCTCTATATTGGCCTAATCTAGGATTATAAATAGAATATTCTCCTTTTATCTGTTTTACAATAAACTCTGAATCTCCCATTATTGATATTCTTTTGCCTCCTAAGTTTTTGATAATCTGGAGTCCTAAAATGAGGGCTTCATACTCAGCCATATTGTTGGTGCATTTAAAATTTAGTCTGAAAGCATGACCTTGTGCATAATTATTTTCTATATTAGTTATCCAAACACTTGCTCTTGCTCCTAGTTTGTCTACTGATCCATCAAAATCTAAATGCCATAAAGATTCATGAAATATATTGTCATTGTTTTGTGTTTTCTTTTTGTCTTTTAGTTCAATTTTGATTTCATTATCAGTTTCATAGTTACATAAGATGAATGAATCTAGGTCAGTAGGTGTAGTGTAAATTGGGTAATTTATTCATCTTGTTGCACTACTCACCATATATTTCATCAATGTTTCCATATAGAGTTTCTTTGGTTGCCAAAAAACTGATATGGTTGCATATGACATATCCAATTGTAGAGATCCCTGTAATTTTGCTCCCCATGAGCGAGATAATAACATTCCATACTTGAGTGGAATATCAGCTACTACAATTTCCATGAGTATACTTTTACCAGGATATTGAACTAATGTGACACACAAATCTTTAATTAAACCTAGGAATTTCACTTTGCTTGAATCAAATGAAAATAAATCTTTGTAAGGCCTTGTGATGTCTAAGTTCAAGGTTTCCATTATTGCTTTAGGCAATAGATTATGTGAAGCCCCTGAATCTAACATTGCATTGTGTAATATTTGATCATGAACAGTTAGGCTAATGTAAAACGGTGGAACTGCTCCATCTTGTTGTTTTCCATTAACATCAAGACCAAAAATCAACTCTGGTTGATCATCATTCAAGTTTACAGAGTGTTCTCCATCATTCATGTTTAAGGTTTCAGTGATAGTTGTTTTATACAAATCATGTTTTACCAATTCTGTCAAAGGAATTGGTATTTTTAACTTTGCAATTTCAGTTTTTATATTGAATGAAGGTTTTTATTTACTAATTTGAATTAACTCTTCCTTAGTAATTGTAGTTTGAGTGGTTTTATCTTGTTTTTCTACAGTTATGTTTTTATTTTCTGTTTGAGTTTCTTGTGTCTTACTGCTCCTAGTTTTATTTTCAGGAATGGTTTGAGAAGTAGTAGATGTTTTTTCATATTTTGAATTATTAGAAGTTGTTTTTGCAACTGTAGCTTTTGGATCTGCTAATTTTGGATCAACAGTGGATGTTTTGGATTCTAATTTTATTGTTTTAGAAAAATTAGGTGTTTTTACAGCAGCATATTTTTGTGAATATTTTTATGTTGAGACAACCTAATCTGTTATATCAACAATCTTGGGACTGGGTGAAATATTGCGGCTGGAAAATCTTTGTGATGAGTTAGAGTTTTGCTTATTTTCCCTAGGGAGAATTTGCAGAACTTTTGTACTTGGGGTTTCTACTGTTTTCTTATTTTCAGTTTGTGCAGATTTCTTAGTAGAAGGTTCAGTGTTTTTCTTACTCCTAAGGTTATATTGCTTATGTACTTCGTTTATGGAAAAATCATAACCTTGTTTGTAGTCAAATGATTCACCTGAATCTAATTGAAATTGTTGCATTTCAAATAACTCTTGGTATTCCCGAGTGAGAAAGATATTGTTATTATCATTTATACCCATTAGATTTATGGTGTCTTCATCATCAACATTGTGTTGAGAACTTTCATCATAGTTCTCTTGAAATGGAGGTCTTCTTGTCTAATTAGGGGTTGATTCTTAAGATTTTCCTGTATTTGTATTTTTCCTGAAGTTGGGATTCCTGATTTGTTGTTGATTATCCCATTGAGGTCTCCTTTCTATGTTGTCTAATCTATCCGTCATTCTCTCTAAAGTCTTAGCTAATTGATCTATTTTTCCATCTGAACTAGATGTTTCTTCTTCTATGGTTACTCTCCTCTCATTCCTCAATCTAGCTTTTCTAGCCAAAATATTTACTTCTACACTAACAACATATGTTTTCATTCTTTCTAAGGTTTCAACATTTCTGTCCCTCAGATGATAAGCCATTTTTATGTCAAATCCATCAGGGAGTTTAAGTAGGATAGAATCAGGAGTGGGTTTGAGATTGGTTGGGATTGAATTATAGACATTGTTATATCTAGTGCAGTAGCCTTGGACTATTTCATTAGGAGCTCTTTTCATGGCATCAAATTTAGATAATATTTGGAGTGGTTTTTTCTTCTTTTCCCATTTATTCAAAAATAATCTATGAAAGACTGATGAAAATCAACTATAATACCGGGATTAATAACTTTAAACCTTTTTTTAACTTCCCCTATTAATTTTTGTGAAAAGAGTCTCATTTGTACATCAGAATCATCTATTTCATGAAGCTCAAAGTAATCTATCATTTTATTAATATACTTCTGGGCAGTGTACTAAGTAGTGTTGGGAAAAAAACTGAGAGGGGGGGGGGGGGGGTGAATTAGCATTTAGAGCTGACTAAAAACTTTTCACTTTTTGTTTCTCTTAAACCCATACATTACTTTACTGAACCCAAATCGCATATAAATGTGGATATCTTTAAGAAAACTTGCATATGTCCAGAGATCTTATTATACGTTTAATTCTTTACTTAGATCATTGCAACATTCATTAATTAGATGTTTAGTAAGCATTAAGCATGTGCAGTAATAACAGAATAAACCATCACACATAAGCAACACACATGAACACCAGTATTTAAGGTGGAAACCCAATTCGGGAGAAAACCACCGCTGTTGTCGTCTCTGTCTTCAATATTTATTATAAATAAAACTTCTTACAATTTTGTATTGGCACAGACTCATACCAGCACGCAGGCACCCACCTGCAGAAAGGCTACAACCTTCTCTCATTCTCCAGCCACTACTAGAAGGGAGCTCCAACCCCCTAATTTTAACACCAACTTCTACTGGCAGGATACTTCCACTTTCATACAGAAGGCTTCAACCCTCAAATCCACCAGATTTCTTCAATTTCTTCATCAATATTTCCATCAAGTCTTCATCATTTCTTTTTGCCTATCATCATAGAGATTCATCATCTCTAGATCATATCCATAGGTGCATCATATATTCAGATATCTCTTAAAGAGATTTATTTATTAACAACCCTTCCACATGCACGCCCTGTACTATAATCCTCCTCTCCTTATATAGTTTTTTCCTTTATTAAAACCATGAGTCAAAACCACCAAACCGTTGATGGTATTCCTGGACGCGATCAATTAGATAATCCAACAGTGTCTAACCAAACACCAAAAAACTTCTCATAATCAACTTCCTTTAGTAATGACCTTCATATGTCGACCCCCAGGTTTATTCGTTCCACCAACTTTGGAATAACATACAAAATGATGGCCCAATCGCTTTTCATCATAATCTATATTTAATTTAAACAACCTTGGTTAAACCTGCAAACCTCAATACATGCGTATCGACCCCAATCGGTCGTCTCCATTCGACGTGGATGACAGTTGTGACCAACTCAGCATCTTGCATCACTGCGGGGGCTCTCAAGGTATGGATGAAAATTTTTGGCTTGTGCCCCCGCACTTGTTGTCCCTGCAGTCAACTCGTTCAAATGCGGAGGCACTTGTCTCGATATCCGGTGCGCTAGTTGTGTCCGTGGGTATGGGCCCCAACGTTAACGGTCGTCTCCAATCTACGGTTTTTATCGCGTCGCACCACCTCATTTGATCGGACAGATATTGCTCGACGAAGATGCGTGAACAATAACGCGCGATGGCCACTGTACTTTGGTTAACCTTCATGCATCTTCCTCATAGGACCACCATTCGATGGCTTCCCTCCAGATCAACGGTGCTCAAAAATATCGTTGGGCATCCTAGGTTGAACAATAACGTGCGATGGCGCGCAATGACAAGCGGTTTTGTGGAGTCGTATAGGGACGCGTGTCGCCCGTTCTATGGAATCGCTCCCCAACTTGAAGAAACCACTTATCTTCGAAAGGCGGTGTGATATGGGCAATCTGGCTTCGTAAACCCGCTCGTGGTTTTGGAACAGTGACCAACCCATGGTTAAGTCGGGTTACGCTATTCCTTTTGGACCCTTAACTCAGGTTCACAACTCGGGTTTATTTCAATAGAGTTTGGTCCAATCATGCGGTAGGGAGTTTCATAGTAATACTCCTCGACATACTATAACGCGTTGCCTCATCAGGTTATACATTCCCATTGATCATTGTATCATGACCTTAGCAATCAAATGTTCGGCAATTCATTACTCGGAGAGAGATACTAGTATCAATGAACAATAATTTGTGTAATCGATAATGATTTGTCCAATCAATACTCCTCAAAATTACCTTATACAGGTTCACGAATCTACTCCTTCCACAGAGCTTATGATGTTTATATACCATGCTTCACAAGGATTCATAATTGTCCACAGGGACTCAACTATCCTTCCTACTAAATTCTATCAAGAGTATACATATAATTCACAGAGAATTTAGACCCTTATTTACATCTAATTTCCCATTAAATATAGAGCTTCGTTCAATTCACATTCAGTTGTATATTCTGCTTGTATAGAACTGCTGATGGTTTTCTAAGTTCTTTATACAGTCTGCATACTTTGTCAGAGAGTTGCCATCAAGGACACTCAATTCAATATACTAGGATACCAGAAATGCCAACAATCTCCTCCTTTGGACTTGATGGAAACCATGACCAGAAATACATTTAGCAATATTCTCCCCCTTTGACATCAAGGGCAAAGGATAGATCAAGATCCTTTATACCAAAAATACCATGCTCCCCCTGAGATCATGCTGCATCTTCAAACATAATTAGAATGCCAACAATGCATCCTTTCCACAAGACCAATGCTCCCCCTTAACCTGTGCATCCAGAGATACTCATCAGCACCTCAGCTGCGCTGAAGAATGCTGACCCAAGAAAAAGAATTTGTCAGCAAATACCCATACGCGGTTGTCCTGCAGAAAGTCTGCATCTTCTGTATTTAAGTAGATCTGATATTTTGCATGGCAGAGACTATTCCCAGCTTTTGTCTGAGATATTCGAACGCTTACCTGGGTAAAGGTTTGGTAAATATATCATCAACTTGTTCTTTGGAGGGAACATACTCCAACTTCACCTTTTTTTCAAGCACTTTTTCTCGTAAGAAGTGATACTTGATGGGAATGTGCTTGGTCTTGGAATGCATAACAGGATTCTTTGAAATACTGATGGCACTTGTATTATCACACATAATGGATATAGGAGGTGAACATTTGATTTGAATGTCTTGTAAGGTTTTCATCATCCAAAGAAGTTGAGTGCAACATGATGCGGCAGCCACATATTCTGCTTCTGTTGTAGATAAGGCAATAGAGCTTTTCTTCTTGCTGAACCAGGATACTAACCGAGGCCCCATATAGAATGCACCACCACTAGTACTTTTCCGATTATCAACATTTCCAACCCAATCTGCATCAGTGTAAGCATGAAGAGTGAGATCAGCATTCTTTGGATACCATAGTCCAAAGTCTTGAGTTCCTTGCAGATATTTGAATATTCTTTTGACAGCCTGAAGGTGAGACTCTTTTGGATTAGCTTGGAATCTTCCAACAATCCCAACTGCATGCATAATGTCTAGTCTTGTCCCAGTGAGATAAAGTAGACTTCCTATCATAGATCTATATTCTGGTTGATTCACTGTGGGGGAATGATCATTAGAACTGAGATTACATCTGGTTATCATTGGTGTACTTACAGGTTTGCAATCTTCCATGCCATACTTTTTCAAGATTTGCTTAAGATATTTTTCTTGTGATAAGAATATGCCATCTGTTGTTTGTTGCACTTGCAAGCCAAGAGAGAATGTTAGTTCCCCAAGTAAAGACATTTAAAATTCTTGTTACATATCGGAAGCAAATTTCTGACTCATAGACTCTTCATTACTTCCAAAAATGATATCATCAACATATAAAACCACAATCAGTAGTTTATCATTTTCAGTTTTTTATGTATAAGTTTCTCTCAGCAGACCCCTTAGAAAATCCTTGTTGATGGAGATATTTGTCAAGACGATAGTACCATGCCCTTGGAGCTTGTTTGAGACCATATAGAGCCTTTTTAAATCTACAAACAAGATTTTCATCATTTCCAAAATGAATCCTTCAGGTTTTTCTATATATACTTCTTCTTCTAGATCACCATTGAGAAAAGCAAATTTAACATCCATTTGATAAACTTTGATTTGTTGGAAGCTTGAAAAAGCAAGAAACATTCTTATGGCGTCAAGTCTAGCTACAGGGGCAAAAGTTTCTTCAAAGTAACAAGTCTAGCTTTATTTCTTATAACATCCCCATTCTCATTTAACTTATTTTTGAATAACCATTTAGTTCCAATGACATTTTTGTCATGAGGTCTTGGTACTAATTCCCAAGTGTGATTCTTTTCAATTTGATCAATCTCTTCATTCATGGCTTGAATCCAACATTCATTGTTGCTAGCTTGATTGACATTATGTGGTTCAATAGAGGATAGAAATGCCAGGTAGCTAGAAGATCCCACAAGATTCCTTCTTGTTTGTACACCTGATCCCTTTTCTCCCAAAATTTTAGATTCTTGGATGATTCTTTTTGAACATATCTGGATGGAGTTTTTTCAGATAAATCACCTTTGGGTTCTTCATTGGGTTCACTGTCTATATCATTTCTATTTGATGTCACCATCATAATGCCAGCAATGCATTACTCTCAGCAAGGCTAATGCTCCCCCTGAAACTGTGCTCTTGTTCTTGAGCCATATCACTGTTTTTCTTAATAGAAAAACATACGCTTCTATCTCCATTGGAACTTGCGTGTGGAAAGTGAAATACTGAAAATTTCACACTCCTTCCTCTCCCCCTGAAGTTGTACCACCTGTACCTCTCTTCTCTTGTCACATTAGATACACTGTTAGAAATAAACACAACCAGAATTACCAACCAACCATGGGAATCACCATATATTGCTCCCCTTGTGATGATACATTACTGATTCCTATAATGTATCTCACATCACTCCTGTAGTCATTATGAGAAGTAAGCTTTAGAAGTGGAAGACTGTAGTAGGATTATTATCCCTTACGTTTTTGACCGGTCCTCCTTCTTTTTCGAGCTTTGTTTGAAATTTCTTATTGTGTGCTGGAAATTATCCAATTTCTCAGATCTATTCACCCTGCATTCCTTTTCTACATGTCCATACTTGTTACAAGCATAACATCTTGAGTGACCAAAAAAATAAGCATAGGGATCATAATGTGTTTTTCTATTCTTTCTTCTATTGCAATCAACTTCTTTATGACCAAACTTGCTGCATGAAAAACAATATCCCTTAAAGAAACCTGAGTACCTTTCTATGTAGAATCTGTTTTTCAATCTGCTTCTGCAATTGGCTGCAACATGCCCATAATTATGACATTTAAAGAATTCAACATTATTGATCAAAGGAGAATCGATTGATGCTTCTATAGTTAGGAGGGAATGATTTCTTTTGAGAGTTCATGATTTTCGGTTGACCTTTTGTTTCTTTCAACACTTCAGGTTTTGCATTAATATCCTTTGAATCTTTAGCACTTTCTTGTGAACTAGATTCTCCTTTAACCGTTTCATGAAAACCAAGACCAAATTTAACAGAAGGAGACCTTTGACTAATAAGAATATTGTCCAGAATCTTAGTACTATCTTGAAACCTCAAGAGTTTATCTTTTTCTTCTAATTTACCTTTTAAAATGTTTACCTCAACCTCCAATATTTGGCATTGCTTATTCATACTTTCTTCGACCCTTCTTCCTTCTTCTACTTGATCATTCAATTTTAAAATCTCTTCTTTCAGCCCATTTTCTTGCTCTTCAAATGATTGTAGAAGTTCTTCATTCTTCTTATTTGATGCTTCGAGATCTACTTTCAGAGAGATGATTTCTGCTTCAAGTCCTTCACTATGATTGGTTACATCATCGTACAACCTTTGATACTTGTTTATCTGTCCATTCATTCTAGAGATCATATCTTTGTAGATAGATTCTCTCTCATTAAATAATCTGTGTTGATCTTCAACTTTAATCTTGAGAACTTCTTCTAGATCCATAACATTACTTTCACTATCTTCACCATTGCATGCACAACAAAGTGAATCACAGGAACAACAATCAATACCTGTTTCATCTTCTTCATTTTCTGCTGCACATGTTTTCTGAGATATCTCCTTTCTTTGAGTAGCCTTATTCTTTTGCTTCCTTCCCATTGAGATGGATCTACTTCAAGCGATCAAGCTTCTTCAAAAGGACCTGCTCTGATTCCAATTGTTGGAAAAAATACTGAGAGGGGGGGTGAATAAGTGTTTAGAGCTGACGAAAAAATTTTCACTTTTTGTTTCTCTTAAACCCATACGTTACTTTACTGAACCCAACTCACATATAAATGTGGATATCTTTAAGAAAACTTTCATATGTCCAGAGATCTTATTATACGTTTAATTCTTTACTTAGATCATTGCAACATTCATTCATCATATGTTTAGTAAGCAATAAGCATGTGCAGTAATAACAAAATAAACCATCACACATAAGAAACACACATGAACACCAGTATTTAAGGTGGAAACCCAATTCGGAAGAAAACCACCGCTGCAGTCGTCTCTGTCTTCAATATTTATTATAAAGAAAACTTCTTACAATTTTGTACTAGCGCAGACTCATACCAGCATGCAGGCACCCACCTGCAGAAAGGCTACAACCTTCTCTCGTTCTCGAGCCACTACTGAAAGGGAGCTCCAACCCCCTGATTTTAACACCAGCTTCTACTGGCAGGATACTTCCACTTTCATACAGAAGGCTTCAACCCTTAGATCCACCAGATTTCTTAATTTCTTCATCAAGATTTCCATCAGGTCTTCATCATTTCTTTTTGCCGATCATCATAGAGATTCATCATCTCTAGATCATATCCATAAGTGCATCATATATCCAGATATCTCTTAAAGAGATTTATTTATTAACAACCCTTCCACGTGCACACCTTGTACTATAATCCTCCTCTCCTTATATAGTTTTTTCCTTTATTAAAACCATGAGTCAAAACCACCAAACCGTTGATGGTATTCCTGGACGGGATCAATTAGATAATCCAGCAGGGTCTACCCAAACCCCAAAAAACTTCTCATAATCAACTTCCTTTAGTAATTACCTTCATATGTCGACCCCCAGGTTTATTCATTCCACCAACTTTGGAATAACATACAAAATGATGCCCCAATCGCTTTTCATCATAATTTATATTTAATTTAAACAACCTTGGTTAAACCCACAAATCTCAATACATGCGTATGGGCCCCAATTGGTCGTCTCCATTCGACGTGGACGACAGCTGTGACCAACTCAGTGTCTTGCATCACTGCGGGGGCTCTCAAGGTACGGATGAAAATTTTTGGTTGGTGCCCCCGCACTTGTTGTCCCTGTAGTCAACTCGGTCAACTGCGGAGGCACTTGTCTCAATATCCGGTGTGCTAGTTGTTCCCCTGCACTCAATATCTGCCATTCATCTCGATATCCGGTGCGCTAGTTGTGTCCGCGGGTATGGGCCCCAATGTTAACTGTAGTCTCCAATCGACGGTTGTTATCGTGTCGCACTGCCTCATTTGATCGAATGGATATCGCTCGGCGAAGATGCGCGAACAATAATGTGCGATGGCCGCTGTACTTTGGTTAACCTTCGCGCATCTTCCTCATACGACCACCATCCAATGGTTTCCATCTAGATCGACGGTGCTCAAAAATATCGCTGGGCATCCTGGGTCGAACAATAACGCGCGATGGCGTGCAGTGACAAGCGGTTTTGTGGAGCCGTACAGGGACACATGTCACCCGTTCTATGGAATTGCTCCCCAACTCGAAGAAATCACTTATCTCTGAAAGGCAGTGCGATATGGGCAATCCAGCTTCGTAAACCCGCTCGTGGTTTTGGAACAGTGACCAACCCATGGTTAAGTCGGGTTACGCTATTCCTTTTGGTCCCTTAACTCAGGTTCACAACTCGGGTTTATTTCAATAGAGTTCAGTCCAATCATGCGGTAGGGAGTTTCATAGTAATACTCCTCCACATACTATAACACGCTGCTTCATTAGGTTATACATTCCCATTGCTCATTGTATCATGACCTTAGCAATCAAATGTTTGTCAATGCATTACTCAGAGAGAGATACTAGTATCAATGAACAATAATTCGTGTAATCGATAACGATTTGTCCAATCAATACTCCTCAAAATTACCTTATACAGGTTCATGAATCTACTCCTTCCACAGAGCTTATGATGTTTACAGACCATGCTTTCACAATGATTCATAATTGTCCATAGGGGCTCAACTATCCTTCCTACTGAATTCTATCAATAGTATACATATAATTCACAGAGAAATTAGACCCTTATTTACATCGAATTTCCCATTAAATACAGAGCTTCATTCAATTCACATTCAATCATATATTCTGCTTGTATAGAACTACTGATGGTTTTCTAAGTTCTTTATACAGTCTGCATCCTTTGTCAGAAAGTTGCCATCAAGGAAAATCAATTCAATATACTAGGATACCAGAAATGCCAACAAGTAGTAGCATCAAATTGGGGTATCTTACTTTGGTAATCCTGAGGCATGTCATGTAGCTGTGTTGGAAGAACTAGGGGAGCATACCTAGTAGCCATAACTTGAATTTTAACTTGGCTAGGAGGTAGATTGGAAGTGCTTGGGGATGAATTGGAAGTCCTAGCTGATGCAATTAATGAAGTGGCTGATGAAACTGGAATATAAGATGGTGAACTAGAAAAAGTGGTGGATGAACTAAAGGATAAAGTTGGGGTGCTAGAAAATGAAACTGGAATATATCAAGAACTACTTGGAAATGAGAATGATGTGTTTAAATTTGTAGAAGATAAACTAATGGATGATGTTGATGTATGAGAATATGGAAATACTATTCTATGTTGGAAGGGTTGTCTAGGGATAAATGGATCTGTAGATTGGATGGTAGTGAAAATTATAGATGATGTAGTGGTATCTAAATGAGAAATAGAAGGCTTAGATGTGTATGCTAATAATTTAGCTAATTCAATAGCGTCATTTATTTCCTTAAGAATAGTAGCATTTATCTCTTCAAGTTTATCATGATCTTTAAATATCTTTGATTCAGAATCTGCTGAAATATTTTCCTGTTTGGTTTCAAGAAATGAAATAAAAACAAGGTCTATAACATCACTTTTGAAGTCAGTTTTTGATTTTCTTCTAAACAAAGAATGTTCAAAATTCACGTCAAATTCTATGTCTTGTAAACTCACTAACTCTTTTGGTAATGAATTGGCTCTAACTAAGGAAACTTTGGAATTTAAATCTTCTACTTGTTTATTCTTTTTTGTAATTCTGTTTGGATTGTCTACTATAATAGCAGGTTTAGGATTCGGGTTTGACCTGGTATAGTAGATTTTTCTAGAAGACAAAATTATAGTTTTTTTTGTTAAATGATACTCAAAACTTGTAAAACAGTCTTTAAGGTACAAAGATAATGAAAAAGATTTCCTTAAAGATCTATTTTAATACTGAGGATAGGTTAATTCCCCAGCGGGGTTGCCAGTATGTTATCACTCTAATAATTCTAAAGTTGTGGTATTTTGATTTAAAGTCTAAGAACATTAGAGGTAACCATAAACCAACTTTTAAACTCTAAGATCTAGCCTTCTTAGGGTTCATAGAGGTCTCTCTCTATAATATTTAACTTTGTTTTAATTATCTGATACTAGGCTAGTTATGATGTGCAAATAGGTTTTGTGGTAAAATAACTTAATGAGATGGATAGTGGGAGATTTTATTGTCCATTGGGCTAAGGAGTCAAAAGTCAAGAAGACAGAATTAGGATCAAGGTAAAAACGTCAAATGTTTTCAGGGAAAGATAAACAAGTCTTTGAAAATCTTCGAAGGCTCTTTGATGAAGTGGTTTGATCGGGATAAAGATCAATGAAGGATTAGTTAATCCGAATAAGGAAGGAATAGACAGGGGTCATTCGAAAGAGGGAGCAATTAAGGGTTCCCTACTCTAGAAATCAGCAGAAAACATAGAAATGATAAACAGTTAAAGACAGGGTGCTTTTAACAAATCCTGTAATAATAATCCTAATTTATCATTCAAATTTGGAACACATATATGGATGCATGTAAACATAAGAAGATAAACAAAGACAATATAAAGTACTTCACTTCAATGGCTCATCACATGAATCCTGAAATATGATACTAGATGTTTTGATCCAGCCTGCTATTCGAACTTGCAACAAAAAGTCTTCAAGTACAACAAAAATGATTATAGAAATCTTCAGCAATTTTTTCCACAATAATACTTCAAAAGATGAAGTATATAAAAAAAAATGTTTACAAAATATCCTAGAATAATCATAGAACTTTTCTAAGGAAATAAAATATCTTTTACAACAAAATAGTGACAGCTGCTTAACAACTTAGCAAGTTGTCCTACTTATCCAAATAAAATAGAAAATGTTGTTGTAGATTGGGTGCAGCTGGCTGCCTTGGTGTCTTCTTTGCTGGCCATGATATTTCAAATTTGTTTTTAAATATTATCTTCTTATCTGATACTGTTTCCTCTGATACTCTTTAAACTCTGTCAAAACTACCTGACTGCTGTAAAAATTCTGTTTTGACTGTGAAAAAATCAGCAAGCTGTTTTAATCCTCTTTTCTGCAACTTTGACTTTTGCAGCAAGTCAGTGAGTGATTCCCAAGATTCATTATCAGGAATTTTTATCTTTTTCAGCTTCCTTACGTTCTCATTTGCCTTAGTGTATCTGGAAAATGTTGGTTTTCTAACAAAAAGGTGTTTTATCTCATGTTGTAGATAAAACAAGTCTTCAAAACTTCTGTGTAAAACCTTCCCTATAGGAATTCTTTGTCTTTCTATTTTTTCAACTTTCTATTTTGCATAATCTCTAATATTTTTTTTGTTGTCCTCCTGTGGCATGAGTTTATCATTAATAACCAAGATGTTAGGCAAACCTCTTTGCCTCAAAATCTCAAACTTAACCATAAACTTGGTTATGGCTATGTTCATGTTTTCACATTTTTCTTCTAACTGCTTCATTAAATTCTTCTTTGAAATGACTTTACTTATCTCAAGGATTGTGTATGTTCTATCAGCAATTTCTATTTCTTTAAGTTCTTGCTTGCTCTTTCTGTTGATAAATTTGATTAATTCTAGGGCCTATTCACGTTTGGCACCTAGCTCATCTTTTTTTTTTTTTCTGAATCTTTGCTTGTGCTACATTCAGTAAATCCCTTTGCTCATAAATTACCTAGATTGATGGCCAAACATCATTGATGGCTTCAATTATTTTACTCCATAACTGATTCTTCACATAATACATTGGCTCTTTACAGGTTAAATCTTTTTGTAGATTCTTCAATTCAACGTTTAACCTGTTAGCCCTTTGTTCATGAGTTTTGGCATTGATTTGGGCTAGCGTTTTAGTGTCTTAAAGATTTTCAATCACTTTCTTCAATTTCTTGATCTCATTGGGTTGAAGTGACATTTCCTCCATGGCTTTGACAAGTTTACTAGCTTCATCAGACTGCTACATTGTTGATGTAGAGGATTTTGTGGCTGAAGTAGTGGATGAGGTTACTGGCGCTGCAGTAGCCAGTGGTACTTTTGGTGCCAACACTTCTGCCATAGTTGAAAGCACAACTGTAATAACCATGTGAATTACTATAGGAGTTTCCTTTGTTTTTGTAATTTCTCTTTCATGGACAAGCTTTCCATTTGGATCTCAATTTATTTTATCTGTCATGTTAATTGTAAAATCAAGTTCATCATATTATCTTTCTGTTTTTCCTCTTGAAATATTTCTTTGGCTTATGGATGTTCAGTTCGTAGAAGCTTGAGCTGTTTCCTCAATGCTGCAATATCAACATTCTTTTTCTTCACTAACTCTTCTGCAGCTTTGACGTTGGCAGGATCATATCCTACTTGAATAACCAACTCTTCTAAAGAGCTAATCCTAAGATATTTAGCATATGAGGAAGCCCTATCAACTTTCATTTGATCTCTCATATTTATTATTTTATTTTGGAGCTTGTGGAATCTCATGGCCTTTGTAGTTATGGTAGAATATAACATCTCAGAAGTTTACCAGTGAAATTCAATTTGATCTAATGCATGGATGTTTTCTGTTGGCACTTCAAGATCAACTTTCTTATAATCGGCCACTGTCTTGGAAGTCCTGATTGTTGGTTGAAGCACTGACATAATCAACTTCTTGTTTGAATAATCAAAAGCAAATAGAAGTATGTTTTGGATACTTGGTGTTTGTTTCATATACTGAGAATAGATTTCATTTTTTATTTCTTCATTATTTTTCTTTATCTGTTTATATTTCTCTCTAATGTCAGATCTTTATCTTCTGATGTCTATGAGGAGGATGCATCCATACTCTGTTGCTTCTCTATTACATGTGTGTTGGAATTATTGGGATGTTCTTCATTCATAATCTATGTTGGTGGCTCATTTGTAATAACTGTAGCTGTATCCGTGTTTGTCTCTGGAACATCTGTATCTTCCACTTCTATGGTCACTTTTTCTATATCAACTGGATTGATCTTAGGCTTTTTATTGTATCTGAGTTTAAACCTAGTTTCAGCTGTTGTCTCAGTAGTGCAGGTACCTTCTTCTCTGACTCTCTTAGCAGCTTTCTCTCCTTGATTTACAGTTTGTAAGGTGTGACTAGTATCACCCTATTTAACTGCTTCTACCAAGGTATTTTCTAGCCACTCTGATTGATTGACATATTATTCAATCTCTGAATTTTTCTCATGAATATAAGGTATCAGTTTGCACTTCACCCACATTTTGCTTAATATTCCCTATGGATCATAATTCCATGAGAAGATTTCTTCAAATTTGTACTCAAGTAACTGTTTTGCTGCTTCTTGTTCTTCATCTTTGTGATTAGAAATAAATGGTCTCACCTAATTCTCCAACTTAAATTAGGTCTTCTTTTTGGCTGCTAGGAACTTGATAGAATTTGAATTTAAGATTTGTATGATATACTCCAAGGCAAAAATTCTCATTGGCACATACTTAGGAAGTTTATAGGGTAATAGATTGGACCCAAAAACTCTGATTTCTGTATGTTCTTTTTTATAAGTACTAAATCTCCAGTTCTAGTGTGCTCTGATAGCTGTAGAACTTTCTTTATTTCATCACCGATTCTTGGTTGTACTGTATTTGTTAACATGTTTATCAATGGATGAATAAAGTAATATGTAAACTCTGCATAACTAAATTTTGTGGACTCTTTTCTGATCAAAGAAGTCCAAAAGATGATTGAAAGTGGGTTCTCTTCAATATCAAGCTTCTGAAGTGTTATTGGAAACTTGTCTTCTTGGAAATATAAGAACATATGGAAAAGAAAGGAAGTATACCTAAATACTCCTTCAGTTGGCAATTTTACAAGATGATCATGGATATTATCAGCTATGTATTCAACATAATTGAAAATGACATAAGGAGGTTGTCCTGATGCGAAGGTAGATAGAAAACATAGGATTGACTCATCTATATGCTTATCTGTAAAATACACTAGGATAAAGGACAACATGGATATGACAAGTCTGGACCCTTCAGGAAATTTTGAAGTAAAGTAAGGGGGGTTGATTTTTGGATTTTCAACATGTAAAGGCATGAAAAATTGGAAAATTTGAAAGCTTTTGGGAAAATCAAGACCAATGTAAAGTTTGGTAAGTGCTTCTATTGATAAGGGAATTGCATTGGGATCTAGTTTGATCTGTAGCATATGGTTTATTGACTCAGTAGTAATTGTAAATAATACTTCTTTATTTGCATTTACCATTGCTCTTAGTTCAGGTGAATAATAGGTCTGACAAATCCTAATAACCTCTTGACATTGATGGGTGAGTGGGACAAAATATTTGGGTAGGTTTGACTCCCAAATTTGGACTTCTTCAACTTGATCCAATGAATTTTCATAACTCCAGTAGTGGAGATATAATAGATTGAATTCTACCACTGGATCTGCTATTTTATAATCCACATCTTCTAAGGGTGTATGTTCAATGTCTACAACAGGAGGTTGTAGAGGATTTACAATAATTTTTGTCTTGGAATTTACTGCTGCATTTTATTTTGACATCTTTTAGACTTTATGGATAACTAAAGCTCTGTATTTGGACTTTTTTGGACTCTTCTATAAGTTTAAATTGTTTACAGAAGTGTTTTTTACTTTGAAAAAGGTTATTTTAAACATAAATAGGCATAAACTTGGATTTTTCTTGGGTTTAAACCTTCAATTTTGACTTTTAAACTGGATTTTGGACTCTTTACAGGTACAAGAAAAGACAAACAAGGGTTTCCTCTGATTTTTAGAAAAACTGGACTAAAACTAGTTCAAATTGGGCACAGAAGGGTTGGGGTTACCTGCAAAGGATTTCTTGATAGAAACGAAGATTTTTCTTGGTCTGCGAAGGCTAATTTATATTCAATTTTAATTTAAAAGCTAGATACATTATCAACACAGGGTTTATCAAGGTTTTTATAGAGAATTCTTTCTTTTCGGCCAACTATAGGGTCTTTCTGTGGATAAAAGCTCTTCACTAAGCTTAATTTTTTAGAAATTCCTTTTCAAATGATAAACATGTCATTTTTCATGAAGAATACATGTTTGTGCAGGTATTTTTGTCTTTAAAACATGTTCTGAGGCGTCAGAGAGGTTCTGATGGCTTTTGAAGTTCTTTGGAAGTCGAACTGAAGCTTCGAGTGGATTTAACAACACCTACAATGTCTTTTTTCAGGTTCTCTAGGCGTAAAATAGTGTACAGGGCTTCTTTTTCAGTTAGGATGGATAAATGCACAGAAAGAATGCAAAAAGGTATTAATGGGCACAATATTAAGGTTTATAATGTTTTTAGGTTTAAAGAGGATCGACATTAAATGCATGTCATATCAGGGCGGAGGCGGTTTGGCGCTGGAGGCAGAAAACCAAAGTGGTTTATCGCGTGGGTTTGGGCTGTAAGTTTTTTTTGTTGGATCGAATGTGGTCCAATATAATGTTGTTGCGTGGAGGAGAGAGAAGGGTGCTAAACCATCCATTTCACAGAGTTTGAAATGAGTTTAGATCGCGCAAGTTAAAATGTGATATCCCTTTGTGGTCGTCAGATCAGAGGATATGCATGCGAACGATGGAGATTAGATTAGGAGTTGTTCGGTAGTGGGGCATGGGGCCCAGGTCTTGTGTTGTGATGGGATTAATTTTAATATTAAAAACGTATGTTTTTAATATAAAATCAATGTTTTATGATTAGCGGGGTGTTATATTACATAGTAAATAAAACATTTACAAATGTTTTAAAACTATTGGGAGCGAGATTATTATGTTTTTTTTTTTTAACTAGAACGGTTATATTATATAAAAAACGCTGATAGGGCAGTGCCTATACATCCAATACAATCAAAATCTCAGCCAGAACAGCCAATACATCAAAACCTCCATTATCCTTTTAGGGGATAATGGTCATATACGGAGCTTCTGCATTTAGGCTTATCATTCCTTCTTGTAGCGTGCAGCCTATGTTGGCCAATCTATCTGCTTCCTTATTAAGATCTCTGAGTATGTGGAAGACATTTACTGAGGGGAAATTCCCCAGCATTCTGTTGACTCTTACTAATTGTTTGTTGAGCACCAGGTTCTTAAGCCCCTTCTTGCTGGCTATTGCTTTTATCAACACCTCTGAGTCTCCAAAGACTGCTATTTCGCTTGGATTTTCTTTTCTGACAATTTGACATGCTTTCCATAAACTTAGAATTTATGCTTGATTATTGGTTTTCAGACCCAGGCCCCAGCTGAATTCTTCTTTATTCCCATTTGGATAGTAAATCACCCCACCAGCACCGGATCTTCCCGGATTGCCTTTTGAGGCACCATCAAAAAAGACAGAACACTTACCTTGAGATTTCCACCACTGGTGGAATCTGTCCTCCGAAATGCGAATCTGCCAATTTTCCTTGTAGACAGGGCGAAATTTTGCTGGAGAGATGGTCTTGCCGGTGAAAGGAGCCAGCCACTTCCTTTCATCAGGTCGAAGAGTGTTATCCTCTTTGTTCTGAGAGTGAATCAAGGTCTCTGTTAGGAGGGATTTGGCCTGTTCCGCCACTTTTGCTGCTGTCATTTCTTTATTGCTGAAGATGATTTCGTTCCGGGTCAGCCAGATCTTCCAACAAACATATTTGGGAGCGGTTGTCCACACCTTATGCCATAAAGAATTGCTAGCAGTTTTATGGGGGAAAGCTGAATTCCAAGAGAGAAACATGGAGTCTATCGTGCATTGAGAAGGTGGGTGCACGTTCAGTCCAACCAGAAAAAAAGACCAAACCTCCTTCGCGAATTCACATTCCAGAAACAAATGACCTGAAGTTTCCAGCGCTGCTTTGCATAGAGAACAGCGATGGGGGCCAGCAATATTCCTCTTGCTCAAGTTTTCTCCCGTCAATATTTTGTTTTGGAACAAGATCCAGAAGAAAAAGTTAATTTTGGGTATGCTAAAGCTGTCCCAAATCAACTTCCAAACAGCCACCAGATGAGGCGAGTCTTTTTTGCTTTGTATTTGGAGATATCCTTGTTTTGCTGTGTAGACCCCTGTTTTCCCCCAACCCCAATGGTCTGCTTCGTCTTTGTGCACCGGGGCATAGTCAGAGATGGCGCTTTTAAAAAAAGCTAGCTGGGTATGTAAATGCGCTGGAGGCCTGGGTAAATTCCATTGCAACCAGTTGCCATTGGTATCCCATTCCGAAATATCATCGATTTTCCTTATTCCTTTCTCTTTAAGCTAGTCTCTTAACTCTGTGAAGTCGTTGGAATCGTCAAGGGGAGAGTGACCCATAATACTGTCTCTCCAGAGCCTGATGTTTTTCCCGTTTCCTGGTACTCTATACAGGTGAGATCTAAAAAAGTTAATACCTCTGCTGCATAGCTTCCATACTTGTGTGCCTTTTGGGGATTTTTTGACTGAGAATGAGGAAAGAGGCCGATTCTTGAGATATTTGATCTTGAAGATTTGACTGACAGGATGTAGGGGATTGTTGGTTAGTTTCCATAGTAGTTTGCAACCCAGTGCCAGATTGGCGTGCTGGGGATCGCGAATTTTCAATCCACCTTCCACAAGAGGGCATTCCACGATTTCCCAATTGATTAAATGAAATTTGTTGTGATTTCCACGTCCGCCCTTCCACAAGAAGTTTCGCATAAGTCTGGAGATCTGGTCAGTGATTGCTTTTGGGGCTAGCATCAGAGCTGCTTGATATGTGGGCAGAGCTGAGAGGACAACCTTGATGAGCATGAGTTTTCCCCCAGTGGTGAGCCAGAATCCTCCCCACACACATATCTTCTTCTTGAATTTTGAAATGACGTCCTCCCAGAGATGATTCCTGTTGGATCTTAGCGTAATTGGGAGCCCCAGATATTTCAACTTGTCCCACTCTGCAAAGCCAGTAAAACCCAAATCATTGGCAATTTTCTCAATAGTGTATTGGTCAGTGTTCCAACCATAGACTGCACTCTTCCTCTCACTTGTGAGCGCTCCTGAAACACTACAAAACTTCTGGATAGTGTTTCTGAAGGATTTTGCCACTCTAGCAGAGGCACCCCCAAGCAGGATCGAATCGTCGGCGAAGAAGGCATGATTCACTGGATCGATGCCGTTTGCAATTCTAATACCAGGGATATTTCCATTGTTTTTTTCTTTGGTAAGCTTTCTGCTCAAGGAGTCCGCCATGATAATATAGAGAAATGGGGAGAGAGGGCAGCCCTGTCTCAACCCTCTGGTGGCCAGAAAGAATTTCGCCAGTCTGCCATTGACCAATGGAGCAATCCATGTCTTTTCTAGACAGGCTTTGATAAGATTTATAAAGTCTTGACTGAACCCGAAGGAGAAGATAACCCTGTACAGGAAGGATCTATTAACTCTATCAAAAGCATTACACATGTCCAATGTAATAAGCATACCTTGTTCTTTGCGGGCGTGACTGGAGTGCAGAGCTTCCTGGACTTGAATGACATTGTCCAGAATGTGACGGCCTTTCACGAATCCTCCTTGAGCTAGAGAGATCAATTTTTGCAGAAGAGGTTTTAGTCTATTCACCAGAAGTTTGGCCATTATCTTGTAGGAAGCATTACATAGTGAAATTGGCCTGTATCTGTCAAAAGAACCAGGATTTTCTTCCTTGGGGATTAGTGCAAGGAATGTGGAGTTAATTCCACCACCCACCTTAGCCTTTCTCATGATACCTTGAATCATTTTGAGAAGATCAGATTTGATTAACGCCCAGCAAATTTTGTAAAAATGGATTGAAAATCCATCTGGGCCTGGTGATTTATCCGGCTCCATTGACCACATGATCTTGTAGATTTCTTCCTCCGAGACCAGATTCAAAAGGGAAGAATTGTCTTCGGAGTTAACAAGCTTCGGAATGTTTGACAGGAATTCATTGGTGTCCTCCTCGCTCCCATTCCTTTTAGGAGTGAGGAGATTATGGAAGTGTCTCTCGGCAGCAACCTTAACTTGTTCAAAGCCTTTACACACCTGACCACTGGCTAAGGTAATTTCATCGATATGATTTTTTGATAATCTGGCCCTATACTGTCTGTGAAAATAAGCAGTGTTCCTATCTCCAGCTTTAAGCCAAAGGCTGCGAGACTTCAAACGCCAATGCTCCTCTTCATTTCTAAAGGAATTGTATGTTCTCCTTTGTGCAGCGTTTTCCTCAATTAGTTCTGTTGGGGAGATGTCTTTTTTTTCCAATTCAAATTGTAGATCTGCCAACTGAAGAACAACATCTTTCCTCTAGCTGGTGGGAGTTTTAATGGCTTTCTTAATCCAATATTTTAAGGCCTTTTTTGTGTTTTTTATCTTTTGCTCCCACACATGACTTGGAGAGCCCGTGACCTCTATTCTCCAGGCAGATTGAACTGTTTCGTAGAACCCTTCTATTTCTGCCCAGAGAAGGTTAAAACAAAATGGCAAAGAGCCTAAATATTCTTCGTCCTTTATACATAGAAGAATTGGTTTATGGTCTGATGTGAGTTTTGGGAGGATATTGGTTAACACAATTCTGTTATCCAGCATAATGGAGCTGCTGATGAGGAACCTGTCCAATCTAGCTGAGATATGGTCTCCCCCTATTCTGTTGTTGGTCCACGTATATTCTCCTTTAACTGGCTTGAAGTCTACAAGGTCCCACTGAAGAATAAGATCTTCCACAATGGGAAGGAAGGGATCCCTTGAAGAGCTCCTGCCTCTCTTCTCTTTAGGATCCAGCACGATGTTCAAGTCACCTCCTAAAATTAAATTCTGAGGATTGTGCAGCTCTAGGTAATCTGAGAGTGACTTCCAGCACTCTTTCTTTTCATCATAATGTATAGGAACATATAAATTAAACAAAGCCAGAACTAGATTGCTTGCTTTATGTCGAAGTTCAATAAAAATCCAATGTTGAGATTCATGAGATCTTTCTAGTGAAAAGAGTTTTTGAGACCAGAAAGTACCTATTCCCCCTGCTGTGCCTCTTGCACTGATTGCCTTGCCTGAGTCAAATTTCCACTTGGTGTTGCTTGTGTTCAGAAGGTGCTCCCCCTCTATTTTTGTCTCTTGGAGCATTAGAATGTCCGCGGATTCCGTTTTCAGTAGATCTTTAATTGCTTCTGCCTTAGTGGGATTCCCCAGACCCCTACAGTTCCAAGAGACCATCTGCATCATTTAAAACTAGAAGGGGTAGGTCCACCTCCCTTGGGGGTCCTTAATCTGGTATTCCTTCCGAGGGTCATCTCAATGGTGGATTGGCTGCCTAGGGTTTTTTGTCTTTCTGATTCTTCTTCCCTAGTTTCTCTATTTGATTTCCTACCAGCTCTCTTTGATGGCCTCTCGAAGGTCTCATCATCCGAGGATCCCATGATTTCTGTATTCTTCTTTTTAGACTTGATAATATCTACGTAAGAAGGGGAAGAGGTATTACCTTGGGAGGGGATTGAGATGATGCCTGGATCTGGGACGGCGATGTTCTTCATCGAGGTTGGACCATCTGGCTCTGCTTCTAGAGGGTCTGACTGAAGATTTAGAGATTCGAAGGGGTTTTTATCCGCTTCTATACTGGCATTTTCCTTACTTCCTGCGGTTTGGGTGTTTGCATTTTCTTGCCCTGCTTTCTTCTCCACTCCTTTGCCTTTCTTTTTGTTATTCTGTCTGTTGTTTGAGGGCTTCTTTACTTGATTCCAATGTTCTCCTTTTTCTTTCTCTGTTAGCTCTTCATTTTTTCTCTTGCAGTATCTTGCAAAGTGCCCATATTCATGGCAGTGTCGACATTTGAAAGGGAGCTGCTCATAATCTAGATCCTGGATGTGTGACCAGTCCGCTACCATGAGTTTGATGGCTTCAGGCAGCCCAACTTCTAGATCAACTTCGACACAAATGCGAGCACAGGAAAACTGGTCCTTCCTCGGCGCTTGATCTATGTATCTTCCTAGGGCATTACCAATAGACTGCAGAGATCTCTGATTCCAGCAATGAAGGGGAAGATGGGGAAGTCGCACCCATACCGGCACCGCCGTGGGCACATCCTGAGCAGGGTCAAAATCTGGCGACCATTTATTTAGGTAAATACCTTGAGGGCCCATAAAATATGGCCCGTTTCGGAAGATCAAGCTTCTATCTTCCACATTGTCAAAGACGAAAACAAAAAAGCCTTTCCCCACAAAATGGCTCTTGATGCTTTCCTTAACCAGAGGAATCCAGTTCCTTTTTACCCATTTGTCGACTGCCTTCGGGGAAGGCCAAAGCCCTGTGAACTGGCCGATAAGTCCCCTTTCTGCCAGATTCAGAGCAGATTTGCACGTTTCTTCCACCGGCAAAGACACCGTGGGGATGTTAGCCAATTTCTTCACGAATTTCTGCTGAGAACCGGATGAGGGCCGGTTGCCCGATGCTGCAACAAGGGAAATGAAGGCTGCGAGCTCAGGAGGCGAAGGGGGGGAGGCTGCAGGGCCACCTCCAGGATCCATGATAGAGGTGACCGCTCGAAGGAGGGGCGCCGACTAGGCGCAGCTAGGGCAGCTGCAGAGCTACCATGGGCGCGCGCGCAGAAAAACGAAAGAGATGCTTATTGAGTCACAGGTCTTCGACGAATTTTGACAGAGTGAAATGATTATGGAGATTATTATGTTTTAACCTATGGGGAAAGAGTGGGGTTTATTTCGGTACATGGGGTAATTAAAACCATAGGTTTAAAATAAAATAATGTGTTTTGGGATATTTTATATAAAAATGAAATAATAAATATACGGGAAGGAGTTTTATAGGGAATTAATACTTTATGTTAAATTAATATGTAATGAAATGTAAATGAAATGAAAATACATAGAATTAACCTAAGTAAAGTGTGCAATGCGCTTTTTAGCATAAAATTATCTCATTTTGATATTTACACATAAATTTATCATAAAATGTATTTTGTGGTTTTTTGAGTGTTTTTGGATGAAACGAAATTAATTATGAGGGGGTTTTACTTTTCAAAGAAAAAAAACGGGTTTACTTAGGAGAAGGGATTATATTTTTGGAAAAGGGTGAATATGCTGAGGAAATAGATTTTATGAAGGGAATCCAGTATTTTTAACCAATCAGTTACTAAGCCTTGGGTCAGGTCATAAAAAAATTCAGAGAAATGCTATGAGCCTCTTTAACTGAAGGTTTTTAATATTGGATTATTGAGCGGGAAGGGAAATTAGTAATTTTCCTGATGAGTTTTATTACATGCCTTGCACAACTACTTTCTACCTACCCATTATTATTCTAACATTTTTTACTTTATTTGCGTAGGTGCATTTAAGCTTGCAACCATAAATCCATTTTTAAGCATAAATCTATTTAACTCTAACCTTATTTCATCCAAGGTCTGAGATTAAACTGTTGAGCTCCTCATTTATTCTCTAACAATCTACTGATTTGTCAAGTTTAAACGGTTTGAAATATCTTTATTCTCTATCTAAAACATGAAATTCAAAGCATGAAAAGTTAATATTAAACTATTTAACTGATCATGAACTATGACATTTTGAACAATATGCACATAATCATTATTTTTGCAGTAAAAGTAAATAGTAGTGGAATTTTTACTTGCTCAGTTTCATGTCTTATTTTTATCTCTTTTTTCTTTTTGGGTCCATTTTTTATTCTTTTTTATCTTTTCTTTTCTAAGTCTTTTGATCTTTCTTTTATGACTTTTACCCTATTTTCATTTTTCCATTATTTTCAAAATATGAGAAAACAACTTGCATATATCAATGTATGTACATATTTACAAGACTATCAATGTCAATTCGAAAATTATGAACCCTATTATTATAGGACCCTAACATACCTGAAGTCTTTCCTTTCAATTGCAGCGCACCCAGGAGTCCCAAATCTTCAACATCCATCCAAATTCATCAGGCCAATTACTTAAAACCAAAAAAAAATGCCACGGGAGTGAAGTCGATATATAAGAGGTTTGTTAAAAATAAAATCCACCTCCATACCCCAAATGACATGGGATGCCATATAGATTTTATAACCTCCACCTAAAAACTATTTAAATATTTTGAAAAAGAATAACCAGACATTTTTTGAACCTACACCATATATATGATCTAACTCTCCATTTTTTATATCTACAAGAAAAAGACAACTATTCCAGTGAGTATGTGGTTCTACGTTTTCCACATTAAAAACAAACAACATGCCATTTCTACAAACCATCAAACCTACTTGGACTAAACGCTAAAAAATGAGTTTAGAGTTATCTTGAGTCTTGACCAAGTGCATATTGGAAAACTAAATCTACTTTCTTGTAGTTGTAATGAATCGTAGATGAAAAGGCTTAGGATAGCTTCGACAGCGTGAAATTAGATCCTTATTGGTTTGGGAGATATTCTTAAACTGTGGATGAGACTCAATTTCAAATATAATTTTTCTCATCATGTTTATAATACTCATTAATTTCAAATTAGTATGCTCATTATGCTCGCGATGTTTTGTTTTGAAAATTTTATGTTAAGTTGTCCGACGAAGTTGTGTGAAGTGTAGAGTTCCTCCGAAAACTACAAGAATGTTAATTGTGCATAGGTTCTCGATATTTTACACAAGGAACTTTTTCCGAAATAGGTGTAGTTTAAAAACTCTACAGAATATTTAGAAATTTTGGTGAGATTAGGAAAAATTGATTTTGGTTATAGTCGTTAAACTTTAGCATTAGGGTTTTTGATGGTGCTGAATTCATTTCCACTAGTAATAATATAGTTCAAACACTCCAACTAACTGATTTTTTCACAAAAAAAATTCTAGATTCCAACAAAAAACTATCGTCCAAACTATTATGTTGCATATGTAGAAAATCTCCAAAATAATAATATGAATGCTCTTTATTAATTAAATAAGTTAGGTGTTCCATTATAATTAAGAAAATGGGTTGACTTTATAATATAAAGGTGAATGGTGGTGGCAATTGTTCCAAAATTGTTATGCTCATTATTCTCATCATATTTTGTTTGTAAATAATTTATGTTTTTGTTATATTTAATTTTGAAAAAAATTAAATTTTGTGTAGAAGTTTTTTCATTGTGCAGACTACAGAGAAAACTCCACACAATCAAAGCTGTGCACTATTAAAATAAATAAATAAATAAAACATTAATTAATTAATGTCTAACTAAACTATGAACGTAAATTAAACTTATCCGATAATAGCACTTATTTGACCCTTCATATTATTTGACCCCTCGTAATAATAGTTTATTTGACTTAATACATGGTGCAATAGTGTTTGAGCTAAACTTGGAGAGGGCTTGGGAGAGATCATCGAGTATCATAACCAGTACTTCGAGACAATCATTAAGAGCATCACATTCTAATCCAAAGTTTGCTTCCCCTATCAGCTTTGAAGTGACCATGGATATCCTATCCACTACGTTCATCGATAACATCATAACATCGACAACCTAAAGAGGAATTTTTTGTGTGGATTCAGGGAAGAAGCCTCTGCAGACATGTGGATGACCCAACCTGTCACAAGCTCCTTTGAAAAATTTATTTGATGTTAGAATCGCCATGATAGAAGTTCTAAATGATATATGATTGGTCTTCCACTGAACATGTCGGACGGAAGCCACACAAATAAATAGACTAGTCGTCAAAAACGTTGCTTTAACTTAGTCAACATTACAAGTGTAGCTAAAGAAATAATCCATTGTTCTAGTTGTTCCCTCTATTCTCTTCTCCTCTTCTAACCCTCGTCGAATACAGATCTGAGATACAAATTTTGAAGATATAAGTTTCTGTCCTGAAGTGTATTCAAGCTAGCATGGAATTAATTATGAGATTCAAGAGGATAGTTTGGATGCAACTACGAAGACATTGCAAGCAACGAACCAAGAAACGGAGCTAGTATTCATTGCTCTAAACATTAGTTTGCATGATTTTGGTATCAACAACTAATCAAAGTTATTCCTAGGTTGCCAAAAGCTTGGCACATATGTTAACGGTTCCATCTTATAATATGGAACTACATAATAATGCTATCACTCAAATATCACTCAAATAATTATATAATAAAATATTATAAATCATTACAATTTTTTGGTTATAAATTAAAATTTAGCACAATTACGTTAATAAATAAATTATTAGCATTTGCACCAAAAAAGTGCAAAGACATGCCGATAGAAGTGTAGATGAATATAGAGTGACAAAGAGGAAGCAGAGAGGAAACACTGTAGGAAGCAAGAATGTGGACATGGAAGGCATAAGGAGGTTAAAGGATTAGCAAAGTAGAACTTTCCAAATAGATAAAAGTGCATTATAGAATCTGAAATATATCAGATTTCTATAGCGAAATATATTCTAACTACAGGTGCAATATATCAGATTTTTATCACCTCTTGCTCAAGTTCGAATGGTTAAGAATTTGAGCTTGAAAACTATGGTAGAAGCCTCAGAACATGTGCTCATTTCCCAAGGGGGCTAAATCATGCCAAATATACTAATGTAAGTGATAAAATAAGCTAAGGAAAAACACAATGTGTATGTAGTTCTAGCCATCATCATTGAGAGTAGATTTTTTCTAAATATCGAAAATTTATTATAATTTAAATTTTTAAGGGGTAGTGGGGATAGGTATCACTAGCTACCATACTCAAATGCATGTTGATTCATTACTATTATTGGGCCGAGAGGCGCATTCTACAACCCAATATGATCTCGATGTGTAAGTATGTCAGAAGTCAAAATAAAAAACTGAAAAATAAAATAAAAATAAAATCTAAATAATGTCAGCTTAAAGAATAAGCTACACAAGCATATAAATAAGCAATTAAAAATAAATTTAAACAATATAAATTTAAAATATGAAGATTTTTAAGAACACTAAAAAACTAGAGATATGATAAAGAAATATAAGTATAAATATGGTAAATAAATAAAACCTCATTTTCTACTTACTCAGGAGGTATGGTAAAAAATTAAAAATATAGATAAACTAGAGGTATGGTAAATAAATAAAACCTCTTTTTATATTTACTCTATAAATCTTTTTGTATTTAAAAAAAGGAAAAAGTTTATTTAGGTGAATCCTATGGGTCAAATACCATGAGCCAAATACCATGGGAAAAATATTATATTTATTAAAGAGATATAAAAATGTAACGTAAAAAAATAAAAGTATAGCAAATAAGAGTAGAAATCAACATCTAATTATATATGAAGCCTATGGACCCAATTAATAATAATAGCATGCAAAAAAAACATTATTAACCCTAAAATTATTATTATTATTATTAAATCTAATATCCATATTAATATTATTAAATTTAATAACTTTATATTAATACAATATTAAATTTAATATATATATATATATATATATATATATATATATATATATATATATGGGAGGGAAGAACAAACACATATGATAGAGTTGGAGAAACGGCGGGAGTGACAAAGGAGAGATCAAGATAAACTGAAGGAGAGGGGAGAGAAGGAATGAAGGGAGAGAGAGGGAGAGGAGTGAGAGAGGTAGAGAAGGGTAAGGAAGGGATAGGGAGACACAAATATGGAGGTGGAAGAGAGAGAAGGAGAGAGGATTGGAGAGAGAGAGAGAGAGAAAGAGAGGAGATGTGGAGGAGATAAAGGGAGAGAGAGGAAGGATGAGAGGAGGAGAGAGGGAGAGAAGAAGAAAGACATAGAGAGTGAGAAGTGGAGGGAGAGAGAGTGACAAGGGAGAGATGGAGAGAGAGTATGTATGTTTAGGGGTGAGATAAAGAGACGTAGAAGGAGTGATGGAGACAAGGGGAGAGAGAAGGAGAGAGAAGAAGAAAGGGAGGGATATAGTAACATATTTGGAGAGAGAGATAGGGTGATAGGGGAAGAGAGAGGATTTTAGAGAGAGAGAGAGAGAGAGAGAGAGAGAGAGGTGAAGTTAGAGGGAGTCAGGCAAGAAAAGGAGAGAGATGAAGGACGAGAGCGAGGACTTTGGAGAGAGGAAGAGAGTGAGGGGGAAGTGAGAGGATTGTTTGGGAGAGTGAGAGTGAGAGAGAGAGAGTGGTGGGGGAAGATAGAGGGAGGTAGGAGAGAAAGGGAGAGAGAGGAAGGAAAAGAGAGGGGACTTGAGAGAGAGGAGGCGAGAGGGAGGAATATAGGAGGAGAGGGGGAGGAAAGAAGAAATACATAAAGAGTGACAAGTGGAGAGAGAGAGGGAGTGACAAGGGAAAGATGGAGAGAGAGTGTGTATGTTTGGGGGTGAGATAAAGAGATAAATAATGAGAGATGGAGAGAAGGGAGAAGAGAAGGAGACAGAGAGGCATATATTAAAAAATTTGGAAGCTGAATATAGAGAGAGAGAGAATGGTGGGAGAGAAAGGAAGAGAGAGCGTGGAGAGATGTAGGGAAAGAGAGATGGAGAGGGAGGGGGAGAGAGAGGGAGGTAAGAATAAATACATAGATAGTGGAAGTTGGAGAGAGAGAGAGAGAGAGAGGGAGTGATTAGGAAGATGGAGAGAGAGAGATATAAGCGAGGGAGAGGGAGGGAAGGAGAAGAGAGAGGGACAGAGAGAGGGAGAGGAGGAGGGAGTGATAGATAGATAGATTGGAGAAATAGAGTGTATGTTTTGGGGTTGATATAGAGAGAGAAAGGGATATATAGATATAGATTGAAGGTGAAGAGAAAGAAGGGAGAGATGGAGAGAAGGAGGGAGAGACAAAGAGAATGATAAATATGGAGTGAGAGACTGTGTGTGCTTGTGGGGATGAGATAAAGAGACAAATAATGATATATGGAGGGACATATAGATATATATGGACGGGGAGAGAGAGGGAAGAATATTTAATGCAATATATGCATTGATTTTAGTGTAGATTTTTATTTCTAATGATATTTGATTACTTGCACTAGATGCATTGATTTCAATGTAGATGATTTATAATCCAATTTGATTGCTTGCACTAAATGCATTAATTTCAGTGTAGATGGTGATTTTTAATCTTATTTGATTGCTTGCACTAGATGCATTAATTTCAATGTAGATGTTGATTTCTAATTATATTTTATTCCTTACACTAGATGCATTGATTTCAATATATATGATTTCTAATCCTATTTGATTGCTTGCACTAGATGCATTGATTTTAGTGTATATTTTGGTTTATAATCCTATTTGATTACTTGCACTAGATGCATTGATTTGAGTGTAGATGTTGATTTATAATCCTATTTGATTACTTGCATAAGATACATTGATTTCAGTGTAGATGTTGTTTTCTAATATTATTTTATTTTTTTCATTAGATGCATTGATTTTAGTGTATATGTTGATTTTTGATATGATTTAATTGAATGTATGATGGTACATTAATTTAAATTCATTGGATTAATACTATGCATTGATTTTAGTGTAAGCACAAAAAATTATTGACAATGTAGATTTATTTTTGTGTTATAGTAATTAAACCTAATAATATTGGAGAGGAAGAGAGACAAGGCATGATGTTTACTACAAAAACTCGAGCTAAATATTTAAATGGTTTATGATTTCAACTGTCTTTTTCATATAATCGATATGAAAAGATGACAAAACTAACAAGGGTGACAATAAGAATAGTAGAAAAAAATAGTTTGAGATTGATGACAATGAAGGCTATTTGTAATTTACTACATTCTTATTATTCACATTTTCTATCATTCAATATTATTACACTGTCACTTTGCATTCAAAAATTTTATTTCATCAATTTTCATCATTAAAGTTATTTTACAATATTAACTAAGCAAATTTAAAATTAAAATGAATGGATAAATCTCAAACATATTTAGCATATTTAAAATGGTTATATTAATATTAGATGTATTTACATATTATTGATAAAATTAATCATGTGTTTATCGATAGATTTTCCTTGGCCACACTGAAACCAGCCTAGATCCATTTTAACTTCAAATCTATCAAGCGCCGAGAGGAATCAAATCTCTCTACCTGCAAACCTTTCCTCAAGTTTTGCACTCAAAAGAGAGGTTTGCACCTTGAGAGGGATCTATGTGCAAACTTTTCCTCAAGTTTTGCACTCAAAAGAGAGGTTTGCACCTCGAGAGATTGATCCCTCTCGGTGCTTGATAGATCTGCAGATAAGATGAATCTAGGCTGGTTTAAAGAAAATTAAGTCACCTATAATGAATTATTGATAGTGGTTGACCTAAAACTTGGTCAATTCCGAGTCTTAAGCCATTATCTCATTTGTTTATGTACTAAGAAAATAATCTCAACCCTTGACCAAAAAAAAGACTTTTTCCCTCTGTTTATGTACTAAGAAAATAATCTCAACCCTTGACCCAAAAAAAATAGATTTTTTCCATTACATATAATCCTAGGATCTACCATTATAAGCATTCACGCATTGTTGTATTTCTTGGATGGTTTTTATGATGCTTTGATTTGGAGATGACACTACGAATAACAACAATTTAGCCAAACTGAGAGGGAGGGGGCCTCTTGCTTAAAGCGAGTTTCATCTTATTTTTCGGCATTTTATAACAGCTTGGCCTCTCTTCTTAGTGTCCACAACCATAGGAAATATTAGAATGACCACACTGGTTAAGCAAAAGTACCTTTCAATGCTTACACACGTTCTATTGGCCAGATATACTTCCATTTATGATATCTTATCTATTTCTTTAGTTATAGGTGGAAGATACATCAAATAAATAGGAAGACAATGTTCCTCATTACATGAAAGAAATTCTTATGTGTACAAATTGAAAAAGGCCATATACAAATTCAAACATGCAATCAATACATGATACTCCATAATTGATGTGAATTTACTGGCATAGATTTCAACAAGAGTGAAGAAGTTCTCAAATTACACTTCATACTTACTAGAAAACCATGTATCTCTCCATGTGATGAATAATGATCTAATGAAAATTCACACCACAACATGGCCGTTATAAGAGAAACAATTTGCCAACAATTTGATATAGTTGAAAAGTTGAAATACGATTAAAGCATGGGTTCATGTAACTCATAAAAATTTACTATAGAAAATCAACTCAAGAATGTGTTTAAAGTTTAAATCAAAGAATTTTAACTGCTCCGTGACAAACACATCAATTTACTTAAATATATACAAATAATAATCTCTCTCATCATAAAAGAGAGAAAGTGAAGTTCTGCAATTACTTCATAAAAGTCAGTCACTATAGTTAGGGTTTTTATTGAATAATTTTAGTGTATTCCTCTCCATCCAAGTCCAATATTTATATCTTATTTATTTTTGGTTGTTACTGCAATGTTTTTTTTTTCCATATTTATATTTAGTTTAATCTAAGTTTAGCGTACGTATTACAATAA
The DNA here is from genome assembly GCA_034641835.2 of Pinus albicaulis. Taxonomy (NCBI): domain Eukaryota; kingdom Viridiplantae; phylum Streptophyta; class Pinopsida; order Pinales; family Pinaceae; genus Pinus; species Pinus albicaulis. Next base: position 982,209,810 of record CM076582.1, on the reverse strand, counting down.
CATTTTATTTCCTATAATTAATCTTGTTCTTAATTTTTTCATAAAATTTAAATATAAACTATAATAAAAAGTAAAGTCTATTTAGAAAATTAAATATTTTACATTTCATAAATTATTTGAAAATATTTTTTTCTTTATATTATGTAATTCATAAGGTAACTACTTGAGATGCCATATCATAATCAATTTTATCAACTTTTCAGAAATGTTGCCAATTAAATAACTTGTTGCAACTATGAGATTCACAGGTTCAACTACTCCCCTGTCATTTCAAAGTTTCAATCACAATTTTTCAGTCATTATATAATTTTCTATAATTTTCCCTGAAATTGACTAAATTGCAAATATAATTGTTTCCCTGAATTACTATGGTTTGAAAAATTGTTTCCTTGAACTACTTCATCTATCCGCACCAGCATGATAGCTTACGGAATATCACCATAAAGTCTAAAAGTCAACGTAATTCCAGTTCATATACCAAAAATTTCAAAGAATGTAAACCGCTTCTCAACGTACATCTGTTTTCAAATTCTTACGAATTCTTACATCAACGCGGTGTTCGGACTGTAAGTTTTAGAAGTGAAACGGTGTTCGAACTGTAAGTTTTAGAAGTGAAATTATTTCATTGCTGCATTGCTTTGATTTAAGTATTTTGCATTTTTGAACGAATGAATGTAAATAGCGAAAATAAATAAATCTACTGACCACGCTCCATCAAACCCAAACGATCGAGGTCTTTCTTTTAACAAGAAAAAAACTAAGGATGTCTTCGTAAATTCTAATGGACTATTCTATGGATCCGCGAACGAGAGAAATATGATTTAATGACCTAAGAGAAAGGGGTCCAGATCCTGGTTCTTCGTTCTTAGTAGAGTTCATCATTCTTATCGAACTTTAAATTTACAGTTTTTGTACCCCTGCTTTCGTCGTCCTCGTAAACAGGGAATAATTGATTCAAAATGCCAAAAACAACTTTGCTATTAAAATGAAACATTAATAATTAATAATTTTTTATCCGAACGCATGTCATTTAAAAGTGATTACAATGAAAAATTAATGAGGGGTAAACGGTAAAGGCTAAAAGAATCAAAATACATTAATTACAACGAAGTTCCGAGTGTTGGAATATTTGAAAATTCCAGAACAACAAGTGGAGAATAAAAATCTCTTCTTTAACACAGAGAAATTAAAATTTCACTCATAAAGGAGACAGAGTTTTCACTCTAAAACTATTTCATTAACTTTAGAAAACAAACTGATACACATCTAGACTGCATCAAAAACGCAGTGCCAATCAAAAGACTTCACTGTCTCAACTAAAACAATACACTGTCTGTGTATTTCTTATGCTCTGTCTCTGACAAAATAACACTACTCTGTTATACGCACTGCTGTGCTTTCCAATTCTGTTCTGTGTAATAACAAAATAATACAAATTGCCTCACGGGCTTTCTACTTTTTATATGCCACACATGTCATATAAAACATTACAAACTATAACTTTGAAATAAATTTAACTATTCTAAATGGCTCTCGAGCCCACCTTACAAATGCGCTTTGAACACGCGATTTAAATCAAACCTATAATGCATCGGGTCCGAACTTAATTAAAAAACAAATGACGAAACAACAAAAGAACTCCGATCTCCGATTGAGGGGCGGACTTGCAAACAACATTTAACTGCGCCATAATAAAACACCGCGTTCAGACTTGTAACACAAAATAGACGGTCCAACAAAAAACTCCGATCGCCGATTACAAACTAGATGCGATGACCAATATGCAATCCACTGCATAACTCACGTCGGGTCCGGACTTCAAACATGTTTCAAACGACCAACCGAAATGTTTCGATTGCCGATTGGGATCGAACCCACGATGAACCATTTAACTCTGTTGTATAAACAATCGTCGGGTCCACCATTTCTCATAACACAATCGGGCCAAATAACAAAGCACTCCTGATTGATTCTATTTGCGATATAATATTAAACTGCCGCATGGTCTGTGGGATCAGAGGACCTTTGCATTCGGCGGAGGGTGATTATTACATATTTCGATTGGGATGTGTGCATCACATCGGAATCAAATAAAAACAAAGGCTATGGTATATATGTGTTCATTCTACTTGTGGAACTCACCACATCAACAAGACACTTGTGCCGTGGGGACCACGGGGTTTAAAAGTACAACACCTGCATAAAAAAAATCTGTTCACTGTGTTTAAAATAAAAGGTACTCTGTTTTTCCAAATACAGAGTTTGTCCCCTAACACAAAATAAAAGGACTCTGTTTTTAAAAATAAAAAGACTACGTTGATTCAACCAAGAATTGAAACTGATTGTTCATTGCATTTAGAAAGCGGCTCGAGGAGAAAAAACTGGAAATTGAAAATGGAAAGCAGCTCTGCACAGCCACTGTTGAAAGTAACATTTCAACACTCCCCTTTACTTTCAACTGCTGGGTTATCAATCATACCTAGGCATTTTCTAAAAAATTCAAAACTCTTCTGTCCCAATGGCTTGGTCAGAATGTCTGCAAACCGCTCCTGAGTTCTGCAGTGCTCCAAAACAATTTCTCCATTGCTTACCAATTCCCTGATGTAATGAAATTTTGTGTCAATGTGTTTCGTTCTCTTGTGAAACATAGAATTCTTAGATAATGCAATAGCTGAGCTATTGTCACAAAAAATCAAGTTCCTTTTGCCTGCTCTTGGCACAAACTTCTTAGCGTCCTCCTCATCCAAGTTGCTTGACACGCTGTTGTTGTAGCTACCACATATTCTGCATATGCTGTAGACAACGCTACAATGGGCTGCTTCTTAGAAGCCCATGAAATGGCTCCTAAACCTATGTGAAAAACATAACTGGAAGTGCTCTTCCGATCATCTACACTTCCAGCCCAATCACTGTCAGTGTATACAACTAAATCTGAACATTCTGAAGAAGTATATAAAATACCAAACCTTTTGGTACCTTTAACATACCTCAGAATTCTCTTCGCTGCCTGCCAATATGCATCCTTTGGCTTTTCAATGAATCTGGAAATCAAACTAATAGGATGTTTTCCTGTGAGATAAAAATCTCATTTTCATCTTGTTCTACTTATATTCCTAAGAAGTATTTCAACAAACCCATGTCAGTCATTTCAAATTCTTCTTTCATGACTGTTTTAAAATTTTCAATAAGGTAATCATCATTACCTGTGAAAATAACATCATTAACATAAAAAACCACAATCAACATTTTACTGTCTTTTTCTTTGATGTAGAGGGTGGGTTCTTCCTCACACTTTTCAAATCCATTTTCCAGTAGATAGGATTCTATTCTACTGTGTCATGCTCTTGGTGCTTGCTTTAGCCCATAAAGATCTTTCTTCAACTTGCAAACTTTGTGCTCTTAGCCTTTCTTTTCATAGCCGAGAGGTTGTTCAATTTACACCTCTTCCATTAACACTCCGTTTAGAAATGCTGACTTCACGTCCATTTGGTAAACTTTCCACTTGTTTTGTGCTGCTATGGAAAACGCTGCTCTCACGGTTTCCATTCTAGCAACCGGTGCAAAATTTTCCTCATAATCTATCCCATGCTTCTGCTTATATCCTTTGACAACAAGTCTTGCCTTGTGTCTCTCTATTTTGCCTTCAGCATTACTCTTGGTCTTGTAGACCCATTTAACTCCAATTACATCTTTATCTTTTGGGAGTTCAACCAAATCCCAAGTCTTGTTTCTTTCTATGGCATTTATCTCCTCATCCATAGCTTCTATCCATTTCTTATCCTTAATAGCTTCTTCAAAATGAATAGGGTCATCAACATGACAATATAAAGCAAACAAAGAATTGATACCTTCATTTGCTACCTCTTGTTCATAAATGTAATTCAAATTTCTAAACTTCTTACCTCTTTCATTAGGTGTACAAATGCTTGAAGAAGCACTTGAATTTCCTCCTTGTGGTGTGTTTGGAGAAGTACTTTCATTTCTCATCAAAGGTGTGCCTTGCTGCCCTTGTGTTCGTGCTGCTGTTTGGGGATGTATTTCAGCCAACTCATCATCATTTTCATCATGAGATAAACAATGTTTAACATTCAATGTTTTCTCTATGCTTCCATCCTAAGCTTCCTCCTCAATAAACTGAACATCTCTGCTCACACTAAATTTCTTGGTGGATGGGTTATACAACCTATAAGCTTTGGATTCTTCACTGTATCCAATCAAAATACATTTCTCCCCCTTACTGTCCAACTTCTTCCTTAGCTGATCTGGAATGTGTGCATAAGCCACACATCCAAAAACCTTCATGTGTGTGACACCTTGCTTTGTGCCACTCCATGTCTCTTCCGGCAATTTGTTCATTACTGCTTTTGTAGGACACCTATTCAAAATGTACGCTACACAATGTATAGCTTCATCCCAATCATAATTAGGAAAATGCTTTGCCTTTAACATACTCCTTACCATGTCCATTATGGTTCTATTCTTCTTTTCGGCTACTCCATTTTGCTATAGAGTATATCTAGTTGTAAAATGCTTATGAATACCATTTTCTCTACAAAAACATAGAAAATCTTTAGAGATATACTCACCTCCTCTATCAGTCCTTAGGACTTTGATATGTAGCCCACTTTGGTTTTCAACAAGTTCTTTGAAATTGCAAAATCTTTCAAACACTTCACTTTCGTTTTTCAAAAAGTAAACCCAAGTTTTTCTTGTAAAATCATCTACAAATGTTAACATGTAGTGGCTGCCAGCAAGCGATGGAGTTTTCATCGGTCCACATAAATCTGAGTGGACAATCTCTAAGGGTGCTTTCGCCCTTATGCTTTTCTCGGAAGGAAAACTTTCTCTGTGTTGTTTCCCCAAGATACAACCTTCACAAAGGCTTTCCGGTTTCTCTATCAATGGTAAACCTCTTACCATTCCTTTTTTGTTCAACAAGTTAAGACCTCCAAAGTTGAGATGTCCAAATCTCAAGTGCCACAACCAATTATCATCTTTTGGTTCGTTTTGGAAGGCCTCTTGTGTCACTGCTGCTATCTCTTCTTAATTTTTCAAATCTGCTCTCATTCTGAGAGGAAACATCTTGTTCTTTGTCATCTTCACTTCAACAATACATTGTTTGCTAGGTGGTTTATCCATGATGGTACAAACATCATCCTCAAAAAAAACATTATACCCCTTTTGAACAAGTTTTCCAACACTTAAGAGGTTACACTTCATTCCTGGAACATAATAGACATCTGCTATGGATTTCTTCGCACCTTTCCTTGTTAAAACATTTACATCACCCTTTCCCATAACATAAACTTTGCTATCAGTTCCTAGTGTGACTTGTGACTTCACACTCTCATCTAGCATAGAAAACATTGCTATGTTTTATGTCATATGGTTACTACAATCGGAGTCTAGAAACCATAAGTCTTCATTCTTTTCTTCAGCGATATTACAAGCTAAAAACAATTTGTCTTGGCTGATATTTTCTCTAGTAAAATTTGCATTTGTTCTATTTCCCATATCATGCTGCTTCTTTCTACATTCATTAGCATAATGTCCATATTTTTTACAATAGTGACATTGGACATTGGACTTATCAGACCTTTGTCCTTGAGCATTTTGTTGACCACTTTGCTAGCTTCTGCCTTGGCCTTGATGCTGATTTGGATTGCTGCACCTTCCTTGAGCATTCTGCTGACTATTTCTTCCACCTCTATTTTGGCTTCTGCCTCTTCCTCTTTTGTTTCCTCTGCCTTGCCCTCTTCCTCTTCCGAAAGGCATCTGGGTATTAAAGGCATGTTCCAGAGATGAGTTTTTACTCCTACCCAATCTCTGCTCATGGGTCATCAGTGATGCATGCAGTTCATCCACTGAAAAATTCGTGAGATCCTTAGTCTCCTCTATGGTGGTGAAAATCACATCGAATCTTGAGGGCAGACTCCTTAAGAGTTTTTCCACAATCCTCTTGTCTTCAAGGGTATCTCCATGAGAACTTCTCTGTGTGACCATTCCAATCACATGAGTGAAGAATGAGTCAATAGTATATGACTCTTTCATACAGAGAGTCTCAAAGTCCCTCCTCAGCAACTGAAATTTTGTTGTCTTCACTTTTTCCATGCCTTGATAGGCTATCTTGAGAGTTGTCCATGCTTCTTTGGATCTCTTAGCTGCTGCTATCCTAGGAAACACATTGTCATGCACTGCTTGATACAAATAGTAGAGATCTTTGGAGTCTTTCTTCTTATTGTTCTTCAGCAACTCCCTTTCTGCCTGAGTGAAATCATAAAACTCATTTTCATCTGCTGGCTCTTCAAAGCCATCCTCAACAAGTTCCCATAAGTCTTGGGAAGCAAATAAAACTCTCATAGTTATTGAACAGTAGTCATAATTTTTCCCATTAAATTGTGGGAGCTGGGTATTTCCAATACCTATGCTAATGCTGGCTCCAGCCATTCTGCACTCTTAACTATGCTTTGAAAACACTTGATTGTGTATTTTAAATAACTGACTGTTCTACAACAGTAACACAATCATTTGTATAAAGAAATACCTTGAATTCCTTTTGGCTGAGTCTTCACACTGCTGGAGAAGTTGCTGCAACAAAGAAATCTTTTCCTTCAGCTTCTTTGACCTTCAAAGAGCCCGGACTAGCTCCGATACCATGTTGGAATATTTGAAAATTCCAGACCAACAAGTGGAGAGTAAAACTCCCCTCTTTAACATAGAGAAATTAAAATTTCACTCACAGGAGACAGAGTTTTCACTCTAAAACTATTTCATTAACTTTCAAAAACAAACTGATACAAATCTGGACTGCTTCAAAAATGCAGTGCCAATGAAAAGACTTCACTATCTCAACCAAAACAGTAAACTGTCTGTGTATTTCTTACGCTCTGTCTCTCACAAAATAACACTGCTGTGTTATATGCACTACTGTGCATTCCAATTTTGTTCTGTGTAATAACAAAACAATACAAATTGCCTCACGAGCTTTCTACTTTTTATATGCTGCGCATATCATATAAAAAATTACAAACTATAACTTTGACATAAATTTAAAACTATTCTAAATGGCTCTCGGGCCCACCTTACAAATGTGCTTTGAACACGCGATTTAAATCAAACCTATAATGCATCAGGTCCGAACTTAATTAAAAAAAAAATGACCAAACAAGAAAACAACTCCAATCTCTGATTGAGGGGCAGACCCGCAAACAACATTTAACTGCGCCATAATAAAACATCGGGTCTGGACTTATAACACAAAACAGATGGTCCAACAAAAAACTTCAATCGCTGATTACAAACCAGATGCGATGACCAATATGAAATCCACTGCATAACTCATGTCGGGTCCGGACGTCAAACATGTTTCAAACGACCAACTGAAAAGTTCCGATTGCTGATTGGGATCAGACCCGCGATGAACCATTTAAATATGTTGTATAAACAATCGTCGGGTCCACCATTTCTCATAACACGACCGGGCCAAATAACAAAGCGCTCCCGATTGATTCTATTTGTGATACAATATTAAACTGCCGCGTGGTCTGTGGGACCAGCGGACCTTAGCATTCGGCAGAGGGTGATTATTACATATTTTGATTGCGATGTGTGCATTGCATCGGAATCAAATAAAAACAAAGGTTGTGGTAATATGTGTTCGTTCCGCTTGCGGAACTCGCCACATCAACAAGACACTTGTGCTGTGGGGACCACGGGGTTTAAAATTAAAATGCCCGCATAAAAAAACCTGTTCACTGTGTTTAAAATAAAAGGTACTCTATTTTTCCAAATACAGAGTCTGTCCCTGAACACAAAATAAAAGGACTCTATTTTTCAAAATAAAAAGACTATGCTGATTCAACCAAGAACTGAAACTGATTTTTCACTGCATTTAGAAAGTGGCTGGAGGAGAAAAAACTGGAAATTGAAAATGGAAAGCGACTCTGCACAGCCACTGTTGAAAGTAACATTTCAACATCAAGAAGAAAATAGTTTGGAGAAAACGACTAAAAAAAAAAAAAGCACGAGCTGGAGCTTCCGTAGTGAAAAGTAGTTTTCTCCAGTAAATTTGATTTCATAGATGAATTAAAGGACATATTTAAAGCTATTAGAATGGTTATTAAGGAAAATAACATATTTTTATCTCTTCCTAGGCAGGATTTATTTTTAATAAAAAAATTTGCAATAAGAAAAGAAATAATCACTATTATAAAATTGATTTGGTCAGTTTCTATACTGCAAAAGGCAAATACATGTTGCATTAGTATCTTCTTGCTGGTGATCCTTGTTGTTTTGATGGTAGACCAAGAAATATCCAAGCAAATTCATCTCTAAGTATCGCAATGGTTATTGTTTAGAGAAAAAACTATGTATGGAGTTAATTATGGATATAATGTACAAATACTTTTGCAAAAGAAACAAAGAAGAACCGCATTTGGTAGGTTGCACCAAATAAGCCTACTCTAAGTGAAATTAAGACGAGAAAAGCCATAAATTTGATTGGATCTGATCTTTGTGGTGGTGATTTTCAATCACATTGAAAAGATCACATTAAAACAAAAACAAATGATCTGATTCCACCCAGATTACACAGATCTGATTCCACCCAAATTACACAGGTGGATAGATAAATTGTACCTAAATTTAATACCACCCAGATTACACAGGTGGATAAATAGATTGTACCTAAATTTAATAGGTTATTTTTGGGTTTGAAATTGAAAACATGTGGATAAATAGATTATATTTAAATATAATAAGTTATTTTTGGGTTTTAAATTGAAAACATGAACAAATAAACAATATATTAAACAAAAATTACCCTCTTAAAATCAAATTTTGTTTCACTTATTTATTTAAGAATCAAAATTTCTGACATACAATTCCAATATACACCACACACAATATAGACCACACCTACATCCTACATATGTAGTTAATAATAATTAGTGTGGTTCACCACTCAAAGTACTGGCTGTCGTAATGTCTAGATCATTGGGGGATTTTTGCATGAGCTTCTCCCAAACAACAGAATAGTAAGCATATGCCAATTGAATACTTATATACATTTATTTTCGAGGTTAACTAAGTTTTACAAAAATATATAAATCGCATGGAAATATGTTTTCATTATTGAGGCATGATTATAAACCTTTCATTGAAATACGCATTCATTATCTTGAAATTTTGTGGATAGATATTAAATATTAAGGATATACAAATTTATACGTAATGAATTGCAATAATGTTGCTATGATATTATGAAGAAAAATGAAGGTTGGCGAACCACTTGTATGGCAAAGGGTCCCTCATACACTGCATTTTCGCGAAATTATGATGGCACCTATGCCATATCCAATGAACATCGGATTAACCTTCATCTTGTTTACTTCCTCATTCTAAGTCTAAACTCTGCATTTTATATAAATTACATATCTTGTCTATCTATTCTCGGAAGCTGCATTTACTGTCTCTATAACATTCATGAAATCTATTATAGTCTACGGAAACCATAACCAAAATATATAGATAAATAGATTTCCTTTGAAGAAAGACAAAGCAGGTGCATATTTCGTGTAACATCCCAAACCTGAATAATTTAGTCAGATCTAGCACATTCATGTGTTTTCAAAAAAAAAATCATTCAGTAAAAAACCATGAACATAGACAGGATCTAGAAATGCAGCCTTTTATTTATATTATTAACTGAAAACAAAGATACATGCCCACACCAAAAATATTTGAGCCTTTTTAGTTGCATGCTCAGCTACTCATTAAAACAGAAAACCAATACTGAAGCACAATCGTGGACCCTGGATGGATCCAGGAGACAAATTCACCACTGGGTTTTCGTCCCGGGATCAATGTTAGAACTGGCGAGGCCAAGTTCTCAACCCAAACATAATAAGATAGATAATACCATAATGATTCTAAATGCCTCACTTCTATCTCATTTTATAGGCTTGATGGACCTTATTTTATTATTTTTCCTTCGAAACCATCAACAAATACCATGAGCCAATACCATGGGAAAAGACCACGATAATACCATGGATCGTTTTCATCCACTTTGACCAGATCAAGGAAGGGAATATTACAAATCCTCTGGCCTAAAGATTTCTTGTCCTCAAGCGATCCACTTCTATCCACAACAGAAGAATTTGTCCATTGATACTAGGAAACCATGCAACCTGATGTACTATTCTATCCCTCGATGTCAAATGGTCCTGAATGGATCCTTTGATACCTGGATCCCAAAAAATCCTTCAACCAATCCTCCCCTCAATAGATTTACTTGGATCCCAAACAATCCTTTCGCCAATCCCGCCCCCAATGGATTCTCCCGGATCCCAATCGCACCTAAATCTTGGGACCTGTGGGTTATGGTACCATTTCAACCCTCCATCACTTCCTGCACCAAAGGGCCCAAGCTGCAATATGCCCTCCGTTGTGGGTATCCTCCAAAGAATCAACCTATCAATAGAATACCAACTCATAATCTCTCGCCAATCCATACTTGGGGAAGGATGAATATCTTCAAATCTACTATGTTGATGTTATTCAATGCTCAATTCATGCTTCTTTACTTGGTTACCCAACATGATGCAGTTGGAGAACTCTGCCCTGCTCTTCCCAATGTATAAAGGTGGGTTGTTGGTAGTGTTGCAAGACTTATCTATGTACTCCTGTAGAGGGTTGCTCTGGAATTCCAAACTATACTCATCTTGCTGCCTTGTGAGGAATTTGAGTTGTTTCTCAATACTAGATAGCTTGGTCATTGATTCGGCACATACTCCTATGAGCTCCTCAATTTTCCCGTTCTCGTGTAAGAAAATGTCTTGGACTGTTCTGATTCTCTGCTTCAACATTATGAGATCTGTCTTGAAATGCATGATCCTTTCCTAGAAGTCTTTCACTAGCAATTCTAGTGCCCTGCTAAATGTCTCTATATTTGACATTACCGGATGCCCCACGACCACAGCTTCAACTTGAGCCTTTGACCAACACTCTAGGAATGGCTTATTTTGCAAATTATGTTTGTCATGTTGCTCCGCATGATCATACTCATCATGTTGGTTCACTATGGCTGGATCCTCACTCAAACCTCCCAGGTCTCCTTCATCTGTGGAGACAATATGTTCATCCCTTTCAACTGTCGAACATAGAAGCATTGGTGGAATTTTATCTATACTTGATTGTTCATATTCTTTATGGATATTCCCCTGGGGATCTACGAAATCCATTGTATAGGAATCAACCTCATCAATGGCATTAGGTAGAATTTCCTCATGCACTTCCAAATGTTTGTCATCTTGCAAGCCTCCCTAGATAATGTCACAATGTTGCTCACCATCTTGAAGATCAATAGACCCAACTACAAAAGACTCCCCATGATTTGAAGTAATCTCCTCTTGTTTTGTCTTTTTTGCCTTCTTCTTATCCACTGGACAAGAATGGTTAAGGGTCCAAGGTCCCTTGCAGATAAAGCATAGTCCTCTCCTCCTTAGTTCATTCTTGTTGCAGATTTTTTTCTTGCCTTCTCCATCAATCCTTCTCAACTCCTTCTTGGTCAACACCTTTCTGAGCCATTTTATGTTTTTCTTGACGAATTTCTGGACTAGATTCCTTCCTCCAAATGGTCAACAATTTGGATCTTAGTATCTTGCATATGTCAGCATCTCCTTTTAAGAACAGAGACACACTATTTTGCATGCATGCTTTGACATGGTCTGAGTGAGCTGATGTAATACTGGTATAAATTTTTTGGAGAAACTGAAAGATCAACTCGTCACATTCCATATTCAGCATGAATGTGCCAAAGCTTAACTCTGCCATGATTTTTAAAATTCTGCACCGCTTTTGATAAGTAGGACACATGATGTTGTTCAACCCCTGAAGGGCTTCTACTATCAACTGTAGTATATCTGTCATGAGACAATTATTGTAGGGCATTAATGGTGATGTTCGAGCTATGATCCTACTGAGACAAGAAGCAATTGTGAGGCTAACCTCTTCATTAGGATGTTCCTAAAGTCTGGGTTGTATTAATGCAAGCATGGAGGGTTTGAGAGCCGAACTGAGCTTCTTCCATTCTGGTTGTCCTACCTTGGACAAACATATGTTTAATTCCTCCAACTTATAAAGGTCTATAACTGATTTTGTTTGTTGCAATTAAGAGCCGAGTGCGAAGAGCTTAGCTCCTCTTCTTTGTCCTTCCTTCACCTCCCATGGTTGCTTTTGTTGTAGAATGACATGGACCCTTTTTTAGAATGGTCTCCTTTGACTATCATTTTGGTCTCTGGAGATATGGCTCCTTAAAGGACCATATATCTTCAATAGTTCATTAAAAAAATTTTGGTTTTTTTCCAGAATTTCTTCAAGACGATCCATCTTCACATAGCAAGACAAAAAAATATACAAAAATGTATTATGCCTTCTCACATTTTTATTTTGGCCCTAATGAAACTAGGTTAAGTCGGTGCCAACAAAGTATATAAATAATACAACCTCTTGAAATAATATTTCAGCACTTGATTTGGAGATATGCTGCCCAAATACACTTTCCCTTTTGCACAAGACAATATTCTGATTTCAATGTATGTGTAAACTCATCTCATGATGGCAGACTTTAGCAAGTCCCGAAATGATGCACTATGAAGAAATACCCTCAACAACACTGTATCAAAGATTTTTTTTATTTTTTTTTTAATTAATTTATTAAATCCTTACATCTCCCAAACTAAACTCAACTTTTTGTTCCTTCCCTTTTCTTTATAAATCAAGCTCCTAAAAAAAATATCAACCCCTATCATAATTTTCAAAACTATAAACATGGCTTGAAATTGTGATTCAAGTCCATTTACCCACTTTCACGCTCCAAATACATCTCTTGATTAAGAAAAACTCAACTTCGTTCTAAATGTTGACGGCTGAACCAATCCTCCTCCTTGACTTTCCAGAAGATCAGACCAGGTTAGATCAATTTCTGCTCCTTTTGCAACACACAAATTATTCTTTGAATCAACTGAAAAATGAAACCAACTTGGGTGATACTTAATACCACCGAAGATCGAGACGTCTGCTAGGGTGAGAATAAATACCACTGAAGTTTCCTTCATAAAACCCTGAGGCTGACAAGATGCACAACTCTGATACCACTGTAAGATCCCAAACCTAAATAATTTAGTCAGATCTAGCACATTCATGTGTTCTCAAAAAAAAAAAATTCAGTAAAAAACCATGAACATAGATAGGATCTGGAAATGCAGCCTTTTATTTATATTATTAACTTAAAACAAAGATACATTCCCACACCAAAAACATCTGAGCCTTTGCAGTGGCATGCTCAACTGCTCATTAAATATAAAGAAAACACTGAAGCACAATCGTGGACCCTGGATGGATCCACCAAACAAATTCACCACGAGGTTTTCATCCCAGGATCAATGCTAGAACTACACAGGCCAAGTTCTCAACCTAAACACAATAAGATAGATAATACCAGAATGATTCTAAATGTCACTTATATCTCCTTTTATAGTCTTGATGGACCTTATTTTATTATTTTTCCTTGGAAACCATCGACAAATACCATAGAGCAATACCATGGGAAAATACCATGATAATACCATGGATCGTTTTCGTCCATTTTGACCAGATCCAAAAAGGGAATATTACATTCCAAAAACCTAGAAAATAAATTAATCAAACCAATGAAGCAGAGCAGAAGAGGGTAGGCATAAGTAGATGGGAGACTGCCCACATTTATCTATTCTTTAGCTGCTTCACTCTCCGAATGAAACTTTTAATAAAAAAAAAAAAAAATCCTATAATATTTTTCCAGGATGCAAAGACTAATAAAAAAAAAATATTATAGAGTTAATAAAGACCATGACACCGTGCCTTGTTCTATAATGAAGTGGAAAATAAGGCCTTTAATGGGTGGTCTCTTTCCAAAAATATAAAACAAGGTATTTTGGTTAAGGACCTACAATCCAATTAAAACTCTTTTAACAAGGATAGATCAATAAACAACAACTTTTTAAATTTTATTTTTGGATAAGGATACGTGTTTTATAATATTATAAATATTATTTTTTATGACACTTTAATTTAATATTATATTTCTTAAATAATTATAGATTTTATAATATGTTAAATGAGACATTTTTTTATAATGTTTGAAAAAAAAATTAAGTGTAAAATTAATCTTTATATAAATATGTGTTGTTCCATAGTTTTGTTTTTATCACCCAAATTAGAATTTATGCTCTAAAATATTTGCATATAAGTTAATTGTATCTAAATTAACTTAGAATCATTTTATGGGTATATCAAATTTGAGTTTTAACTGAAATTGATAAGAATTTGGAAGAGTTAGCCGAAATGGATATACTAAGAAAATTAGAAATCTAAAATGAGTATGTGATAATTATAACAAAGTTTCTCATAAAGTGTATTCCATGTTTATTTTTTGGAGTTAAATATTATAATTTGTATTAGTAAATGTTTAACTAATATTGGTCACCACTCAAATTTATTGCTAAAATTAGTTTCCCATTCAAGCACAAGAGCTTACATAAATTTTAGTGGGTAATAACCAAAACTCCTAATAAAAATGTTGTGAAACAATAAATAATGGTGAGTAATAACACATGGTAAATATGTTTATTTATGTTGGAAGTAATGCTTCCATGTATTGTTGTGAGTTGACATTGTGAGTTTCCAAGTGTCAATCTAGAAGTTGTTTCTTATGTATCAATTATAGTTGTGATCTAGATGTGTGGAATGAAAGAAATGGCTAAAATGACACAATTACAGAAATATAGTCATATATTATGCACAAATGATGTATGTGCACACACACTCACACACACATATTACAGTCAGATTACTCTATTAAATAGAGTTTCTGAGATCCAACTTATTCCTAATTTATAGAAAGAAGTTGAGAGAATTTCTCAACCGTCACAAACCAACTTTTTAAATATGGAATGTAAGCATTAACTCCAACATCCCCACTTAATGATTACATTACATAAAAATAAAAAAATAATCAAGCTTATCAGTAGATGCTCCATCAAGTTGCCTCATAACCCTTGGAAAGGTGTAGTTGGCAAGTTGGATTCCCGAGTTCGCTTCCTCAACTCCCAAATCAAGGACCTCTCGAAGTCAATTACTGGACAGCATCCCAATCTGTCGCATAACCTCATTAGGAGACCACTTCCACATCTACCACTAACGAGGGATCCTTCCCTAGATCCGCAACTGCCATATTATCTGTACAACCATCCATATTGAGCCTTACTGCCACTTGATCTCTTCGAAAACAATTGATTGCAATCACTGAACTACTAGTCATTCTATGGACGAGCTCCCATCCACCGAGATACATGGGTGCCAACTGCTGTACTCGCCAGTTATCTAGGGAAGCCGTCTAGATACAAAATGTATCTAGAATCATTTTTGCAAAATAACCTTTTTATCTAGTTTGAAATTCATCACTTAATTTACAAATAATTTATAATACTAATATCAGATAACATATACTCTTGTTCGCAGACACCATTCCAAGGCATTTAAAAAAATCTATATATCTCCAGACCAGTTTCCAAAGTAAGAACAGAACAACTCATACTTTTAACTGGTCAAAGAAACAGCTACTTGAACATCAACATCATATGGACTGGGATTAAAAATTCTCAAACAATACCCCTTTATTGCCACGACCGTGAAGTCGATTTGAATACTTGAAGCGATGCAAATCACCATTCCAATCAAACCAACGAATCTGTAGAATGCCTAATTCTCGTTAGGCCAATGACACCATTTGACAAGAGGTTAATTCGTGGAAGATTCCACCAAGCTGGCTGCGTCCATGTGTTAAAGTCATTCCACATTACCTTGCAGCCAACTCCATTTCACTGCACATCTACTCTGAATACATGGAAATCCACGGCTTTCCAAGAACCCAGATCACACCTCCTTTTCTAAAATAGCGAGAAAATCGTGTTGACCTTAAAATCAGGCACCAGGTATGGCACAATATCTTTCCACATGGACTGGTCGCCTCCAATTCTGTGTGACAAAAGTACTCAGAGGCCAGTCATTTTAAAACACCTCGCTGCATTAGTTCTTCAAACCAGTAGCTACTCAAAATTCTTAGTAATGGGGTTCTTGCGAGTTACAGGGATCAGACCTACCATGATAACGTAATAATAATCTCCCGATTCTTTATTCACCATTACCTAGATTCACAATTTGCCTAACTGATTGTGCACACAGATGCTTGGAAAGATAAAAAACAATTAATTCAGATGGGAAAAGCGTAATATGACAGCGAACCGACAAGGGGTCAATTTATAGATAGAGTAAAAGCTTAAATTTATTAAATGGAATAACATGAAACTGAAAGAAATGGCTAGTAACAGATCTAGCCGAGGCGTTGATCAATTCTTGAATTCTCCTCTATCCCACCAGGTAGCCCTGCATGTAGCCATACTGCAATCTGAGCCACGGTTTCCATGGTCGCACTGAAATATAGTAACACAGCAAATGATTCACACAAGCATCTACAACAGGGAAACTCGAAAATATAGTAACACAACAAATGATTCATGCAAGCATCTACAACAGCAAAACTCAAAACTCCTTGTTGTGTCCAGACGCAATCCAATTAACATGATCTTCTTCCCCAAAGACTTACACTCACACCACACAGGCTATTCTGTGCTCTGATACCATGAAAGAAATGGCTAAAATGACACAATTACAGAAATATAGTCATATATTATGCACAAATGGTGTATGTGCACACACACTCACACACACAGATTACAGTCAGATTACTCTATTAAATAGAGTTTCTGAGATCCAACTTATTCCTAATTTAGAGAGAGAGGTTGAGATAATTTCTCAACCGTCACAAACCAACTTCTTAAATATGGAATGTAAGCATTAACTCCAACATGGAAGTTGGTGTTCTATGTCTTATATATTATATATTTGTAACTATCTTGATCAATAAAAATAAAATATCTGTGTGTTTGGTGTTGTGTAATAGCTATGTGATCTTTTTATCAATTTCTAACAATTTAAATCTTGTTCTTTTTCATATTTTTTTTTTATAAATAAACTTAATGTTATTTACTAATTTGAATTATTTTAAAATACAAAATATTAAAAATAATTTATAGCACACAAAATATATATTTTATCAATTTTAAAAAACTAATTTTAGAGAATTTATAATGGTAGCTTTGTAAATTTGTTATTATTTTCGTAATTAAATTTAAAGTATAATTTTTTAAGAATATTTTAAATGTAATTTATTGAGAGTTTATATTGTGACAAGTTAATGAAATCAACCTAGATATATAAATTTGATGATAGTATGAAATGAAGTATGATGGACGGGCCGAAGCCAGAAACAACACCCCTGTTACAAGCCGGCCATGGAGGTGAAGGAGGTTATCATGGAGTATGAAGACCTATGGGGGCGGGTGGCAAGTTTGTAGAATCGGGCTCTGATCAGACGATGGATGTTTGCAAATAGAAAAGAGGTTGACGTGGTGGAATGGGTGAAGCAGTTCTAGAACCCTATTCTAGGCTACACTCCAAAGGTGAGTATGCTGCTTGATAACTGGTTCAATATTCATTTTATGAATGAGGGGGATGTAGCCAAGATTATTCAAAAGATGTGGGTACGTGGAAAATGTTTCATGCAACTTTTACCCTGGTATCTGGGCTTCAACCTAGTTATGGAAGCACCAAAGAGAAAAGTGGTGTGGGTGAGGTTGCCTGGGCTACTGCTTGAGTTTTGGACATTGAGGCTCTTAGGGCGATTGGCAACTCTATAGGGTTTACCAAATACATCGACCCTCGAATCATTAGCACTAGTGATAAGATAATTGTCTGGCTATTAGTGGAGGTATGTTTCTCGGGGGCTTTATCGAGGGATGTCGACCTCATGTGGGGACAATGAAGGCACATAATTTTTTAGAGGTAAATCCCCTCTGCGGACAAAGGCGATCCCTACTAGCCCAGATCGGGTCTAGCAATAATCGTAACACGCTAAGGCACAGGTTCCTAATTACAATAAACCAACTTGCGAAGAAGGCCTACCTCAAGTCCAACGCTATTGTTCGTAGAGACGATGACACTCCTGTTTCCTTGTTCTAGTAGATCACAATCCTCTCGCTTACCGCGATCGAACACCTGCACACACAAGAAACACGACAAACACAAGCGTAAAACCCAATATATATAATTATGTATCAGTTAGAGAAGACACAACTCATGATCATAATGAACAATATGAGTGGAACCATAACCAATAGTCTCTTATCATTAATTCATCAAAGGAAAATACAACCTGGCTCTGACGTTGAACCTTCCTTTGGCAGGTCGTTAGCGGAATACGTCTCGGTAAAGCTTGTCGGGAATGGGGACAAGCCTCTCTCTTCGATCGTCAATCTCCTTGCTATGGATTTGGCACTATGATGACTATCAAAGCTCTTGTAGCATTCTTTTGGCTCTGAAGGCTCTTGGAGATTAGCTTGTAAAGGGAAATGTCAAGCTTATATAGATGGTGGAAGGGGAGTTAGGATCCCTACAATCATGGGCTTGGCCCTATCATCAAGGAAGATTCCATGAGAGGTGGAAAACTACTTCCTCTACATGGAGATCCGGAGCCAAACGTTCCAACTGAATTTAGAGACCAGTTCAAGAGTTGGTTAAATTCAATCTTCCACCATTTATTTTTAAAAAACACCCTTTATGAATCCTGGCGCGAGTGTGACTCTGAGACAGAGCGCCAATTAGCGCACCCTCTTTGAAGAATTTCCCCCATTGGCGTGGGTATAACACAGGCTAGTCGCGCCAAGGATGAAAAGGCTATTTTTATGGTTTTTCACAAGGAGATGTCTTTAGGGAAATGAAAGTCTATGTCTAGGGGAATGCCATGAAAGTGTTTTCAGGTTATGTCACTGCTCACAGGCCACGAAATGAGCTGTCCAATGTGCGGGATGGGGAATTGCAGGGACAGTGAAAAATTACTATGTAACAGATGCCCCCTAAAGCATGAGGCCCGAAAGAGAGAGAGGGGTGAAATGCTTTACGAGAACGTGTCCAACCGAAAACACCGCCATTGGAAAACCTGCGTAGAGAAGTACAACTGATATCTCAAATATATGATATATGTGGTATGGGTGCAGCGATCCATAACAGAGTATACAATAATCTAGATCCAAGGTATGGACACAGCCATCCAGTGAGGATCGATAAATAGACTCAGGTATGGTCGCAACCATCCAATGAATGAGTCATGTAACTAATCATAATAATCCACAAAATCACAGCCTGGATTCTAAACAGACGAAATCCAGGGTCTTGCGCTCCATCTCGACCCGAACAAAGTACAAGTTCAAGCATGCTAATGAGTGAGCTGAATTCAAACATGCAAGAACATCGCCTGATTACCAGCCAATGATGAAAGTTGTTAACAGATGCGAGAGGTACTGCCAATAATGACAATGGCCCTCAAGGTACTATAGGTACAATCTACGACATTCGAATCAATGAGTTGACATCGAACACCCATAGAATCAATCGATCAGAGGCCAATGATGAAAACCTCATGTCGAACACGAAGAACCTGCCATTGAGGCATGCAGGCTCCAAGGTACGAGAAGGGAGTCTCTAGATCAGCTTCCTAGATAATGAGCTGAAGTTGACAGGAAGTGACCTTGATCGAAGGTGGGCCATAGTGTTTCCCACATCATCGACACGAGACAGAGGAACATAATGTCTTTGTGAATCAGGATCAGATGAGAATCAGAGGAAGGTTGAAATTCTGCAGAGGTCAACTTCTCTTGAACATATGGTGGCACGACAGTGAGTTTGGCAGTATTTGACATCAATAGATCAAAGGCCATGATGACGAGGCAAAAGAGCAAATGAGAGGTCAAAAGGGATCACCCAATCCCACGGAGGCAAGTGAAAAACGAGATGAGATGTCCCCAACCCGACACGAATGCAGAGAAGTGCCATGTTCAAGAGCGACATACTGCCGACACGACAATTATGCTGGCTCCATTTTTCCCCAGCATTTCTGGCGAGTACCCCAATTTTTTTTGAAAATAAGCTTGAAGGGGATAGCATATGCTTGTCGTATAAGTCCGTCTTTCGGACAAATCCATTCTAGTACATTTAACGAGCCCTAGGAAGGAGTAACTCAAATATCGTCATTACGACTGGATCCGATGTCATCAGGGTTTAACGAGTCTGAAAAAGGAAGAACTCGGTGTATTTTCATGTTTAGAGAGTTTGAAAAGACAGCGGAAAAGTAAACTCCAACAGTCCCTTTTCGTAGATAGTTCCTCAAATCGAAAAAGGTAGAAAACTATGTTTGAGGACACCTCCTAATCGTGATAGGCTAGGGTATTCCTTTTTCATAAATAATCTATCCCAGCTCGAAAAAGGGGTAAACGTATACTGGGTAGATGTTGTTTCGTGGCCACTTTAACGAGATCAAAATGACAAGGGCCTCGATAATCTTTTCATGTTTAGAGAGTCAGAAAAGAGCTGAAAGTTGACTCCTCCTGGAGGAACGAGTGGTATAAATGGTAGCAACTGGTTCTGGTAATGGTGGAACTGCTCAAAACAAATAAAGGTTAAGAGGATGGCTAACAATACCACTCATCGCAGCGGTTCCTCAGGAATGGGTAAGACAACCAAGTGAAGGCATATGATCGGCTAAGCAGATAGTGACGATGGAGTGAGAAAACCAAGGCTCATCTGGCAAAAATAGGCTGATAAAATGGAAATCACGAGAGGTAAAGGGAATGGTTTCATTTTTACACAAGATTGAAATCAGAAAACTCTGCTTGAAGTTGGTTTCATTTTTACACAAGCTTGAAACAAAGATAAACTATGCTTGAAACTAGTTTCATTTTTACACAAGCTTGAAACGGAAAAAAACTGTGCTTAAAAAAGTAAGCATGCCCCCAGCATGGTGACTCAATTCGAGGTACATGCCCCCCAAGCTTCAGTCCATATGAAAGGCAAATGGAGAGAAGGTTCAAGTTACGAGATCAAGAGAAAGACTCGACTGGGATTTTATGAGATCTTAGCAAAGACTCGAATTGAATGGGAATATGTTTCATTGTTTTAAAGAGGTTGACACATTAAAAGAACTATCCTCAGGACACCTTGTTTCATGGTTTAAGGAGCTTGGCACAAGACAAGGAACTCTGCTCCCCAGCTTGTTTAATTTTTTAAGGAGCTTAACACAAGAAAATGAACCTTGCTCCGATGGCCTTGTTTCATTTTTTAAGGAGCTTGACACAAGAGAACGAACTATGCTCTGACTGACCTCATCATAATGAACAAGAAGTCATCGCTTCCAATATTTCCACTCCCGATGGAAGGAAAACATCTTGGAAGTCAGGACCCAATGCCCCCAGCACCTGATGCACAATGGCACTATCATTGGGTACAGGCACGGGGTAGGTAGCCACATATTTGACCTATCATGGGGCAGATACAATGGGTGGATAAAAAGTAGGAAGGGATGATGGTGGGCTAGCTGCCATATCAAGACCAAAGAACGAAACCTGATCAATGGTCACGATCTGTCCTTCATGTGGAAAACAGACCACATGAAAAAGGAAGGAGATGAGCATTCCCATGGCATAGGTGTAATCACACCCCAAGAGAAAATTGAAATCCAAGGGACCTAGAACAACCATCACATTCATATGGACGGTTTTTCCTCCCAAAGTAACAGGTAACCTTGGAAGGATCCCTAACAGTTGACTCGTTCTTCTGTTAAATGCCAACAGATTCCGTGTAACAGGCGCAAGCGACGGTGAATCGAAAGCGTGCCAAGTAGTTGAGGATAGAACACTAACAGATGCACCTTCATCTATAATGGTGCTGGGTACAACCAGACCAAAGGCTTGTACTGTTACCTCAAAAGGCACATAAGACGGAAGGTGGTATCCTGCAAATCGACTCCAGTCAAAGGAAGCGATCAAACTACTCTGAGGGGCTACCATCAAACCAAGAAGGTCTTCCCCTGGTGTTACGAAAGAAGGAGCATTCTCCACGACCTCCATCTCGAAGGTGGGATGGGTATCCTCCAAGACCTCCATCACGGGAGCAACTTCTTGAGGTATAGGGATAGGAGAATCTTTCTCCAAGTCCAAGGAATCTGAGGAAACAAGAAGAACCTGAGGGATGTGAGTTCCACTCTCGACGGAAAAGACCTGGTGCACCATAGACGGGGCTAGTTCAACCGATCCCACGACCAATGGTTGGTCAGGGATGGATTCCTAAATCTGAATTTCCGAGGGAGCGCGATTGACCAAGGATGACTCTTGACCAATCGTAGGATCAGCTAGTGGAGGACTCAAAGAAAGTTGTTTATAACCAACCGGGAGGCATGGCGTAGAAACAGCTAAGTTGTCCAAAAATCGCTTGGCTTCATCCATATACATACAAAGGTGAATGGCATGGTGCCCTTCACACAACTTACAGGGATTGGTGAGCTTACCCTGCTTCTTAGGAGCCTTACCAGCACCAGCTGAAGATGTGCCCCCAACCTGACTCTTGGAAGCCAAAGGCAATGGTGGACGACTGTTGGACCATACTTCCAGCACCTTGGGAATGCCAGGGAATTCTCGAAGAAGATGGTTTCTAGTGCACAACATGCAAGGGAAGTTGACTTTCCGTGGAGGGTTGGCAGGTTTATCAAGAAGAGATGTTTCAGAGGCAGTAGCTGCAGCCTTAGCCTCTCTCTTATCAGACTTCTTCTTCTTTGTCTTCTTCTTCTTCTTCTTAGCCACCTGGTTACTCAAATCCAGACTTTCACCAGGCAAAGTAGAAGAGGAGGATGCAGAAATAGGCGAAGAAGGGGAGAGGTCCACCTTGGAATCAACATGATCTTGTTCAGGCGGAGGAGACGGTTGAACATTAGCTGAGACATTCAGGACCACAGAGGTCGAGAACAACCAAACAGGAAACCCAACAGTTAACCCAGGAAGGGACAATGTTGCCATATAAGGAGCACCAACATTCCCAAAAGGAGGAAAAAGACACGGATTTCCATCAGAGGGGTTTCCTTGGTTGGTGTATTCCGGAAAATTTTCCATCAGAAACGATCTTCAGAACAACACCCTAAGGAAACTAACTTTAACCAGGAATATTTCGTGGGCAGTTAATTTTTAAAACATTGAAACAAAACTCTATCATTTCATATTTTAAGAGTCAAGAAACAGGCAAAAGGTGACTCTATCACTTTCAGATTGGAAACAAGCGTGAAAGGACAAGCGCTTGATGACCTTTTCAAATTTAAAGAGTCAGAAAAGATCGAAATGACTACTCTGGAAATCTAGGAAAAAGGGTGTACCAAATAACCGTGAAGTGCAATATACACCTTGGTTTCAAAATGAAAGAGAAATCAACCAAGGACTTAATGTACGTGCAGACAATCTCCCCGAATGTTGTTTCCGGTGTATCATGGGTATAAGGCGGCAGACTCGACTTCCTACGGATAAAGGATAACAGCCTAGTGGGGTCTCCCTTTATATACATGACGGTACGGGGAGCACAAGTCCGTACTAGTGTTGTCTAAAGCCAAGAGGCGAATGGCAGGTACTAGTTTTAACGACGCCGGAACACGTCTCTAGCCTATACCTCTAAATATTTCATTAATGCTTCAATTCTTCCTTAGGTTGATTGAATAAATTTTAATGTTGATCTTCAATTATGTTTCGGTTTTAAGGGCCTACCATATGTCATCTGGCAATCTCCTATATGCAGGTATATGAGAAAAGAAAACTTTTCAATTCGATGAATTCTATCTAGTTAAGGGAAGAGCTTCAAACAATGATGCGACATAAAACAACACTGAAAACAAAATCTTTTCCAAACTAGATGACTTTCATTATCCAAAATTAATTTCAAACATTCAACGATGCGAATAATGCAATATAATCTATGCAAAATCCTCTTTTTGAAAACTATGCAATTGTAATCTATGCACAATTTCCCTTTTTCATTTCAAATTATAAGAATGCACTCAATGCATTTTTAGATGAAATGAGAATCTACTTAATGCATGCTTTTAATAAAAGAGAATGCAATCAAAGTGATTATTAGTTTTCAATCATTAAACAATGTAATCTAATTTCAATCATGGATCTCAAAAAAACACTTTTCAATGCAATATGATCTAATGCATTTTAACAAAAGAAAACTTTGAGATGAAAACTAAATAAATGCAAATCTTCTTAATGAAGGATGAAGGCAAAAGGGATGCAAACAAACAATAAGAATGCAGTCGTTGTTTCAAAACACTTTGTAATGAAATTCCTCAAAAGGTGACAAGACATATGAGATCGAACACAAAGAGGACTTCCAAAGCATGAGATCAAAACAAGGCATTCATTCCCTTTTACATCAAGCAATCATGGAGAGAATACATTTCAAACAATGAGAAATGAAATCTATGCTCATATAGTGAAAAGCCCAGAAGGGCAAGACACACTGGTGAAGGATTTATGGAAAAAATCTCAATTTTCACACACCCTGAAATTGGCACGAATTTGTCACTGACAACTAGCGCCAACTAGCACGACTTGCTCACTGACAACTAGCGCCAATGGCTAATTGGCGCAAGTTGCTAACTGACAACAAGTACCAACGCCTGAAAATGAAAAACAATGAATTTCTCCCAACCAAGACCAGAATCACCACTTTAAGCAGAATCTCCAAGACTTAAATGAACCATGTAATCTAGGCTCAAAACGAGACAAAGCGGAATTCAAATGAAGAAGAAGCCAATCACTCAAATAATGTAATGAAACGATAGACAACCACGAAATGAATGCAGAGAAGAAATCACAAAGTTGACTGAACAGATAGAAACCAAAACTGCCATGGGAGGCTCGACACACTATAGCACCTAGATGCCCTAGGGATAGAATGTAAAATCGATAGAAACTGGCAAACAACCAAAGGATGAAGGTCACAGTTAGTCAAACAATGCTCCAGAACACTCAGGAAGTCGTGAAAATGAAACCAAACACACAGATCAAGCTCAGAAAGCTCAAAACAGAGCAAACCCTGGCACCTTATAGAATTGGTGCGATTGTCAGGCGGAATCTAGCGCCAGAATAGGATTGGCACGGGTAATACTCTGGCAACATGCACCAATGGGCACGACTGTCAGGCTAATAAGCACGCCAGTCGATTTTACTATGGAAAAACAAAAAAAAGCAATCCAAGGAACATATCAGTGATGTTGAATCTCAAAAAAAAAGTCAAAGACACGAAAAGAGCTAGCCAAAAGAGCTAATCAAGCAAGAAAAGTCAAGAATTGACCGAAAGACAAGACAATACTCCAAGTGTTCAGTTCATAAACTAAACCGGAGATTGACTGAAGGAGCATTCATCTATTTTCACTAATGCAAAGAAAGAGCATTTCAAAGGCTATCTGGCTAACTTCAGGCTCCGTCTGTAGTTTATAAAGCAAACAACAAGCTAACTCCCCAGCGGAGTCACCAATTTGTTGTAGAGGTAAATCCCCTCTGTGGACAAAGGCGATCCCTACTAGCCCAGATCGGGTCTAGCAACAATCGTAACACGCTAAGGCATAGCTTCCTAATTACAATAAAATCACTTGCGAAGAAGGCCTACCTCAAGTCCAACGCTATTTTTCGTAGAGAAGATGACGCTCCCATTTCCTTGTTCTAGCAGATCATAATCCTCTTGCTCACCGCGATCGAACACCTGCACACACAAGAAACATGAAAAACACAAGCGTAAAACACGATACATGCAATTATGTATCAGTCAGAGAAGACACAAGTCATGATCATAATGAACAATACGAGTGGAACCATAACCAATAGTCGCTTATCATTAATTCATCAAAGGAAAATACAACCTGGCTCTGACGTTGAACCTTCCTTCGATGGGTCTTCAACAGAATACGTCTCGGTAAAGCTTGTCGGGAATGGGGACAAGCCTCTCTCTTTGATCGTCAATCTCCTTTCTATGGATTTGGCACTATGAGGACTATCAAAGATCTTGCAACATTCTTTTGGATATGAAGGCTCTCGAAGATTAGCTTGCAAAGGGAAATGGCAAGTTTATATAGATGGTGGAAGGGGAGTTAGGATCCCTACAATCATGGGATTGGCCCTATCATCAAGGAAGCTTCCATGAGAGGTGGAAAACTACTTCCTCTACATGGAGATCTGAAACCAAACATCCCAACTCAATTTAGAGACCAGTGCAGGAGTTGGTTAAAGTTAATCTTCCACCATTTATTTTAAAAAAAAACCCTTTATTAAGCCTGGCGTGAGTGTGACTCTGAGACAGAGCGCCAATTGGCGCGCCATCTTTGAAGAATTTCCCCCATTGGCGTGGGTATAACACAGGCTAGTTGCACCAAGGATGAAAATGATATTTTTAGGGTTTTTCACAAGGAGATGTCTTCAGGGAAATGAAAGTCTATGTCTAGGGGAATGCCATGGAAGTGTTTTCAGGTTCTGTCACTGCTCACAGGTCACAGAATGAGCCCTCCAATGTGTGGGATTGGGAATTGCAAGGACGGTGACAAATTGCTGTGTAACACAGAAAAAGAGTCGACTATTGGGGTATACCATTCTGGTGCTTGATATGTCACCGAACAGGACAGCTGAAGAGTTGTTGACCCATGAGATTCAGGAATGCTCTCAGATTCAAGTCCATTAATGACAGTTCTTGGCGCGACAATGTTGCTGCCAATGCGGTTGATAGGCATGGTGATCACAATTTGGGTAAGTCACCCAAGCCATCTTTTGATGATGAATATTATGTTTCTGCCAATTCTCCTAGTGAAAAACAATCTCCTCCTAACAATGAAGTACCGTTTGTTAACGACCTTAGACTTCCTATTTTTTCAAATGATAAGGTAGGGGAGGAGCCTCTGGTTAATGAACATAGATCCTCTAGCTTTCCTAATGACAAGAATGGGGAAGTTGTTTCCTTATCGGGCACCTGGACTTCACACAACATCATTTTCATTTTGGTATCGTCAGATGAGCCCCCACAATCAACCACCCCTATTGTTCCCTTACATGTCTCCCCTCCTGGGCTTCCTAACCCTCCTACTGACCCGTTTTATGTATCCCCATCGATGCCTCCTATATAATGGGCCTCTCCTGAATCACCTTGCCACGATGTTGCCTTAGATATCACAGAATCGCCCAAAAATTCTATGGGGAGCGATATTGACTCCTTACTGGGCAACCCAAACCTTGACTTTGTGGCTTTAACGGTATTTGATAGGGTGCCCCAACAGCCTGACATTTTTATATCTCCTGTATATGGTAACAACATCACTGTGCACAAGAAAACCAAATCTGGCTCGAGACATTTTAGAGGCTGACTTAAAACTAAATTTCTATTTATAGATGATTTGCTAGACCTTATGGATGTACCCATCTCTTCTTTTGATGACATTGGGGCGCTTAGAGCAAGTAACCCCTAGAGGTTCCAAATGACCTTTATCCTTTCTATGAATTTCAGGGGTATGGACGACCCCTCCAAACTTTATTGCCTGAGGGAGTTGCTTAATGCGGAAGGACCTATCATAATTCTTATCCAGGAGACACTTTGTGACAGATTGAAAGAAATAAGGAATATTCTTAATATCAGACCGAGATGGCATGTGGCGACTGTGGATGCAGTTGAACATGCGAGGGGCTTACTCTCCTTGTGGAATCCATCATATGCCAAGTTTATGGCATTTAGTTTTTTTGGTGGCATTTTATTATCTGTAAATATATGTGGGGTATAGGGCACTTTCAACATTTTAAACTTATATGCACCATCCCAGAACAGATATGTTTTCTAGAATTGCAAGTATAAATCCAGTATACTTTCATTAGAAAATCTGTTTGTCATTGGGGATTTCAACTCCACCTTAAGTGCTGAAGAATCATGGGGTCTTAGAGCTAGATGCGACACTTTGGCGGGCTACATTGGTAGGATTTTTGAACTGGCCCAGATGATTGATGTCAGACCAAATCCTACTATTCCAACTTGGACAAACTGAAGATTAGATGGGGATTATATTGGAAAGAGGTTGGACATGGAAATGGTGACTAGTACCCTGGTTGATAGATTGGGCAATATGCGATCAACTGTCCATGTATCAGACTTATCATACCACATGGAAATTGTTCTTTCTTGGCGCACGGAGAACAAGAGAACATGGGTACCGTTCAAATTCAATCGAGCCTGACTGAATGACGTGGAATACAACAAGATCATCCAAGACTGTTGGCGGGAAAATTCTCCATATGAGGGTTTATATGGCTGGGAGAGATTCCACACAAAACTACATCGAATTAAGTCCATTACAAAGGCTTGGGAAATTAGGAAGAAGAAAAATCTCATAGAGGAATTCAATGATATAACAAAAAATCTCAATTAAATACACCCTAAATTTGTTAACTGTGTCCCGGATGATCAGACCTATATGAAAATGGACAAACTACAGTAGAGAAGATTGGAGATCCTGAAGATTGAATAACTAACGTGGAAATTAAAGAGCAAGATTAAATGGCTCAAGGAAGGAGATATGAATACAATTTTTTTTCACAAAAGTGCAAATGAGAAAAAAAATAAAAATGCAATATGATATATCCAGAAAAATGATGGAAGTTGTGTCTATTCCACGGAAGAGATAATGGGGGAAGCTTTCAGACACTTCTAAAAATTTTACCAAGCTGATAAGGATATTTCCTTAGAATGTCAGCGATGGGTCCTTTAGTATATTCCACATCTGTTTTATGGCGAGGCTCAACAGATCTTAAATGCTGCAATCACTAAGGAGGAAGTAGATCAAACTCTAAAGTCTTTTGCACATGACAAATGCCCAGGACTGGATGACTGGCCAGCAAAATTTATGTGCATTTCTTTGACATTATGGCAGAGGAGATAACTGCTATAGTGGAACAAGGGCAGATTATGGGGCACATTCCAGTGAGCATGAATGCCACCTTCTTGGCACTCATTCCCAAATCGTCTAATCCTATGAAATTTTCATACTTCAAACCGATTGCATTGTGCAATATTATTTATAAGGTCTCATCCAATATCATTGCAAATAGGATAAGAAATACATTATCAAATTATATCTTGAAGGAGTAGTATGGGTTTTTGAAGAGCCAGTCGATTCATGATGCCATACCATCGCTCAAGAGGCAATGCATTCTATGTACTCTAGGAATTTGGATGCTCTCATTTTGAAAATTGATTTGTATAAAGCGTATGACACAGTGGACTGGTCATACATCAGACCGGTACTTCTTAATATTGGGCTCCCGATGCACACTATCAGATGGATTATGGCCTGTATAAAATCCGCTAGGTTTGCTGTAATCATAAATGGTTTGCCGAAAAAATTCTTTGGAGCTGAACGTGGATTAAAGAAGGGATGTCCCCTATCCCCTCTCATATTCATATTGGTTATGGATGGATTTAGCAAGCATATAGAGATGGCTAGGAGTTCACGTTATATCTCTGGGCTCTCTTTCTCAAATGCTATAAGTATCACTCATTCGCTCTTTGTGGATGATATTCTTATATGTTGTCAGATTATTAGAAATCATTGGTTCTACATTCATTTCTTGCTGACTCAATTTGGAAATGCATCCGGGCTATGCATTAACAAAGAGAAATCTTTCCTTATTTGTGATTTTGGTGATGAGGATGAGATAAAATTCATTGCTAATTTTCTTGGTGTCCATATTGAGAAGGCAAATGAAGGATTCCTATACTTGGGATTCAGAATCAAAAAATGTGGGTATAGAGTGAAGGATTGAATGTGGCTAGTGGAGAAATTCAAAATCCAGGTAAGCAAATGGACTCATAGGTGGCTCTCATTGGGTGGTAGATTAATCGTGATCCAAGCAGTCCTTACATAATTTATTGTGTACTGGGGTCACCTTTTTTTATTTTCCGGAACAAATAGTGCATCGTATCAATCAAATTCTGTCCAAATTATTTTGCGGAGGTGCAGGTATGACCAACAAACAACATCTATGCAAGCTTGAGTTGTTATGTGTTTCAAAAAAACAGGGTGTATGGGGCATCCTAAACATAAGAGCCTTTAACTCATCTCTCCTCATCAAATCTCTATGGAGGGAAATTAAGGTCAATGGAATATGGAATGATATTATATATGTTAAATAATTTAATGGAGATACCCTACACAAAATATACTACCATCAATTAATATGCCCTCAGAGCATATCGGCGATATGGCAAGGATTCAAGAAAATAATTCCAATTTTTGCTGAACGGTTGGTATGGAGATTTGGGAATGGATAGAAGATCATCATGTTTTATGATCGTATATATGGCACGAATGTTGATGCGCTCCCAAACCAGCGGGTCGCTCACAGACTTACACACCATGGGGTCATACATTTCTTTCAGGTTATCCACTACTTGGTCCATGGAGCTCCCATCTTGAAATCTGCTGAGATTCTCGGCCTCATTGGACAGGATGCGGTGGATTGGAGGGAGTATATGCAATGTATTCAGGCAACTAGATTGTGCTATAGGAATGAAGGTGACATTATCACATGGGAGGGGGGTGGAAACAGGGCTCGTTGGTTGTACAAGATGTTTATTAATACATTAATTCTCGGTCTTCCCAAGGGGATTCGTCCATAGGTTTTTGGCCTTTTTGGCATAGGAAAATACGAACTAATATTCTATTATTTGGATGGTTGGTTTGGAGGAAGAAAATTATAACATGGGATTCCCTCATAAGATGAGGTTTTCAGGGTCCTAGTAGGTGTGCTATATGTATAATTCATGAGGAAATTACTGAAAATATTTTCTTTTCATGCCCAAGGGTTCTTGTTATATGGAAACTTTTCAGTTTCCAACTTATTGACTCATCATGGATCCCATGGGACTTCATGGAGGCCACCCAAAGATGGGACAATATCTACGGGAAATTTCAATCCTTTCCTATTTTACTCATGTGGGAAGTATGGCTGGCCTGGAACAAGCTTTTATTTGAAGGGAAGCAGTTCTCCACCTCCCTTATACATACAACCATCATGAAATGGATCAATGGCCGGGAACCTATTGAGGTAAGCATTATTGACTGCTCTATTACGAATAGGCCTCATCCCATTGCTATTCCTATGATTTATTTTGATTGAGCATGTCATGAGAGCATGATGGGATGTGCTATGTGGATTAAGATCTCACAGGCTGAGCAGATTCATATATGTTGGAAAGGAGGCTTGGGAAACAACAATCTGGAGGAACTGATGGCCCTATGGTGTGGTCTTCTTGCTTCCCATAACATGGGAATCAACGAGGTCAGCATATTTGGTGATTTTAAAATCATCATCAATGCCGTGGTTGGGAATGCTGCCCTATCTTCTCCAAGAACAGATGGTTGACTCCTGAGAACTCAAAAATTATGGTCTAAAATGAACAAGCCGCCCATAAACCAAATCTTCAGAGAAAATAACACTAGAGTTGATGGACTGTCTAAAAAGGGTCTAGGTATGAATTTTGGTATTATGCAGGTAAATCAATTCAGGAATGGAAAAAACATATGGGCCATTGAAATCCCCATCCCTTAATCCCAAATACTGGGTATTTCTTGGCATGCCACATCAAGCGAGCCTACCAGGGGATCCTTATGTGTTGTCATTGCAGGTTTTATGTGTGCGGAATAGACAACAAGCGAGCCAAGTTCTATTTCTGTGCTTTTTGTTTCTAATGGTTTCAATTCCTGGATCACGGGGGATGAGCAGAATGGTAGTTTCTGTTTCGTAATTTTGCTATAGTCATATACCGATGCTTCTCTATGTCTGAGAATATATTGTTGTATAGAACTGTTATGTGGATTTGCACTCTATTTATTTCTGACTATGGATATAGACATTCTAGCATGATGATCTCAAATCTGAGATATTTTAGACAATGGTTTTGATGATATGTATTGTTTATATTTTAATAGACAACGGTTTTTTTCTTATGAAAAAAAAAGTTGCCACTAAGATGAACAACAGTGAAATTCAGAATATGAGGTTGCATGCACACCAATATCTAGGTAAAATTCTAAGGAACAAAAAAGTAATAATTTTGGTGAAAAATGAACATTGGATCCAGTAAAATGTAGACAGATTTATATCAAAATGTGAGGTTATTGCGTGTATCTATCAAAATTGATTTTTTCGCCCAAACGTTTTTCATTAAAAAAAATTATTATAACATAAAAGTTTGGGATATCCAATATTCTATTTGAAACCTATTTTTTCACCGAAATGTTTTTCAGCAAAATAAAAAACTATTATAGGAGAGAATTTTGGCCAATCCAAGGTTCTTGCTGACTTTTCACCAAAAATTCTTGCAGTTCCTCAAAATTCTCAATGGAAAACTTCCATCAATTCAAACTATGGAATAAAATTTTCTGAGGCATGAAAAAGGAGATTACAAGTGAAATGAAATATGTTTAGTACTTTAAAAACCAAATAAGATCACAAATCGGCTGTGTTTAAGAACCAAAAATAGATATTTAAAAACCATGAATCTTAGAAACAAGCAAAGTGAAGGTGAAACGATATTCTATTGTAAAGATATATGAGTTATATAACTTGTGACAAATATGGTTATGTGATAAAGTACAAAAAGTTGTATTCATTATTTTTAATATGAATTTAGTTCTAATCTGAATTTTCAGATATCCAAAGAATATGAAAGAATCCAGCAGAGTCATGCCCTTTACATAAATGAATCATGTCTGTTTAATCATGAGAGAGAGCGAAAAAGTTGGGATTTACTACTAGTAAGAGACAACTACTAGTAAGTTATTGATGGATTGCAACGTACAACATTATTCCACACACAAGTAAATTATTAGGCTGATAGGCTTTCTCTTTTGAATGAGACCATTTGTTTTTTGCAACATATGTTCTTTGGATATGACACCTGTTACTCATTTAATAAATGAAAGTTGTAGGTTTGATTTAAATGACAAGTGTAGGCACCCATATTTTCATCACGACTTAGGAGGTCTACACCTGCCTCTTACAAATTTCCAATCATCATGATATATCTTCTTAAGATTTCACTCATGGTTGGAATATAACAAGATTTCCCTATTTGTCGAGTAGACTGGAATTGCAAGATTTCATTTATGTGTTGGGAAACTCAATGCAGAACTGTGATACAATTGAAATGGGGCGATAGCTAGTCCAAATTCATACACTATGATTCAATATAAATTCGCAGATAAGGAACCCTATTATACTTATTTGAGTGCTTGGGAAACTAAACAATAGATTCATCAAAAAAAAAAAAGAGAGAGGAGGCTGCAAGTTGCAACCCACTTGTCGGAACCCCTAACAAATAATCAAATGGGTAGACTAAAACCATTGTGTCTAGCGTATAATTAGTCATGGAGTGAAAATTTTGATTTTTTCTGCCAAATCATATAGCATTGTTTGGGAAAAGCATTATTTACTCTTTCCGAATGTTATTCAATTTTACAGCAAAATTACTTGTAAATCTAGCATCAAGTCCTTTCAAAGCTATATAATAATTATCATATCGTCGTGTGGAAAGCAAAATATGTGCAGAGATGTCTGAAGATGTCATTTCGATCCATACATTATTTGGTAGCCTTTGAATGATTTCATAATATAGAATTTAGGAAAATTTTGCATTTCAATATATGTTTTCTGGACATGACACATGTTGCTCATTCAATAAATGACAAGTGTAGTTTTGCTGTTCATCGTGGGTAATGAAACCTATTACAAATTCAATATATGAAACCATCATTGATAATGGAAGGAGTGGGTAATGGAATGAGAGAACCTGAATTAATTCTCTCATTACTATTCGTGACCGCAACGCCTAGTATTTCGACTTCCACAATAAACAGCTTCCACAAATAATGGCTATTGTTTTTGTTTTCTTCTACGTCGTTCTTTACTTCCAGTTTTATGTACTGCGCCGCTCCACCCACCCATTCCAATTTTCCTCCCACCTGTAGCTGGACAACACAGGCTTCTGCTCAATGGACACCACGGTCTTTTTCTCAACCACATTCACTTTTCCCATCAAAGAAGAACAGGTATGTGTCGACTGAAACTATCAAAATTTTGTAGCCACTGTTTCTTCAGTATGTAGTTTCTGTTTTTGTTTTTGTTTTTGTTGAATGTTCGATTTGGGCGATAGCTTGTAGCTGCTTACAGTCCCCTCCAGTTCAATTTCCAATAGTTGAAAGATCTGTTTTAGGCCAAAGCTGACATCTGTTTCACCAAAAAATGTAATCTCTATAACATATTCATAGGTCATTTTTGTATGAGGGTTGTGTTTAAAGTTTAAAAAAAATTGCAGCAGAGCCTGAATTAAGATAATTTCTTGTTCTTGAAACGTCCACTAGTCCAAAATCCTGGAAAATCCTTTCTCTGTTCCTGGCAGCTCTGTTTCAACCCTGTTGTTGAACTGTATTTACCTCCCCAACACGAACTCCTCTCTTCTGTATGATAGTTCGAATTCCCTTACATGAAAATTTTATCACAGTCTCCCAATCTCAGTTTGGCTCTATTATCGCTAAGGTTTTCCTTTGATTAGTGCTGAAATAGGAAAAATAAAACCTTTGTCTGAGGTTCGCTTCACTATATAGATTTCCTTCGTCCCGCATAGCCTCTGAGTATTCATACATATAGAACGTTAAAAAATAAATATCATTTAACTGAATATGGACACACTGCCTACAACAGTGATTCTAAAATGGACAACGTAGCATTGTTCTAGAAGCGGATATTGACAAATAGGGTATCTGCCCCATAAAATGGACACGTCTACTAACAGTGAAAGGAAAAACTAGCCTAGCTGTCCCTCAGGAGACACATAAGAAAAACTAACTATGAGCCCATAAAATGCAACATCCTAAAGCACACTAGAACTTGTCCAAACTGCAAACGTTTTAGTAAAACCGGAAAGGTATCATTTGGGGAAATAAATTTTTAGTTTCAGTTTGGAGTTACCATTAGTTTCAGATTGTTCGTTCAAGCAGTTGCAGAATTTTTTGAAACTTAACATAAAATACAGGTCTATATGCTTGTCATCAAAGCATTTGACAAAACAATTCAGTGATTTTTTTGAATTTTTTCATATCTGCATGCTGGCTTTGTAATGGTTGTAGGTATGTCTTAGAGCCTGAATTGTGAGCCTAAAATTCCTGTTTTGGAGTTGCCATTAGTTTCAGATTGTTCGTTCAAGCAGTTACAGAATTTCATGAAACTTAACATAAAATACAGGTCTATATGCTTGTCATCAAAGCATTTGACAAAACAATTCAGTGATTTTTTTGAATTTTTTCATATTTGCATGCTGGCTTTGTAATGTTTGTAGGTATGTCTTAGAGCCTGAATTGTGAGCCTAAAATTCCTGTTTTGTGTTCTCAATTGCAAATTCCTTCGTTTTCTATCCCAAGGAATATTTGTAACTCTGGTTGCTCCAACAAATGCTCCAGAAAATCATAATTTAGTGATTAGATCTCAGACAGTCATCTGCCAGCATTTGTTGCTCAAAAAGCTCTGATTCTGAACCTTTTCCTTCCCTCCTCTCTTATGTTCATCTCTTGCAGCAATTGAATAAATAAACGAAAAGAAACCTCATACCCCGCCTTTTCTGACCCTGAACCTTTCATCCTTGTATGGGATAAAGTTCTGCATAGAATTACTTTTAAAACATAAAGCTTTAAAATCCTACCTTTTGATGATCGCAAGCCATGACACAAACTATCAAACTGTAACTCTATTCATTTGGAAATTTCTCTGAGTTGCTGTTTTGGATATCAATCTAAAAAAATAGAGAAAATGTTGTCATCATAATTGTGATATTTTGTTTCTTCTTTGTACATCTGAGGGTCATCTGATGATGAATTGGCATTACTCCATGCACGTTGTCTCCTGGTCAAAAAAAAAATCAAAGAGTGGTATGTTTTCCATTCAATTGCACATAGATTTGGCATATTCATAGAGCTATGAATACAAATAGCGTATTCCTGCTTTGTATGACATATTGTTCATGACGAACTGATTTCTGGCTTGATAGAAATAGAATTTTAAAAACAATTGTAGCAGAGCCTGAATTAAGATAATTTCTTTTTAAGGGGATTCCTTGCAGATTTGGGACCTTTTCAGGGTAGGGCTTTCCTCTTTTTCGCCCAAAAACTGCACTTTTCAAGGAAATACTGCTCTGAAATTAGGATTTTCATTTTTCCACCCTGTTTCAGCATGGTAGTAGTTTTTTAGAGTCTTTTTACCCTCTCCCCTACCAGCACCGTCCTGTGTTTGGTGTTTTTTGGTTATTTCAGTGACTAAGAAGGATTTGTTTTGCAAAACAGTGCTCTTCTACAGAAGCACACCACATATTTCTCTGTTTCAGCCAAAATTCACTGTTTTTTTTTGGGATTAGCACTGGAATTGTGTGGTTTACTACTGTTTTTCAGGGTTTTATGGGACTTTTTGTAGTGGTATTGCCATTGAAGAACTAGGAGATTTTCTTCTTTATGGCTTCAAGTGAAAGTGCTTCTCATATTTGATTAAAAAGATTGCTTGGCAATGACATTTCTTGGAGTATATAGTTTATCTATGTGAATACTGCATTTTTCCCTAAGGGCTAAGAAACTAAGGTTTTTGGATCATTGTTATTATAGGGTTTCAAACCCTTTCCTCGGCCTTTTAGTGGGTTCTCTTGAGCTCTTCACTACGACTTCTCTTCCTTGGACCAGATGGACTTCTTCTTTGGTACACATATGGTGATGTACTTTGCAGATTGGGTTGTATAAAATTCAAAGATGATACTCTTGGTTTTGTCTCCAATTTCTTTGGAGATATTCTTTGTATTCCAAGGATTGGCACATTATATCGAACATTGCAATTGGTGATGCAAGAACAACTCCTCAACTTTTAGTAGTGATTCATAGTGACTCTTAACGATATTGTGGCTATTTATATGTGAATTTAGGATCTAGACCCTTCTCAACTCCTTTGATTCAATTTCTACTCAAATACCACAAGATTCATCCCACTCTATTTTATCAGTGATTCTATAGATGACTGCCAACTTATTTGAGTCGATCACTTCTTTAGTTCACCAACATACTTCGGTGGCTCCCTCTTTCAAATCTCCACTAGAGTCCCCCTTTTCTTGGTTGTGGAACCTTTTTGGAATTGATACTGCGCTATTTTGGGGAGGTTTTATCTTCAGATGGCCAACAATTAGCATTAAGGGGGGAAGATTTGATTTCTTGCATTCTCTTCATGGCCTACTATTTACTTTCAAGGAGGATGTTGTACATAGGACCGACCCTATGTTGATCATAAACCCTCTCACTTATTTATTTCGATTATGGTTGATCACCTACTTAGCTGAACATCCACACACAAACTTGCTCTTGTAGTTTAGCCACTAATTTGGCCAAACTTTCTATTTTGGCTAGAACCAATCTTTGTGAGTTGGGAATTTGTAAACCCACTCCCACCTTGTATTAGAGCTTGCTTTGACATTATGCTCTCTACAGTGCATTTGTTTTGGGTATTCTTACACCCAACCCTATTGTATTTGAGCTCTCCAAACTATGTTCAATCTTTCAAATTATATTCAAGCTCTCGTCTCCTCTATGCTCTCTCAAATGTATCTATGTTGGGTATTCATCCACCCACTTCCTTATTTTTTTTTTAACATTCCCAATTATGTTTGAGTTATTGAAGGAATTTGGAGGTTGGTCTTCCTACTCTTATTTCTACTACGTTTAATCTTATTATTGTTGGGTATTTCCATCTCTTCCCCTTACGATGAGCAACTCGGTGGTGGAATTTTACAGGAGTTGAGGTCTAGCATGATTGGGTATTCATAAAGCCTTCCACATTCTATGGAGCTGGGTCATGACAAACCCACTCCCTCTTCTTCCAACTACGAATGACCGTGTTGAGTTGGGTATGCCCACTCACTTTTCTCTCTTGTACTTAGACCTTTATTTATCACTTATTAGATGGCCAAATCAATATCCTCTCTCTCTTATCTTGCTGTTCAAGATCTGAAATTTCCTTTTGTCCCAGTGCAAAGATGATATCCCTGTATCTAGCCATAGCTTCTTGAGCCGCTACCTGAGCCCAAGTTTGATTAATAGGGGGAAGGGTTGGAGATAACGGTAGGACTTGGAAAACCTCTGTTGCCACCTCAATGATATGTGAAAAGACGGTGTCTAGCCATTAGACAAGGGGCATGGTGAGGGAGAGAGCAAAGGTTGAGAACACAAAGAGTGGTTGAAACCGTGAGAGTTTAAACTCAGGGAGGAGGCTAGGAAAAAAGGTGAAGGAGAAACTAGGAGAGTCCTCAAAGTATGAACAATAGGGAGGAAAGGTCAACGTAGATAGGAGAGACAAAGCCACCTCAGGCTTAAATAAGATAGGGAGAGAGGAGTCAACATCGTAAGCGAAGTGATATACAAGAAGAGTACTCACATGAGGGACAGTAAAAAAAAGCTTACCAATAATATCAACCCAAGTGAGGGGATGAAAAACAAAAAAACCAAAAAACACAATTATTGTACCCTTTACTAAAAACAAGAAATTCAAAAGCGAGACATAGTTCCAAACAGAGATAAAACAGTGAAAGGAAAAACTAGCCTAGCTATCCCTCAGGAGACACATAAGAAAAACTAACTATGAGCCCATAAAATGCAACATCCTAAAGCACACTGGAGCTTGTCAAAACTGGAAACGTTTTAGTAAAACTGGAAAAGTATCATTTGAGGAAAGAAATTTTTAGTTTCAGTTTGGAG
This sequence comes from Pinus albicaulis, assembly GCA_034641835.2. Lineage (NCBI taxonomy): Eukaryota > Viridiplantae > Streptophyta > Pinopsida > Pinales > Pinaceae > Pinus > Pinus albicaulis. Next base: position 982,170,914 of record CM076582.1, on the reverse strand, counting down.
TTGCCATTAGTTTTAGATTGCTCGTTCAAGAAGTTGCAGAATTTCGTGAAACTTAACATAAAATACAGGTCTATATGCTTTTCATCAAACCATTTGACAAAACAATTCAGTGATTTTGTTGAATTTTTTCATATCTGCATGTTGGCTTTGTAATGTTTGTAGGTATGTCTTAGAGCCTGAATTGTGAGCCTGAAATTCCCGTTTTCTATTCTCAATTGAAAATTCCTTCATATTTTATTCCAAGGAATATTTGTAACTCTATTTGCTCCAAAAAATGCTCCATAAAATCGTAATTTAGTGATCAAATCTCAGGGAGTCATCTGCCAGCATTTGCTGCTCAAAAATCTTCGATTCTGAACCTTTTCCTGCCCTCCTTTCTTATGTTCATCTCTTGCAGCAATTGAATAAATAAACAAAAAGAAACCTCATACCCCACCTTTTCTGACCCTGAAACTTGCATCCTTGTATGGGATAAAGTTCTACATAGATTTACTTTTAAAACATAAAGCTTTAAAGGAAATGTGAAGCTATAAGCCTACCTTTTGCTAATCCCAAGCCATGACACAAACTATCAAATTGTAAGTCTATTGATTTGGAAATTGCTCTGAGTTGTTGTTTTGGATATCAATCTAAAAAAATAAGAAAATGCTGTCATCATAATTGTGATATTCTATTTCTTCTTTGTACATTTGTGGGTCATCTGATGATGAATTGGTATTACTCCATGCACGTTGTCTCCTCGTCAAAAAGAAAAAATCAAAGAGTGGTATGTTTTCCATTCAATTGCACATATATTTGGCATATTCATAAAGCTGTGAATATAAATAGCATATTCCTGCTTTGTATGACATATTGTTCATGACGAACTGATTTCTGGCTTGATAGAAATAGAATTTTAAAAACAATTGTAGCAGAGCCTGAATTAAAACAATTTCTTGTTCCTGAAACGTCCACTGGTCCAAAATCCTGGAAAATCCTTTCTCTATTCCTGGCAGCTCTGTTTCAACCCTGCCGTTGAACTGTATTTACCTCCCCAACGCGAACTCCTCTCTTCCGTATGAAAGTTTGAATTCCCTCACACGAAACTTTTATCATAGTCTCCCAATTTCAGTTTGGCTCTATTATCGCTAAGGTTTTCCTTTGATCACTGCCTAAATGGGAAAACCAAAACCTTTGTCTGAGTTTTGCTTCGCTATATAGATTTCCTTCGCCCCGCATAGCCTCTGAGTATTTATACATATATAACATTAAAGAAGAAATATTGTTTAACCGAATATGGGCACACTGCCTACAGTAGTGATTATAAAATGGAAAACGTAGCGTTGTTCTAGAAGCGATATTGACAAATCATAAATGGTTATTTCTACATCTTAGTTTGGAAATTGGGCTATCATACTCATAAATGTAGTTAATTCTACAGGCTTTTGTTGGTTGTTTAGTAGCTATAATTGACCTGTAAATGATTCCATTCAAATGAAATTGTTGAGACAAGCTGCTATTTCGATTTGTTGTGTTTATGTGGCAGAGTGGTGTTATGTTCCTTGTTGTTGTCTCTATCGTAGTTACTGTCAGTTTTAAGGTCATGATTAGGGAAAAACTAATAGGAATTCTCATTTTCTTTTGTGAGAAAGGCAGAAATTGTGAACAACATGGGTTTTGGAGATAGAAGGACAGAGCAAGATGAAGGGGAATAACAATAGATATTGTCATTTATGGTAGATATAGTTATGTCCAAAGTGGGGATTCTATAGATAAATTCTATTTTGAGTGTGAATAAAACAAACCTACAAGGCGTGAATATATTTGGTTGTGGAATTCTTATATCACAAGAGGGTTTTCTCTACCTGAAATTTGTCTATTACTATCTGAACTATTTGATTCTCTATTTCTATGTTTATTTTATTTTCTTTCATTTGATCCAGCAGTCTGTTGAATGCAAGTATATTTGTTGCATCTTTTTTGGTTAGGAAGAGAGCTGGATTTATCCTTAAGGCTATGGTTTTGACCTCTGCTGCCAACTCACTATAGGCAGCTTTTACCATATGGTCCATTTTGACCTTAAATCTAGCCTTGAAAAAAAAATTGTGGTGTTTCAAGCCCCTGTAGCCAAGACATCAAAACATGGAGCTCATCAACCAGAGAGAGTATGTTTTCTGATGAAGTTATTACAAGTGTCAAAGAAACTAACTATTCCATTTCCCAGGAGTAAGGCTCTTCTCATTGTTCAAAATTTTTTGATTAACAAGTTTATGGGGTAGTGGCTAGATCACATGGTTCTATGGCTTTAGCTAGAAGAAAAGCTATTTCTCATGAAAAGATCATTAAGCTTCATCCTTTATGGAGACATCTATATTTCTTCCCTATTTGAATGAAGGAGGAAAGAAGCTTAATATTTAATAGTGGCCCTTATTTAACAGGTCATTGAGGGTTTTATTTGAATTGCAGAATGCTGGAATTCAACACTTTTACCTGTCAGTTTCACTTTAGTGTACTTTCTTCGCAAGATTTGTTTCAAAATATGAGCCTATCACATGCATATTTCTAGACGATTTTTGATCCCATGGTAATCATGACAGGGGTTACTACCTCAGCAACTCTAGAAAACATCCAGGGTTACTACCTCAGCAACTCATATCATACCCTTATGGGCTCATGGATATCATGATTAATCATGACCTTTTTTGGATGTTTGAGCAGCTTTTACATTGTAGTAATCATGACAGGGGTTACCACCTCATCTTGGAAGGGGGGAGTCCTCCTACTAAACCATATGGCCCATATTTTCCTCTCTCACACACATATATGCCAGTATTTGATATATGGAATTGCCCTTGGGGGAGAATGTGGACATGAGCTCCTAGAAGTAGAGGGGTTTCCATTTGAGGTTATCAACATGGGTATTAATGTGAAAAATTCCTATTCCAATCTCAATAAAAATTTGGGGGCTTAGTTTTATTCCCACCAGAAACCTTGAACATTGATATTAAAATGAATCAATCTAACTATTATATGATTTGGACCCATACATGACCAAAATAGGTCAAATCATGACCCACAGTGGTCAATGCACAACCAAAATGGGTCCAAATCATATAATAGTTAGATAGTTAAAACATAATCCAAAACAAAACCAGAATCCCAATTTAAATTTGAAGGTCTCATGTGCAAGGACTATGCCAACCTTTTAAATCCTCACGCTTGGAAATTATTGTAGGTATTTTGGGGCCGTGGATTCTCCAGCCTTCCATTGGTTATTAAGAAGCTCTAATTGACACGTAAAAAATTCCATTCGAACATCATTGTTGTGAGACAAGCTGCTATTGCGAGTTGTTGCATTTATGTTGTATAGTGGAGTGGATGCTCCTTGTTGCTTCCTTGTTAAAAATTGTTGCTGTTGATTTTTTTTATTGTTGATCTGTAAGGATCTTTGTAAATTACTATTTTTAACCTTTGTATTTTATTTGGCATTAATGTTTGGATTGTATAGAAGGCAAAAATTTTACTAGATAAAACCGTTTCAACTTTCATGTTTTCGGTTAGGACAAAACATAATAGTTTTAATTTTCTTTTGTGGAAAAGGCCGAAATCAGGAACAACAAGGGGTTTTGGGGTAGAAGAACAAATCTGAGGGGAAGGAGAACAACCATAGGTATTTTTGTTTCTGGAAATTACAGTTTTATCCAGAGGAGAGACTCTATCGCTCCTTTGTATTTGATTAAAGAAGTGATAATTCATGCTTCACTTGCAATTTATTTAATGCATTGATATCTCTTCCAATGCATTAAAATGAATTACAGGTACTACATTACAAAAAAAAGGCTTTATTCTGCTACCGCGATGGAGCCAGCTTTGATTGAGAATGTCATCCCCATATTGCTAAATGGTTCAACTGAAATTCAACCTCTACTCCAAATAATCAACATCGAATCTGTCTATTCATAAAAAACTAGCTCTTCACACTACCACATTACTGTTTCTGATGGGACATATCAACACAGAACTTTGCTACCATTTTCTTATAGCACACAATTTGTATCTGAAGACATCTAGATCGGTTTGATCATTTTACTTAAAAAATCAGCTTGCACAGTCTCTCAAAACTCTTCGTAAGTATACATTGTGTATTAACCTTTTTCCTTTATTATATTTGCATTATTCTTGCACAACAATGAATTTTACATTCATTTTTTTCTTTCAAAAAAATTCTTTATTCATTTCAATTCCATTCGAATCTTAGAACTTGAGGTTGCTTGACGTAGCTCACCTCTAGTTAAAGACTCATCAGCACTATTACATGCAAAGATAGGTGAATCCCATTCAAGCTCTTCATCAGCAAAGGAGTCTCTGCCAACTATTTTAAGTCCTACAAATACATCCACAACAACACTTGTATCATTTAAATCACTCAAGCCATACTGAAAGTACTGGTCAATTCAAAGTAGAGCATCAACAAAGACACCCTTGAAAAATTACAACACCTCACGTGGCTCAGGAAAAGTCTTCGGTTATGATCTCATTGGACACGACAGAGATGAGATTCACCTTTATGCATTTGCTGAATTAGCTAAATCCCTTTATAATCTCATTGAAGTTGGGAAACTGCATATTGTCTCCAATGGAACAGTTTAAAAAACCAACCCAAACTACAACCATTTAAACAACAAATGGGAGATTTACTTATTTTCTGCATCAACTGTTAAACCATGTTCAAAAGATGATCCAAGTTTCCCTTACCAAAGCTTTCATTTCAAAACAATCGCTAAAATCAAGTCCACAAGCCCAAATACCATTGTAGATTTTCTTGGTGTGATCAGCTCCACCTCTCGTGCTACAAAAATTCAAAGAAGAGATGGGACTGAAACACTAAGAAAAAAACTCGCACTGAACGACAAGTCAGGTTTTAGCATTGATTTAACAATATGGGGAGATCAATGTGTCTCTATAGGAAAGGACCTAGCTGAATTTCACTCTTCTGACAACCCACTAATCCTTTGTGTCAAAGGAGGTCGGGTAACTAAATTTAATGGAATCACTATAGGGACAATCTCTACTACCACCCTTCTCATAAATCCAAACATTGAAGAAACCCACCAACTCCATACTTGGTTTCGTGATACAGGCTACAACTATCTGTCTCCATCTTTGAGCAGAAACTATAATGTGGCTTCCAAACGAGCTCTACGACAAAAGACAATTCATGAAATATCTAGCATGGAAGTTTCTGAGAAGGCAGTATGGGTTTCGAATCGTGCCACAGTGACTGCTCAACACATGGACGACTTCTATTTTCTTGCTTGTCCATTAGATTTCAATGGGAAACAATGCATGAAAAAAGTAATCCACCATTCTAACAATCTTTGGCATTGTACAAAGAGTAACAGTGAATTCCCAGAATGTGACTATCGTTACAAACTAAAATTCGAAATACATGACCATACTAGACACCTTCAAAATGTCACTGCCTTCAATGATGCAGGAAATGAAATCATGGGCATCACAGCTAAAGACTTGTTCCTCCTCTCTATCGAACCAGCTGATCTTCACAAAATCTGTAGCCAAATATCAGGCCGCCACTTCTTGCTGTCACTTTCCGTCAAAACAGAGTACTATAATGGTGTTGAACATCTGCAACCTATACTAATAAATTCAAAAGAAATTCAGTATGATGATGCATGTAAGGAGGTCCTAAAAGAGATTGCCACACTTACCGATTCACAGCGCTCTGTTATTTGTCGCCTTTGACCTGTTTTCTTAGATGCACACCATGCTAATTTTGTGCACATAAAGGAACATCTCTATATAGTTCAATTTTCAATACCATTGTAAAATAAAACCATGTTGTTGTACTGAACAATTTTCTTTCGCAAAACTTTTTTCAAGACTTACAAATATGTATATTGACCCCTTGACAATTTAAATAATATAGATACCTATGTTTAGCACCAAAAAAGTGGTTTTCTTTACAACAGTCTTTATCAACATGTATGGAAAATTTAATTCAAACTCTCTCTATCACTTATTAATAGTTATTTACAAAGTTAAGCTTCTCACAAAATGTCATACATTTCATATGCATTCATAACTCAATTTGCTTTGCTAAAAATTCTTCACATCTCATTCCTAACATATATTTATTTGTAATTTCTTAGATATGTCATCAAAAAATGAAGATGCGGATAAAAGAGCACGGCGACGGCTTCTTTATGCTCAAAATAAAGAAACAATAAATACGTGTCGACGACTTCTTTATAAAAATCGAAAAAACACTCCTGCTCCCACTACACAAGCTTCCTCTTCAAGTGCTCTCCCAAATATGCATCCCAATTCAACCTACCTTCATCAAAACCTATATAAACCCCCCTTATTGAAGAACACCATCACTTTAGACATAGAATAGATAACCTCTCTACATTGCATGTTTGCACACTATGCAAAGAATCATATCCAGGTATGAAAAAAAAACGTTCACATGGTACGCTTTCTTTCTCTCGGTGTGCAACATCTAAATATACAAACCGTTTCAATCATGTGAACAACATGGACCATGGTGAGAAACCAAATGTCCTACAAAATTTAGCACAGATTGAGGAAATGTTGATAGTACGTGTAAATCCCATTTTTCAAGTAACGCATGCTCGTGGTGGTCAATACAAATATAGTGGCCATACAATCAGCTTCCCTCAAGACATCACTTCTATTGCAAAATACCTACCTCGCCTTGTTTATGAGTTGGATATCCTCATTGTCAGAAGACAAAACCCTTCTGAAAGATCTTATGAATTCATCGTCTCTAAATCACATGTACTGGCAGCTCTTGAATACAAACTCACTCATGATCCCTACTACAGAGATGTTGAACTCAGCCCATCTGCAATTTCTGCTCTACCAGATCACCCTACAGATATTTCTTATCTTCTTAATAATGTAACCACGTCCTCATTTATACCCCAAGAAACCATAATCGATTCTACTCATGATCCCGAAGTTGTGCTAACTCCATTTGATATCCAACCTTCTTCATTTGTTCCAATTCCCCCAAAATCGTGTAGTGAACTTGATCACATTCATGCTTACTTGCACTCCACAAATCCAAACTCAATCAATTCAATCGATTGGCCTACAATATCTCTATCACCTATCAACGAATACACTACTGAGGGCCTCTTTTCTATGGCCTTCCCCACACTTTTCCCAACAGGCATTGCCATGATTACACAACCAAGAATTACAAAAGTTGAGATGCACGAATATGCCTTGCACCTATTATGCTACCATGACAACCGCTTTGGCCAGCATCCAAGATTTCATTACTACATATATAACACGCTAATGCGGCACTGTAGCCAATCAACTACCAATGTTTTTGTTAGAAAATACATTGAAAACAACTTGCCAACAACTATTTCAGATTTGCGACAATGTCTTCATGAATTACCATAATCAAGAATTCCCGAACAAGTCATGCACTTTGGCTCATCCCTACGAGGTACATGCTCTTTTTGGAACAAGCGTTATAATGAGCTAACTGACATGATCACACAACTTGGAAGCCCAACATTTTTCTTCACTCTAAGTGATGCTGATACCAAATGGCCTGACCTACACAATATTATGCCTACTGACGTGCCCTTAGATTCAAACACTCATTACAAGTGGAGAATTCAAAATATAATTAACAATCCACATTTAACATCTCAATATATGCAATGCAGATTTTCAATTTTTCTTGAAGAAGTTCTACAAAAAGGCCTCCATGCAATTAACTATTGGTGCAGGTATTTTCAATTACCATTTCTCTTTAAACCTAATATTAATTTACAATAGATCTGGAACAATAACATCTTTCAATTTTGCATACAGATATGAATGGCAACATCGAGGATCTGCACACATACATGGATTCCTTTGGTTGCAAAATGCACCAAACATGGATTGCCTCAATTGGAACAATGACACAGAAGTTCTCAATGCTCAAAGATATTTTGACCATTATGTCACTACTCGGAACTCGCGCCAACCCCAACATCGCGAATCTATACTCCACTAATCAGCAGAGCACAACCCATGTCTTCTCGACACATCATCAATTTTTACGTCAACCCAGTCAGAAGACTATGAAGAGCTTGTGAACTGTGTCTAATGCCATACAAAGTGTCATGCATCTTCTTGTCTTCACAAAAAAAACAATGTTCTTAGTTGTCGCTACGGAGTACCATGGGAGTTGAACCCCACATCTTCACTCTTCATAGACAACAAAGGTAAAAAAACCTACAAACCTGCATGTAACGACGATAGATTGAACATCCATACTGCCGATCTACTTTCCATCTGGAGAGAAAGTGTTTATTGCCAACCAGTACTTTCACGCCATGTCATGTTAACCTATATTTCTAAATATGCAGCCAAAGTAAAAACAAAATCAGAAAGCTACAGCCAAATTTTATTACGTCTCTTGAACAACGTCGCTCCAGACATACCTACTATCACTATTGTGCGAAAACTCCTTACATAAACCATAGTAGAAAGAGACATTGCAGCACAAGAAATATGCCATATTTTGCAGAAATTACCACTCACACTCTATAGTCGTACATTTGTTTCTCTAAATGTTAATAGAACTGTATTCAGATGTGTTCTACCTGCTTCCAAAACTTCATCCTCAACACCAACATTTATTCTCGCATACATGAATAGACCTTCATCATTAGAGTCATTGCCCCTTATTGAAGTTGCACGTTCTTGGTAATTTTCTCCTCATCGTAAACAAAACCAATGGAAACACATTTCCCCTCTGATGGTTGTCCATATCTTGCCACGATACACCACAATCCCTTCCCCTATTGATCAAAGCTACGCCACTTTCTGTTGGGCTGAATTAATATTGTATTTCCCTTTTCGTACCCTCCCCAATGACATTGGATCTAACAATGAGGAAATCATTGCACACTGGGAACAAAAAAAGGGAACATATACATCATGGCATGTTCATCATGAAAATGAAACCCCGCAATCTCCACAATCCGAAGATGAATCTACTCCAGTATCTACCCCTCCTGACATCCCCCTTCACCCCATCCAAATGAATGAATGGGAAATCCTCTCTCACCTTAACCTATACGACAACATCAAAATTGATACCCTTGGAATCATTGGCAATCATGACTTTGGCCTTAATCATAATTGGTCTCACACTTACCTGCCTCTCCAGTTGCAAGAAACTGACATCATTTCATTGAATACAATCGCTCAAATAGTCAAAACCAACATCGTCCTTTCTCAAACCTTCCCGAAAATCACATATTATCTCCTACCCAACAAAAATCATTCACACATGTTATTTCTCATTTCAAAACCCCCAACCAGAACAATCATACAAGGGACAGCCGAAACCAAAAAATCTGCTTTAATAAAATCTATGCAATGTGCATTTATTGCAAACTCCTCAACATCTAAAAGCTCATTGCTACTACTTGCACCCATCGGTGTTGCAGCTTTCAACATAAATTCCCTTACAATTCACTCTGCCATTCACATCCCCATCCAAACAATGCATCCTCTTGAAGGACAACCGCTCCTACACTTCCAAGAACAACTTCACCATGTATAATACATACTCATTGATGAAATGAGTTTTATCGAATCGAAAATGCTTTCCCGTATTGATGATCGCTTATGAGAGGCATTTCCCCTTCATCGAAATACACCATTTGGAAATCGCTCCATTATCCTTGTCGGTGATTTAGGCCAGTTGCCACCTGTAAAAGACATTCCTCTGTATGCTGGCACATCACGTGGCACTACACTTTGGTGCAGCTTCGATACGGTCATAACGCTTACAACTATTTTCCACCAGCAAGGTGTTGACCCTTCCCAAATTGCCTTCTGCTAGATTCTCGCAAATCTCAAGGATGGAACACCTACAATTGAAGATTGGAACCTCCTAATGTTGAGGACAGATTCCTCTATTACACATGAAGATAAAAAAAACATTTGAAGACTCCATGCACTTATATGCAACAAACAGTTTAGTTGCCTTACATAACAAATCAATGCTTAAAAAATTAAACATGCCAGTAGCTATGTGCTCAGTGGAGAAACATCGGGACCAAACGTTCACTCCATTTGAAGAAGAATAACTAGACACAAAGGTTCTGTTATGCAATGAACAAAAAGTTATGCTCACCTGCAACTTGTGGGTACATGCAAGTCTTGTCAATGGTGCACTTGGCAAAGTAATTACAATATTCTATGCACCTGACTCAAAGCCTCTAGAATTTCCATCCTTCATGGTAGTCAATTTTAAACAATACAGAGAAACACCATGGGACATTTCACATCCCCCATATGTGCCCATTTCCCGTATCACAGGAGGTGCACGTCGAAAAATACCACTTCGAATGGCATGGGATTTAACAATACACAAGTCACAAGGTATGAAATTACATAAAGTAGCAGTTGACATTGGCCCCAAAGAATTCCAAGGTCTAACATTCATCGCCATTTCAAGAGTAAGATATCTATCAGGCCTTCGAATCCATCCAGCATTTCCTTTCTCACGCATATCACGATTGAAAGAAAATCCATATCTACAACGCAGAAAGCAAGAAGATTCAATCCTCACATCGAAGTCTATATAGACGATTACACTCTATCCAACAATAAACTCTTCGTTACATCTTCACCAAACGGTAAACAAACCTTAACCTTTTCCAAATTCCATACACAGTTACTTGCTTCTACATTTGCTCTAATACTGGTTATGCTCCTAATGTTCAAAATAAGTTTATGCTTACTTTGAGTATTTTAAAACTCTACATTTAGTACACTTTTATCAGCCGTTTACACTAACACTTATTGTTTCTCTTTTTTCATGCCCAACATATATGGATTCACAGTATTTAAACACGCTCTATGAATTCTACCAAGAGATTCAACAATAGGAACTTACTTTACATGATATATAGTTGAGATTCCTTTCACTACATGCATTGCCTTTGTACCTGTTTGCGGACAACTATTGCCGTGTTACAAAAGATCTGAAAAATCCTAAGAAAAAAAATCCACATACATGAAAGAGATACACATCGGAAAATGCGTTCTGATTGGCAAGAACGCCTTTCTCAACGTGGGGTCACAATAGACACCAATTGTTGTTTCTGATGCCGTGCATTGTCATGTATATATGATTAGATATTTACTATCATTTACATGCATATGACATCGCAAACATTTAGTGTTCACATGTATATTTATTCACCTTCAAATTTGTATATCTGTCTTTATATAAATCATGTTCTGTTCAACTACTATACCATTCAATGTAATTCCAACTGTTTCTGTAACATTCTTTTTCTTCACTGTTGTGCTTTTAACCCATTTCAAAATACTCTTTCTCAAGAGGAGCATTATATTCTACCATAGCTTTAAGAGCTATTAAGAGCTCATGTACTGTGCTAAATGTTGTCAATGCATCCGTCAATCTTTCACAATGTTGTTACATTATGGAATATTGGATTCTTACTTGGCAAATATATTGCAATGTTGTTACATTAGGTAATATTGGATTTTTACTTGGTAAATACAAATCTTGTTATTTCTTTCAAAAAACTTAATGTCAAAAAGTTGTCATTGTATCTGTCAATCTAATGCGATGTTTTTACAATATGGAATATATTTGTAAATGTACCATGTTAGTTGTCAATTTTATTCATATGTATTTTTCAAAAGCATTCAAATTGTAAAATGTTTGTGATGTTATTTAAACATTTTAAAAAGATGGATTTTCTATTTAACTTAAAATAAATTAAAAATAAATTATAATTATTTGATAGATTACTATTTGAACATTATAATGAAGCCACCATTATATTATTTTTTTTTTTGTTAACTTTTATGGTTAAATTATATGAATTGCTCAAGAATTAAATTGTGGTCATTTAAAATATGTTTTTAAATATAGTAATGATAAATATTTTGAGAGCTAAAAAAAGTATGCATTGAAATAATAATTTTTTTTTTTTTTTTTTTAATATACAAACTTGACACCTATAGAAAAGGGGTCTCATATATGGTATCAATGTGAGGTTCAAAATATTGAGTTTATAAATCCATTTGTGCATAGGTTTATTAGCCCCAAAATTTCTTCCTACTTGCAACAAATGGGGATCACATGAAAAACCTTAGTTGGAATGGAGACATTTAGAAAGTAGACCATAAATAATATATGGAAAAAAAATCAAGAAAAAATTAAGAAATTGGTTTGTTGTGTATAAGAAAAAATTAAATGTTGTGTGTAGGGCTTTACCCAACAAATGTTATAGAGTTATATATTCATGTCAACATATAATGACGAACCCACACCAATGCTCTTGAATCCATAATGGAAAATCTCTCTTTGAAAACTATTAAAAAACTATTAATTCAGAAATAGTTTGTGTTGGACCATATCTCATCTAATAATTTTAAAACATTATGTACTATTTTTATTTTCAATGTGTGCTTCAAAATGCAAAACAATATAATACATTCATAAAAATGCATCTGTCATACAACTTTTCCACTTCATACAACTTTTCCAATTAAATAAGCTTATCTGTGTCTCTTTGCACCTTTTGAGGCAACTTCTAGTTTAGAATATGTAGAAAAAACCGTAATATATATCATTTGTGTCTCTTTGCACCTTTTGAGGCAACTTCTAGTTTAAAATATGTAGAAAAAACTGTAGTGTGGGTCAGAATTCGTTGTTACCTGACGCGTTTGTAATGAAAGTATACGAAAACTTTAATGAATGATTCCAACTAACAGGTTCTCCATTTTTCATATCTTTTTTCGGAGGAAAAGAACATGCTAGTTTATACAATTTACCAATACAAAGTTCTATTAAAATTACAGTGTAGAATGAGTATGACCAACATACAGAAACAACAAAGTTATAAGAAATCCAAGACCATAAACATATACAGTCACGTGTGATCAACAACTTCCATCCATCTATGGAAAAGACCCCATCCAATAAAAAAATCAAGCCAGTCGAATATGGTCCCGGACCAATAGAAAGTATGTCCACGAGAAAGAAAAACAGAGAACATATGTACAGGTGCACAATAATCATAGCCGTCGCCCCCCCCTTTGGAAAAATCCTGAAACAGATGGTGAAGTAAACAGATAGAGAGGGGATCTAAAGTGAAAACATCAAAACTGTCAGGAACAAAAAGTAGCACCAAAACCCGAAGGAAGATCCTACAATATGTGAAGATATGGCATCATATAAATAGTAAGGAAGATGGATTGTGCCCTGTGCAGAGACTTTATCAGCCTCATATAATGTGTAATGAAAACTATAAAAAAACCTGGATAGTCCATCTTAGATAAACGATCGGCCTCGACGTTTTTCTCCCATAAAATATGTTGGAAAGAGATGTAATTGAAGGAGTTCCATACAATTTTATGACACTGATAGGTTCTCTTATTGCCTATCTAAGTTCATCAGTCACAAATTAAGTGGTTGCGCTAATCATTATTAACACCATGGCCTTAATATTTGTGGCAGTGAAGTCTTTGTATAAAGTTAATCGTAACTCGGGGAGATAGATAGATTTAAGATCATGCATACACAGGCGGGTCTTTGTTTTATTTTTGAGTAATATATATTATTAATACTTATTATAATATTATTAATATATAATATATATATTTCAAGTTAATATAATAAATTTATTATATATAATATTTATTTATTGATATATAAATTAATGTGATGGGTAGTGGATATAGGCCTATCGGCGTATATCAACCACATTAGTTTTTACTAATGTGGTTGTGCTAGTCGTAACTCGGGAGATAGATAGATTTAAGATCATGCATGCACAGGCGAGTCTTTGTTTTCTTTTGGAGTAAGATTTTATCGAATCCACATTGCAATTTTAATTTTAGAAGATATATGTTAACAAAAATCCATTCACAATTTTAAGTCATAATATCGTCTATTTGAAATTTAAAAGAAGTATTTGGAGACCATTACAATCGCTAGAGCCGAAGTTGCTTACTCCAAGTTCCCTAACTAGGAATGGAAATATCAAAATCTGGATAATAAATTCCAGCTCCCAGTAACACCCCGTGGAAAAATATCACATGAAAGCTAATACGGTCATGAACTTGCCAGCTGTAATCGAATGCTCCCAAGGCAACGGAGCCATAGATTTTTAATCTCAAAAGCCAACCAATATCTGCGAAGTGAAAAATAGTTCCATTGTAGGGAAAGAAAAATATTAAAAACTATTTTTGTTGTGTATAAGTGCCCATCACATCTTCACATGGACTGCAATAACATGTCTAGCACTTGTCTCATGGATGGCCGTTGTTGAAAATTACTTTCCGTTGTTCAATGTACAGGAAGCCGCCTTCTATATCCAGTGATCAGTCAAGATCAGAATATGAAAAAAAACTTGCTTACAGCCACTTTCCATTTCTATTCTTCAGGTTATTGTACGTGAGCCACTTGCTAAAAACAGTGAGCAGTCAAATTCATTGCTGTTTTATTTTTTGGAAACGGAGAAAATTTAACAGTGAACCCGGACCTCAAAAATTTTAGGCTGGATTTGTGAGAAATTTCGCATCACACTCAGCCATCCGTACAACTGCCCAAAATCGGACCCAGAACAAATTATAAGGTGGATTTAATAATAATTCCGCGTCACAATTTTGGTGATGTCAGCAGAATTTTTTGTGACCTGAAATCAATTGAAGGATGGTTTTATTTCTGTTTGATGTCCGGTTCAATGCGTGGTCAAAGTTCTTTAATGTTTGTTCTTTTAAAATTTCGTGCGTACAGTCCACATATATATATCATATGCACATTTCAAAAGGGAGGCCGTGGGCCATAGTAAATTTTTGGTTTTAGTTTTTTTTATTTTATTTCTTTTAAAAAAGTTGGTTTATGTTTATATGTCGTGGCATATAAAAAGATGAAAAGGCCTGTTTGCATTTATGTATTGTAAGTTTTAATTTTACACACAGCAGTGTAAAAGACTTGAATTGCACAGCAGTGCATTCATTTTTTTTTGAAGAGACGGAGTATTTTTTCCAACACACAGCAGTGAGTTGAAAATGCACAGATAGAGTGAAATTTCAGAGTGTGAGTTTTGTTTTGAACTGTGTTTTGAAGCAGTCAAAGTTTCTGTGTATTCCCTCAATCAGAGGAGATTTTGTAACCAAGTTTTTGAAGTTTAATGAAATAGTTTTTTCTTAGAGTGAAAACTCTGTCTCCAGTGAAGAAATTTTTAATATTTTCTCTGTGTTGAAGAGGGGAGTTTTATTCTTCATTGTTGTTCTGGAATTTTAAATATTCCAACATGGTATCAGAGCTAGTCCAGGCTCTTTGAAAATCAAAGAAGCTGAAGGAAAGGAGTTCTTTTGTTGCAGCAGCTTCTCTAGCAGTGTGAAGACTCAGTCAAGAAGAATCCAAAGGTATTTCTCTATACAGATTTTGTGCTACTGTTGCAGAACAGTCAGTTATTTTAAATACAGAGTCAAGTGTTTTTTGAATCATAGTTAAGTGCAGCATGGCTGGAGCCAGCACTGGTATGGGTATGGGAAATATCCATCTCCCAATGTTTAATGGGAAAAATTATGACTACTGGTTAATAACTATGAGAGCTTTATTTGTCTCCCAAGACTTATGGGAATTTGTTGAGGATGGCTTTGAAGAGCTAGCAAATGAAGAAGAGTTTGAAGATTTAACTCAGGCAGAAAGAGAGTTGCTGAAGAGCAATAAGAAGAAAGACTCCAAGGCTCTCTTCTTATTGTATCAGGCAGTGCATGAGAGTGTGTTTCCAAGGATAGCAGCAGCCAAGAGATCCAGAGAAGCATGGGAAACTCTCAAGATAGCCTATCAAGGCATGGAAAAAGTGAAGACAGCAAAACTTCAGTTGTTGAGGAGAGACTTTGAGACTCTCTGCATGAAAGAGTCAGATACTATTGACTCGTTCTTCACTCATGTGATTGGAATGGTCACACAAATAAGATCTCATGGAGAGACTCTTGAAGACAAGAGGATTGTGGAAAAACTCTTGAGGAGTCTACCCTCAAGATTCGATGTGATTTTCACCACCATAGAGGAGACTAAGGATCTCACAAAGTTCACAGTGGATGAGCTACATGCATCACTGATGACTCATGAGCAGAGATTGGGTAGGAGTGAAAACTCATCTCTGGAACATGCTTTTAAGACCCAGATGTATTTCGGAAGAGGAAGAGGGAAAGGCAGAGGAAACAAAAGAGGAAGAGGCAGAAGCCAAAACAGAGGTGGAAGGAACAGTCCAACAAATGCTCAAGGAAGGGGCAGCAATCCAAATCAGCATCAAGGCCAAGGCAGCAACCAGCAGAGTGGTCAGCAGAATGCTCAAGGACAGAGGTATGATAATTCCAATGTCCAATGTCACTATTGTAAAAAATATGGTCATTATGATAATGAATGTAGAAAGAAGCAGCATGACATGGGAAGTAGAACTAGTGCAAATTTCACTAGAGAAAATCTCAGCCAAGATAATTTGTTTTTGGCTTGTAATATGGCTGAAGAAAAGAATGAGGATTTATGGTTTCTAGACTCCGGTTGCAGTAACCATATGATAGGAAACTTAGAAATGTTTTCTATGCTAGATGAGAGTGTGAAGTCACAAGTCATACTAGGGACTGATAGTAAAGTGTCTGTTATGGGAAAAGGAAATGTAAATGTTTTAACAAGGAAAGGTGCAAAGAAATCCATAGTAGATGTCTATTATGTTCCAGGAATGAAGTGTAACCTCTTAAGTATTGGACAACTTGTCCAAAAGGGGTACAATGTATTTTTTGAGGATGATTTTTGTACCATCATGGAAAAACCACCCAGCAAACAATGTATTGTTGAAGTGAAGATGACAATGAGCAGGATGTTCCCTCTTAGAATGAGAGCAGATTTGAAGAATGAAGAAAAGATAGCAGCAGTGGAAAAAGAGGCTATCCAAACCGAACCAAAAGATGAAAATTGGTTGTGGCACTTGAGATTTGGACATCTCAACTTTGGAGGTCTTAATTTGTTTAACAGAAAAGGAATTGTAAGAGGTTTACCATTGATAGAGAAGCCGGACAGCCTTTGTGAAGGTTGTATCTTGGGGAAACAACACAGAGAAAATTTTCCTTCCGGGAAAAGCATAAGGGCAAAGGCACCCTTAGAGATTGTCCACTCAGATTTGTGTGGACCGATGCAAACTCCATCGCTTGCTAGCAGCCACTACATGTTAACATTCATAGATGACTTTACAAGAAGAACTTGGGTTTACTTTTTGAAAAATAAAAGAGAAGTGTTTGAAAAATTTTGCAATTTCAAAGCACTTGTGGAAAACCAGAGTGGGCTGCACATAAAAGTTCTAAGGACTGATAGAGGAGGTGAGTATATCTCTAAATATTTTCTACGTTTTTGTAGAGAAAATGGTATTCAAAAATAGTTTGCAACTAGATATACTCCGCAGCAAAATGGAGTAGCCGAAAGGAAGAATAGAACCATAATGGATATGGTGAGGAGTATGTTGAAGGAAAATCATTTGCCTAATGATTATTGGGTTGAAGTTGTACATTGTGCAGCATACATTTTGAATAGGTGCCCTACAAAAGCAGTGATGAACAAAGTGCCGGAAGAGGCATGGAGTGGCACAAAGAAAAGTGTCACACATATGAAGGTTTTTGGATGTGTGGCTTATGCACACATTCCGGATCAGTTAAGGAAGAAGTTGGACAGCAAGGGGGAGAAATGTATTTTCATTGGATATAGTGAGGAATCCAAGGCCTATAGGTTATACAACCCATCCACCAAGAAGTTTATTGTGAGCAGAGATGTTCAGTTCATTGAAGAGTAAGCTTGGGATGGAAGCATAGATTATCTCATGATGAGAATGATGATGAGTTGGCTGAAATACATCCCCAAATAGCATCACCAACACAAGAGCAGCAAGAGACACCCTTGAGGAGAAATGAGAGTTCTCCAAGCACACCACAAGGAGGAAATTCAAGTGCTTCTTCAAGCATTTGTACACCTATTGAAAGAGGTAAGAAGTTCAGAAATTTGAATGACATTTATGCACAAGAGGCAACAAATGAAGGCATCAATTCTTTGTTTGCTTTATATTTCATGTTGATGATCCTGTTCATTTCGAAGAAGCTATTAAGGATAAGAAATGGATAGAAGCTATGGATGAGGAGATTAATGCCATAGAAAGAAACAAGACTTGGGATTTGGTTGAACTCCCAAAAGGTAAAGATGTCATTGGAGTTAAATGGGTCTACAAGACCAAGAGTAGTGCTGAAGGAAAAATAGAGAGACACAAGGCAAGCCTTGTCGTCAAAGGGTATAAGAAAAAGCATGGGATAAATTATGAGGAAAATTTTGCACCGGTTGCAAGAATGGAAACCGTGAGAGCAGTGTTATCCATAGCAACACAAAACAAGTGGAAAGTTTACCAAATGGACGTGAAGTCAACATTCCTAAATGGAGTGTTAATGGAAGAGGTTTACATTGAACAACCTCTCGGCTATGAAAAGAAAGGCCAAGAGCACAAAGTGTGCAAGTTGAAGAAAGCTCTTTATGGGCTGAAGCAAGCACCAAGAGCGTGGTACAGTAGGATAGATTCCTATTTACTGAAAAATGGATTTGAAAAGTGTGAGGGAGAACCCACCCTCTACATCAAAGAAAAAGATGGAAAAATGTTGATTGTAGTTTTATATGTTGATGATGTTATTTTCACGGGTAATGATGATTACCTTATTGAAAATTTTAAAACATCATGAAAGAAGAATTTGAAATGGCTAACATGAGTTTGTTGAAATACTTCTTAGGAATAGAAGTAGAACAAGATGAAAATGGAATTTTTATCTCACAAGTAAAATATGTTAATGAAGTGCTGGAAAGATTTAATATGCAGGAGAGAAAAGTAGCGATCACTCCCACAGTGATGGGATTAAAACTCAGCAGAAAGGATAGCAGCAAGGATTTTGATCCTAGCTTGTATAAGAGCATAGTTGGCAGCCTCATGTATTTGACTGCAACTAGGCCCGACATAATGCATGTTGTTAGTTTGATTTCCAGATTCATGGAGAAGCCAAAGGATGCACATTGGCAGGCAGCGAAGAGAATTCTGAGGTATGTTAAAGGTACAAAAAGGTTTGGTATTTTATATACTGCTTCAGAAAATTCAGATTTAGTTGGATACACTGACAGTGATTGGGCTGGAAGTGTAGATGATTGGAAGAGCACTTCCGGTTATGTTTTTCACATGGGTTCAGGGGCTATTTCATGGGCCTCTAAAAAACAGCCCATTGTAGCATTGTCTACAGCAGAGGCAGAATATGTGGCAGCTACAGCAGCAGCGTGTCAAGCAATTTGGATGAGGAGGATGTTAAGGAGTTTGTGCCAAGAGCAGACAAAAGGAACAGTGATTTTTTGTGACAATAGCTCAGCTATTGCATTATCGAAGAATTCTGTGTTTCACAAGACAACGAAACACATTGACACAAAGTTTCATTACATCAGAGAATTGGTAAACAATGGTGAAATTGTTTTGGAACACTGCAGAACTCAGGAGCAGTTTGCAGACATTCTGACCAAGCCATTGGGGCAGAAGAGTTTTGAGTTTTTGAGGAAATGTCTGGGTATGACTGATAACCCAGCAGCTGAAAGGAAGGGGGAGCGTTGAAAATTACTTTCCGTTGTTCAATGTATAGGAAGCCGCCTTCTATTTCCAACGATCAGTCAAGATCAGAATATGAAAAAAAACTTGCTTACAACCGCTTTCCATCTTTATTCTGTAGGTTATTGTACGCGAGCCGCTTGTTAAAAACAGTGAGCAGTCAAATTCATTGTTGTTTTATTTTTTGGAAACGGAGAAAACTTAACAGCGAACCCGAACCTGAAAAGTTTAGGCTGGATTTGTGAGAAATTTCGCATCACACTCAGCCATCCGTACAACTGCCCAAAATCGGACCCAGAACAAATTATAAGGCAGGTTTAATAATAATTCCGCGTCACAATTTTGGTGATGTCAGCAGAATTTTTTGTGACCCGAAATCGATTGAAGGATGGTTTTATTTCTGTTTGACGTCCGGTTCAATGCGTGGTCAAAGTTCTTTAATGTTTGTTATTTTAAAATGTCATGCGTACAGTCCACACACACACACACACACACACACACAGATATATATATATATATATATATGTTTTACATATATATATCATATGCACATTTCAAAAGGGAGGCTGTGGGCCACAGTAAATTTTTGGTTTTAGTTTTTTTTTATTTTATTTCTTTTAAAAAAGTTGGTTTATGTTTATATGTCATGGCATATAAAAAGATGAAAACGCTTGTGTGCATTTATGTATTGTAAGTTTTAATTTTACACACAGCAGTGCATTCATTTTTTTTTGAACAGACAGAGTATTTTTTCCAACACATAGCAGTGAGTTCAAAATGCACAGATAGAGTGAAATTTTAGAGTGTGAGTTTTGTTTTGAACTGTGTTTTGAAGCAGTCAAAGTTTCTGTGTATTCCCTCAGTCAGAGGAGATTTTGTAACCAAGTTTTTGAAGTTTAATGAAATAGTTTTTTCTTAGAGTGAAAACTCTGTCTCCAGTGAAGAAATTTTTAATCTTTTCTCTGTGTTGAAGAGGGGAGTTTTATTCTCCATTGTTTGTCTGGAATTTTAAATATTCCAACAGCCGCCGATTTGGTAAGTTGTTTGTACACATTAACCCAACTCATAGCATACCCAGCATTTTATCTCTATAACGACTACGACCATCTTCAGCTTGTATAATTCGGCAGCCCAATATCCCCTCCTCCTCCTCTTGCTGCAGAAATACTCCCCGCTCATCCCGCTCTCTGCTCATTAATTTGCTGCGGATCCATCCCACGATGCCAAGACTTATTCCATATTCCATTTCACCTATCGCTCTCTTTCCAGTTACAAGCTCCAGAATGACCACCCCAAAACTGTATACGTCACTCTTTTCGGTCACCTTCATGCCCATGCAGTACTCTGCACATGAATAACAATACCGATGATGTATGAGCTCTCACACCTGCTTATATTCTTTAATCATATTACTTGCACTACATTTAGGAAAAAAAACATTGAATTGAATTGATAGGTTTTTTGCAATACAAACATTGAACTGAATTGATAGGTTTTTTGGAATATATAGCACACTATACTTTTACCTGGAGCAATGTAACCATGAGAACCAGTGAAACCAGAAATTTTCAAACCATCCCATCCATCCTCTAACGGATGTTGACGAGATAAGATTCTCTTGACTACACCAAAATCAACAATCTTGGCTCCAAACTCCGAGTCTAGCAATATATTACTCGATTTCACATCTCTATGCAATATTGGGGGCCTACAATTATTATGCAAATAGAACAGCCCACGAGTTACACCAACTGCAATCTTTTGTCGCACTGGCCACTCCAATATTGGTGCCACGGATTCTGATCTTCCATGGAGACACTCAAACATAATTCTACGTTCGAGTTCTGTCATCTTGGTTTTGCCATAGTCCGAGTTGTGTCATCTTGGTCAACCTCATCAAACTGGCAGGTATATTACCCCACAATTGATTATCAGAAGGATCCAAGCTTTCCAGCTCCATTAAATTACCCAACGAAGAAGGAATTGTTCCTTCCAGACGGTAGTTTTGCAGCCATAGCTGCAGCAGGTGCGTCAAATTGCCAAGAAAAGCAGGAATTGATCCAGACAAGTGATTACGATTAAGAGACAGTCTCTCCAACTTGGGTAACATGGCGAAGCCTTGAGGAATATGTCCAGAGAAATTGTTATCGTCCAAGGAAAGAAGGCGCAACTCACCCAATTCATGGATGTGATGCGGCAACATTCCATGGAAGAGGTTGGATGACAAATCCAAAGTCTTCAAATGGTTGCAAGCCAACAATCCATCGGGGAATGGACCTTCGAAATGGTTGGATGGCAGTATCAAGTCCGTCAGATTTTGAAGGCTGCATATAGCAGAAGTCAAGTTTCCTGCAATGGACATGTTGGAGAGATTAACTCTAGTAACAACATTGAATGGAATATTACAAAATACTCCATTCCAACCACACGGATTTTCATCAGAGGAATTCCAGTTGCTCAAAACATTAAGTTTGTCAGTCCAATCCCTCTCTTTTATACACAACAGTATTTTTCCTTCGTTAGAGATGTTATTACATTGAAGCACAAGTAGCCAGAGAGTGAACAAGAGGAGCAGAGCCCTCGCCAATTTGGATTGGAAGGACGGGAACAAGCCTGAGCGAGCCATGGCTTCTGGATATTTCGGTGATCTTTGGCTCTGTTTTAATATATATATATATATATATATATATATATATATATATATGTCACTACAAAATTCTGCCGTCCATTACACGATTAAAAGAAGGGCCCACCTTCACTTTGTTACAATGAAAAGACAGATAACTTAGTAACCTATTGAATGGCATCAATTAAGTGGATGTATGGAGAGATGATAGCAAATTAATCACCATGAAAACAATGAATCTTGACTTTTCCAACGACTTGTAAAGTTATTGGATCACAGTTTCTTGTCATTGTCGAAAAAATTATTTCCACATAGACCATTGTGGAAATGTCGTGTCCTGTCATTGTCGAAAAAAATTATTTCCACACATACCATTGTGGAGATGTCGTGTGGAAAAAATTGTCTCCACACAGACCAGAGAACACTGTAGAAATGTCTATCTCTTTGTGGAAAATTTTCTCACTCATCGTGACTTGGTTTAACAAATATTTTAATGTTTTACTCCGTCAATGTTTTTATAAGAAACAAAACATTGTAGAAAAATTATTTCCACATAGACGACACACCATTGTAGAAATGCCGTCTCTTTGTGGAAAATTTGTTTACTCATCCTGACTTGGTTTAACAAATATTTTAATGTTTTACTCTGTCAATGTTTTTATAAGAAACAAATAATTAACCTTTTTAAATAATTTCAAAACATGTTAGTGCTTTGTTAACTCAATGTTTTATCAGAAATAATTTATTAATTTTATAGATTATTATAATAAAATAATCATAAAATTTTCGGTACTGCGCTTAATATTTTATTGAAATAATTTATATCGCTATTAGATAATTATATGATATTTAAAAAGTTTAAAACTATATATAATTTTGATTTTAAATGGAAATTTTAATTTTATGATATTTATAAGTATTTATATTAAATTTACAATTTTCTAATTAATTATATAATATAATATCTAATAAACCAAAGATTGGTCTCAGTAGATATTAACCATCATCATCATCATAATATCTAAAAATTGATAATTATTGAATATCACAATTTCTTTTTCACGTTTATATTTTTATTTTTACATATTTATTATTATTTATGTTTTAATTTGAAATATTTTAATAGTTTATCTGTAATTTATGAATTTTATATTTTTCTAAAAATATTTAAAAATTATTATAATTAATTTAACTAATTTTAAAGATATATTTTTTATTGACATTATTTTTATTATCAAAATGGATGAATTATTATAATAAAATAATTTCAAATGATTAATCTTATTAAATTATTATAATAAAATAATTTTAAATTCTGAGTGCTTGACTTAGTGAATGTTTTATAAGAAATAACTTATTAATATTATCTAGATGAAAAAATTATTATAACAGAATAATTATAAAAATTTGAGTAAACTACTCACTCAATTTTAATAAGAAACAACTTATACATGTCTTATGTGGTTATTTGATTATTATGTAATATTTAAATGGTTTTTAAAATTATATATTTTGAAACAACTTATACATGTCTTATGTGATTATTTGATTATTATGTAATATTTAAATAGTTTTTAAAATTATATATTTTGATTTGAAATGACATTTTTAAATTTATTATTTATAAATATTTATATTATTTTTTATTTTATTTTTTTAATTAGTTAAATAATATAATAATTATAAATTTACGGTTATGGAAACTAATACTTTTTTCTTCATTTTTATATTTTTATTTTTATATATTTAATATTATTTGTTTAATGTAGATTTCGTAAATGAATTACATTGAAGTTTTTTTTGGATAAAGAACTATGGACATTTGCATCTCACAATTTATATAGGCCATCTCTAATTTTGAAGAAATATCTTCTATAAACATTAGCTTTCTCTACATTACATAAACTTTATATAGGCACCAACATAGACTTTAATAAACTTTAATAATAAAATGATAAGGAAACCATAGGCTATAGAATCAGTACACATTAGCACAGGGAAAAAAACCATGAAATTAAAAAATCCCTAATTAGAAAAAACCAGCAGTATCCAAAGATATATTTAGGCCGATAGGCCTTCTCTTTTGAAAGAGAACCATTTTTTTTTCGTCAACATATTCATTTTACAGAAGACATCTGTTACTCGTTTAAAAAATGACACCTGGTTTAAAAAATGACACCTAGTTCCAACTGTTCACCGCTCTGTTCCCGTTATTCGCTCCGTCGGAACATGTTTTCGGTTGTAGAAGAACAAGGCCAGTCCAATGCTTCAATACGGTCTCCGATATTTATTTTTTCAAATGGCCAAAGATTTCTTTTCTGCAGGGGGAAGGGATTCGGATAATGAAGACGATGTGCTACTGGCGCGCGAAGAGAATATATTTCTGAGATTTTTGCTATTTCTTGGAAATCGCTTGGCATCCTTGCTTAAGCGCTGTATTATTTGCGACAAAAATGCTCTTTTTCACTGTCTCCAGGTTATGTAGCTATGACGACAAATTATGGTATGTAATGTACTCTGTTTCGATTTTGATGTGTGATATTGCAAGAAAATTTCATTAATGTACTCTGTGACGAGCGAAGCACCATCCTCTCTCTATCTGGATTGCTCTTTTCTCGGACTGGACATTGCTGGGCATTTGGGAGGCACAACAGATGTACTTGTTGTTAAACACATCATTTGATCAACATCCAGTCATCAGTAAAGGGGCTTTTGGTAACAGTGACGTGGCACAGAAGATCCCCCCTGTAAACTGCTCAGGCATGAGCCGCCCGCGTCGGCAATTGGGTTCCTCTCATGCGGCCTGAACATCTGCTGGGAGTTGTGGGATCTGTGTTTTTCGCAGTGATCTGAATTGGGTCATGTGGGTTTGCTGCTATGGAGTCTGGTTTGAATGACCCACATGGTCTGCAGCACCATTCCTCCGATGATGGTAATGGCGATGGCGATAAGAGAATTGGGGTGGAGACAGGCAGCTCTGTATGTCCAGAGCTCTGGCATGCCTGTGTTGTCCCTCTCATATCTCTGCCTCCTAAGGGCAGTCGTGTGGTGTACTTTCCCAGGGTCACCTGGAGCAGATTGCAGACAATGAGCTTCACAGGGGTGGCCGTGGCTCCTTCCTCAACATCAACCATGCGGCTGCACCGATGGCAGAGGAAGCATCTTCTGCAGCGGCCTTGAATGTAAAGTTGAACATTCTCGGCTTCAATTTTTTTGATATCCTCTCTGATTTTTTTCATGAGCTTTCAAGCTTGCAATGTTTGTGTTTCCTCCGATTTAGCAGCGAAAGAACTTGAAAATGCTGGAAATTAATGTTTAGTAGCCTGTTGTTTCTGCTAGAATTTTGATTTTTGACCTTGCAACGTGGACATGAGACTGATGTGCCTATCCTGTTACAGAGCAGATACCACCATCGTCCATAAGTCAGGCTGTGAACCAACAGATGCTTTCATACAAGCTGCCTCCCCAAATTCTCTGTCGTGTGCTAAATGTCAATCTACACGTGAGTGATCACTGAATGGAGTTATTTCCTGGATATCTTTATTGTATCAGCAAGTGTTTATCTGAACGAATTTTTGTTGAAAGCTATATGATAACAGAGAGAAGGAGAATCCAAGGAAATGTAGGTTTTTTGATAATGTACTTCATATATGGTAGTTTGCCTAAAATGTGTTTTTTAAAGGTGGCATTTAAGTGTGTTTTCTCGTGCTAGCAGGCCGACCAGGAGATGGATGAGGTCTATGCACAACTGACATTAGTTCCTGATTCCGAGGTAATATTTGGTCAATATGTACTGGACTTGCGCAATATTATATCCAGTTCGTTCTTCTACAATATGTGTTCAATAGTTTAGCAATTCTTTGTAGGGACCTTCTTAAATATTAGTTGAAGCTTCCAATATAGAGTTTTGTTAATTATTAGATGAGTTTCGATAAGTCTAAAATCAAATGTGCAAAATCTTATTCAGGCTTTTTATTTAAAATTGTAAATAGCAAAATAGTTGCCCTTGTTAAAAAATTTCATCGAGGACATTGTATTGATTCAATATATCTTTCTCTAGAAGAATGAGAAATGCATGGAGGAACAACTGTCTATACCTCCATCCAGCAGCACTCATATGTTCTACAAGACGCTAACAGCTTCTGATACAAGTACCCATGGTGGGTTTTCAGTTCCCCGAAGGGCTGCAGAGGACTGCTTTCCACCCTTGGTAAGTTTTGATCTAGGTTTTGCTGGTGTAACTGTCGCACTCTGCACATATGGTATCAGACTAGATATCCGTGCCAATGGTATACGGTTTGCTATCTGCAAAGACTTCATAGCAAGTAAGACTATCTTAAAGGTTGTTGATGAATTTAATGATGTAAATGTTCTATAAAAATTATATATTGTAGGATTATAGTCAACAAAGGCCTTCTAAAGAGCTTGTTGCAAAGGATTTGCATGGAAGAGAATGGAGATTCCGGCATATATTCAGGGGTATGTAAGTAGCCATTGCAGTTCACATCTTGCTATTTTGTGTTTGAGACTTTCTGACAGAGTAAGTTGGTGTCCTATTTACTCATCCCTGTTAATGCAACTCTGAAATGTTCTAAAAGACTGAATATCATTGTGTTTGAGCCTCTGCGACAGAGTAAATTACTGAGCCCCTTACTCTTCCTATTAGTGCAACTCTGAAATGTTCTAAAAGACTGAATATCAAAGGCTGAAAACTTTCCCTTCCAATGCCTTGTTTATGCTTTAATCATGGTATCACATACTGATGGAAATCATCAAAGTGGATAATGTTCTCGGCCTTGATATTAAAAAGTTTCCTCTAACGTGGGAGCCCTTCAACTTGATGATAATCAATATCCGTCATCTTTTTTTTGGTTCAGTTGATGATCAATCTCTTTTATTTTTACAGTATTTGCGGCATGGTCAAGGAAAAATTGCTTCAGCGATACTTTAGTGAGGTACTTTCAATCTTCAGTCCTTTCAGAAATTTGAACGGTTTTTTTAGAAATAATTGTAAAAAATTGAACAATATCTTTTATAGAAATAGTTATTAGGACGATTAGAGTGGAATTGGCAAAGTGGTTGTAGATAATTTCATTTCAAAGTGTGGTTGGTAACAAGAATAACAAAGTAGAGCTTGGAAATTTATAACACTTGCCGATCTCCCATTAATTCAGCAGGAATTTCGAAGTACCCAATCTGGGAAATCTGACATTGTGCAAGCTTGGAGAAGGGTTAGTTTCCTTTTTAAATGAATCTTGTTCGCTATTTCTGAATTTTTAATTCTTCATTGGCAGTTTTTTTCGAAAAATGGTTCCTATGGCATAATTGTCAGTCGATGGTTATGATTGTACAGTCAATTTTGTTCAATATAGCATATTGTGGTCCATCTGCAACAATGCTAGCGTGCAAATGACACTGCAATGCTGAAATAGTCTGAAATAATTTATTTCGATTTTCAAACAGGGATATGCTTCACAAAAAATTTTATTTTTATAGAAATAGTTATTAGGACGGTTAGAGTGGAATTGCCAAAGTGGTTGTAGATAATTTCATTTCAAAGTGTGGCTGGTAACAAGAATAACAAAGCAGAGCTTGGAAATTTATAACACTTGCCGATCTCCTATTAATTCAACAGGAATTGCGAAGTACCCAATCTGGGAAATCTGACATTGTGCAAGCTTGCAGAAGGGTTAGTTTTCTTTTTAAATGAATCTTGTTTGCTATTTCTGAATTTTTAATTCTTCATTGAAAGTTTTTTTCGAAAAATGGTTCCTATGGCATAACTTTCAGTCGATGGTTATGATTACAGTTGCTGGATGAGAGGCAAAGCAAAAATGTTATGAGGTTTTTAGGCATTTTGTTCGAAGTTTTAATGGATTGTTGGCTGTATTTCTTGAATAATAAACCTGCCGGAGGCACAAGCAGAGTTTTTCTTTTCTCTGTTGCAAATTTGTTTCTTGGAATTCAAATGTGGTGTCTTTTTGTTGCCGGAAACGGCATACTTGTACTATTCTTTAAAAATAAGGCAAAATGTGCAGTCAATTTTGTTGAATGTAGCATATTGTGGTCCATCTACAACAAAGCTAGCATGCAAATGAAATTGCAATGGTGAAATAGTTTGAAATAATTTATTTCGATTTTCAAACAGGGATATGCTTCACAAAAAGTTTTATTGTTTGGATAGCCCTGCAACTAAGAGATTCAACTAAGTTTTAATGTTTTGCATTGAACTTCAAAATTCGAGATTTTCCAATACATTTTTTCCTTCATCTCAGGAGCGAGCGTCGTTGCAGAGTGGGATTTCTTATGAAATTGAAGTAAGAAGGCTGCCATCAAAGAGTCTGAATTCATTTGAAATTGAAGCAAGGAGCAAGAGAAGAGAGAAAGCAAGTTTACATATGGTCATTGAACCAATATACTGGCAACAAGCTGTTGAACACCAGGCTATTTCTGCTGTTAAAGCTCAGCTGGGCAGATTATTTCGAGAAGATGGTCCCATGCTGGGTGTCGAGTTTGATCCCCTTCCCCCTGATGCCTTTGGCTATAGGTAGTTCCTCTATATTCCTCTCCATGATCTGAGCTAAACAGTCTTTTCAGTGATATTACGGGAAAGAACATTGAATTTAATTGGTAAAAGGCTATGTCTGCCTAGCATAAGCATTTGAAACTCTTTGTATGCCCTATGCTGCAATTTTGCTCCCCATTTTTACTTGTTTACATGACTATGTAAGCAAGGATGAGGATACATATACTTGTTGCCTCTGCAGGCCTTCTGCTTACAGTATTATCTGAAAGTTACTCTATTACTTCTGTAGGATCCTTTATTTATCAGAGTGAGGTTGATTTTTTAAATTCACAAACGGTCAGCTCATTTACCTGATGGCAGAGTGCATAAATGCTTAAAGGAAATTTTCTGTTTTTGTTATTTATTTTCACTTTATGCCTCAAGTTAGTTTATGCAAGCCTTGATTGACATAAACTGTAATATTCTTTCGATGGAAGATGTTGTCTCTATATACTTTTTATATTTGTTGCCCATATAAAAAAATTCTTTATCGCCTCTCTACATATTTCTATTAATCAAGGGACACAGCCTATGGCGTCAGTTCTTTGCTTGTCATTGTAAGGGTTCCTGGATGCCCAGTCAGTGCAACAAATCTATATATACATTTTGGTGTAAATTAAATGTCCCCTGTTCTTTGTTTGATTCGTTTCTATTGCAGAGATTGTTGGACGCAATTAAAAAATGATCAGGCTTGTGAATTGTGGTTCCCTGTTGTCTCTTTTGCCGGAATGCCGTTAATAATTCACCATGATATTATATATCTCAAAGTTATCATTTTAGCTTAAATGGTTTTTATTTTATTTTATGGCAGAACATTTCTTTTCTGAGACAGTCAATATTGATAAGGAATCACAGAAAAAAATTAAACCAGTTTGTGGCTAATATTAACGGGATTATAAAATCCATGGTGTGAATTTTAGCAGTAAATTCACTTAAGAATTGACAAAATTTGTTAAGATCCCAGAATGCAGTCACATGGTTGGCAAAGTGAATTATTTAGGTAAAGTTTAAGAATTATCTGGTAAGTGTGAATGTCTTAGCATATTCTGTAATTTCAAAATGTTTAACAAATATCTGGGGATATATTTGTAAATATTTGCTTCAAGGCTCAGGATTTTATTTCTATTTATAGAAAAATTTGGCATTTTTTCATACAAAAAATTTGATCCAATTAAATTTAAGGTTAGCAATTGTGTTATGATCCTATAAAATTTAAGGCTGACAAATGTTTTGAAATGGGGATTCTTCTGCAAAAAAACGAAAAATTAACCAAATACCAGATCTTCGTCCCAAAAATTTTGGTGGCATTAGTTCAAAAGATGGAATATAATTTAAAGTCTGGATTCTTGTGGATGAGTTTCTGTATGATGGTGGACAAAATATTATCATTGTAACTTGTCAAGAATGGATAAGGCTGTGATTACTTACTTTGTAGACCTTTTACTGACGTTAGACTCCAAGATAATTACAACTAGAGATCGATCAGTTGTAGCTATATTGATGCAAGGTCTACAAAAGTTAGACTCCAAGATAATTACAACCAGAGATCGATCAGTTGTAGCTGTATTGATGCTTTCTCTATCATAAGTTGTAATTGAAGTATTTATCAATCAGATTGTGGATATCACTAGCCTTGCTAGCAAAGAAAAAGTTTGCATGTTGTGGATATTATTGGCATCTATAATAACCATTGTAACTAAGATTACAGTCACCATTCGTTTCTTAATGTTAATTTTAACGATACCTGCAACTTCTAAATGTAAATAAAGAACTGACATTACGATTGTGAATATGCAGAAATTCTTATAGCCATTCTTTGTAAACCTTTATATTCTATTCCAAACTGGATTATTTCCTAACAATCCTACAGGATGTCGTAGTTAGAGCCTATTTTGTTTCTTCTTGCAAGTACATGTTTCTTAATGTTAATTTTAACAATACCTGCAACTTCTAAATGTAAATAAAGAACTGACAAGGTTGTTGTGAATATCCGGAAATTCTTATAGCCATTCTTTGTAAACCTTTATATTCTATTCTGAACTGGATTATTTCGTAACAAGCGTACATGATGTCGAAGTTTGAGCCTATTTTGTTTCTTCTTGCAGGTACATATTTCTGTTTGATCAGATCTATAATATGTAATTTGAAATCCAGTACCTCATATTGTATTTCCAGAACACTATTATTTGTTTATGAAACTCAGTCATGTATCTTAGGGCTTCCTTGCAATGCCCGAAACAATATGAAATTCCAAAATAGATCCATGCATCTCAGTGCATTTCACCATCTCTCACGAAGCAGGCAATTCCTGTAATTCAAAATTATTCCTTGTATAATCGGTCAGCGGGCATTAAAACTTTTGGCTATAGCGTTTAGGTTCGTTTCCATTGGGTTGCTGATTTTTAAAATTCTTAATTACATTTTTGAGTTGCACGTAAATTTTTTTTTTGGCTGTTTTTAAATATATATATTTTTTAATTATATTTATTTTAGGGCTGTGTTATATGTCACTGGTCTAGGAATGTAGAAGTTGTTTTTGACGGGTTGATTTGAGTCATTCACTTGTTTTCAAGTTTCTCTAGCATCTGGAGTTCCAGGAATCTCAGCGTCCTGTAGGGGGATGTTGCCCCAAGTTGGAGTAACTGTTAACCTTTGAATACACACAAGGTTGCGGGCAATCTCTCTATATCCTAACTTTCAAAA
The DNA here is from genome assembly GCA_034641835.2 of Pinus albicaulis. Classification (NCBI taxonomy): domain Eukaryota; kingdom Viridiplantae; phylum Streptophyta; class Pinopsida; order Pinales; family Pinaceae; genus Pinus; species Pinus albicaulis. Next base: position 982,139,305 of record CM076582.1, on the reverse strand, counting down.
TTATATTATTATCAATATTAATTAAATTCACTAAAATTATACTTCAAGATTAATATAATTACACAATTATTAATTATCTCCATTAGAGTCTTGCTTGAGAATAGATGGGGTTGGAGTAAATTCGAGAGGATGAAATTAATGATTTGCAAATAAGAGCTCAATTTTAAAAGTTTGAGGGATGGAATTAATTTATTTCCAAATCAACATTTTAAGTGGAGATGTTTCAGACTTTTACTGGCCGAATTTTGGTATAGATTTCAAGGTGGCTTCATGCTGACTTTGAGGGCCTTTTCTAGCATTTTGGGTCCTCTATTCAAGGTAGATTTGATGGTATCAATACAAGAGTGGGTGGCATAAGATGTGAGCTACAACAACTCTCAAATGTGCACTTTGCAAGGAAATATAAGCATCCTCCTTAGGTGAATACCGGACAGATTAAGGGTGCATTGATGATGGCTGTTATAGGCTACAACCTATTCTGAGAAAGGATTTCATAAGTATGTCAGCTTTTATGATAGCACTAGGGTACAATCTTGTATCAGCTAGAAAGGCATAGCTTCTGTTAGTTTTTAATCCTATTTTGGGCAGTATCTTAACAAAGTTATATGACAGTCTGTGACAACTGATTTGAAAATCTGTTTGAGGTGTTGATTTTAGTAGGTTATGGCAGTCTGAAGGCTGCCAGTATGATAGTAGTCTAGCCGCAATTTCTTTCAATTTTTCATGTTGACTTCATGCCTTCATGATGACACTTAAATGCTTTATTCTTGACTAGATTGGAGGGTGAATTCCTCTATAGTTATATTCACCCTTCACTCACCTATTTTAGGCATTGGCATCCTGTCTGATTTGGTAGAAATATTGCAACCAACTAATAGAACTGATCTGCAATTATTATGACAACATTCTGCCAGTTAGTGAGTCATTAGACAAGTTACTTTACCTTTTATTGACAGCAATAAAGGGCCACATTTCATCCTTTTGTGGACAACAGTTGCACCTTATTTCCTGGCAACAGTTTCCTAATGCTGATGGACCATGTACTACTGCTAACAACATTGTCTACGAGCCTAAGGTGAGCTTGTAATCCCCATAGCATATTCCTGTGACTAAGTCCAGAGTTTATTTTTGTTCTTTTTTTTAATTAGAAGTTATGTGCTTTTGAGGTGATAACAAGGCCTCTCTGGCCCTGTTCTGCCAGGGTTAGTTCTAGCCACTCCATATTCATCATCTCTCATTACAATATTTTTAACAATGTTTTTTGTATCATTTAAGATTTGTGTTAGCAGATTCCCCAGTACAGTGCTATCATTTTGTACAGGTAGTGGGTGTACTGTAGAGGATGTTATCAGTGAAGTTGTAAGTTATAATTAGAGTTGGATGTGTAAGCTTTACATTGTTTGTTCTAAAAGCTATTCAAGGTAAAGTTCACACTAAATGAGCCTATTGGTTTAATTTTCTTTGGTCTGTAGTTTTGATTATTTAGGTTTTTAGGTTTTTTTCCTATTTAGAGGTTTTCATATTTGAAATGGGAATTTTTTGTTTTTCGTTTTCTCCTAATTTTTTTCTCTTTCCATCCATAATTTAATTTACAAAAAATGTTTTCAGTGTGAAGCATCATTGTAGAGCTCTATGTTCCATTATGAAGCCATGTTACATTTATGAAGTTTTAGCATTTGAGGCAGAGTTTGTTTGTCATTTGTAATATATTTTTAGGTTTGTAGTTAATGGAGATGTCGTGGAGAAAAAAAAATGAACAAGACACACAATATATATTTATTCGAGATTAAATTGGCAGATTCCTTGGTTCTTATGAATAATCAGAGCCAACTGAAGAGTATTGCATCTTTTGTTTGTTCTGCTAACCTTTTTTAACATGTAACAGTGATCACAAATCTTAGATCACTTTTGGATCTCAAACCTTTAATTATAAAGGTTCCTACACAACTCATCGAATAAGTCTCTACCTGCATAACTGAGAATTGAGCAATAAGCCTGTTACTGCACAACTGAGAATTGAACATCATCTTTGTGCAAAAATTCTACAAAATCTCCTTCATCTCAAAAACTACAATTACTTAAAATTAATAATTAGCAAATGATACTCCTATCGGCCTCTCCTTGCACCTCCTTGGGCAACTGCTAGTATAATAATAATAAATAGATATAGAAATACTCAACCAAAAACTCTTTCCTATTTAACTGTAACCAACCAATCAAACGTCACATCCTAAAACGACGAGAAAACAACTTCATCGATAAATAAAGTTAATGGAAGTTCAATTTTCATAATAAAATTAATTTTAATTAATAAAATTAAACAGATAAATATCCATTTTCATATTCCAATATTTTACTCTGCATCAGGAAACAAAATAAAATAGGTCAGCCTAACCCAAAAAAAAATGTCATTAAAAACAAAGAACTTTAAAATCTTAACGTGATTAAAGTTTTAAATTGTTTTTTTACGGCTTTCAAAGCCACCACCATCTTTACCCAATTTTAAAGTTTGTCCGAGACCCGCTTTTTTACACCATTGCTTTTCACAATTAGTCATAATTACCTTTCAAAAATCTGTATCAAATTATCTTTTCAGAATTAAATTTTTATAAAATTATCGTGTCAGAATTAAATTTTTATAAAAATATTATAAATAAAATAAACAAATTAATATACTAGATACTCTTGGAAAATGATTTTAAAATAACAATATATTTGTAGTAAATATCTTGTAATTAAACAATTTAGGAAATATAATGGCCTTATAATTTTGAAAGGAAAGGAAATATTATGGATGGGACTTTTTGAAATAAGTGTGTTATACTGGAACTTTTAAAGTTCTTTTAGTTCCAAACGAAGTACATAAATTTTTGAAATAAGTGTGTGAGAATGGAACTTTCAAAATTGCAAATGAACTACAAGACTTTTTGAAATAAGTGTGTTAGACTGGAATTTTGAAAGTTGTCAATGAAATAGTACCATTCTCGCAACAACACAATTGTTTGACGACTTTACAGAGTCTTACTTAGCAAAAAAAATTGCAGTTCCATTCAGGGTTTCTTTTCATTTCCTTCGATAACCACCAAAATATGTCGTTGCAAAAGCACCAACAACAGCTTCTTTGGCACTAGAGCGATGCTCTAAATTTCAGTTCCAGAGGACAGTTAAAGAAGTATGGAAAGCAATGACAGACAAATTTTGCTCTAGCTCGTCCTATGAAGCTTTACAAAGGAGTTAGATAGAGGCAATAGTGTAAATGGGTTGTGGAGATTTAAAAAATAAAGTTAAAAAGCATCGCAAATAAATATTTCCATAAAGAAAGAAAGAAATATTTGGTCCCACCCAATCTATGGTTAGGTAGTACGTGGAAGTCCCTGACTTGGTTGGCTTTTGCATATGTTAATAAGAGTTATTTTCCTCTTGTATTTTATGAGTAAATGTACTTGTTATGATGGGGGTTTGATGGTTGTTCTATCATGACTATTATTCTGGTTATATGATGGTTATAAGCATGGTTTCATGACTGGTTCTAGTTATGGTTGCTACATGTTTTTGATTTATTGTCGAATGGTTATTGAATGCATGACTTGTTATATGTTATTTCAGCTTTAATGAGAGGGCATTATACATTCTTGATGAATCTCAGATAATTATTAGACCCCTACGTTTAATTATGCATTCATGACCTATAGATTACAAGTTCACCATGTGTTTGACGAAATGTATATCATGGTTAGGCTTAGCTAGGTCGAGTCCTTGACCAAGTTTTGTGTTAGAGGTTTTTTCTTTGTGTGATTTATTGTTTTAGAGAGTTTCATCAAGTTCTAAGCAGTGAACTCGAGTCTAGCCTTGAAAATGTTGCATAGATCCTGGGATCACTGGCATAAAACTCGAAAATTGGGATTGCATTATGTCCCTTACGGACTTATGCATGTGACTGGAGGCCTACAATCAAATTTAGGAAGTGTTATGCCTACGACTAGGAGTTCGGGTCAATGAAAAGGAAATCTAACTCAGGGTTTGGGCACCTGGAGGGGTGGTTTAGCTCTTGGGGATCCTCTAGCTCCTGAGAAAGGTCATTAAAGTTTCAGTTTGTTGATTCCACATCCTTAACTGTACATAGGAGGTTAATTCATATCATAGTAACTCTTAGTCACATATTTACCCTGGTGGACTAGTGAACTTGGGTAATCATATGACATCTGATACTCTTTGAGAATGTTATAGGGTATTCCAGATAAGAGTAATCGTGGACCAATATTCTTTTAGGACTAGCTACCCAAGATGAGAATAGTCTAGTAAGGTCATACTTTTTGAACAACCAAGTGGAGTATGTGTTGGAAATATTGTCATTGATGGAAAAGGAGCAACATTAGAATCATTATCTAAGGAAAAGGAGCAGAAAGGAGTAGCAAAGAGGCAGAACAATGAAATTTAGTTCAGTGTGATTCCAGTCTAGAGCAAGTGCACGTGTGTGCAGGTTGAATAAGAAACAAATCCGTATTCTAGATTCAGAGATCTAATACAGAATGGTGTTCTGTATTTGGCATTGAAATAGTATGTAAAGTGGAAGCAGTGTACACTCATAGATCCAAGCGAATAAGAGAACTGAAGACCCAGGAAGGAGTAGCGTGGAGGAGATGAAGTTGCAGAGCAGCGATAGGTGAAAAAATACACAGAATGATTAAGGCATCAAATCCCTAAGAAATTTTCCAAAGGAGAGAATGGATGGTTATGATTAAATCACATATATCAACTTGAAGATCGACGGCTTAGATCTCATCATAGATTAAATTGTGAAAGTGTCGAAGTGGACACCTGTCTAGTGGAGGTCCTTGCGCATATCTCATAGTGCCTCTGATATGGTATAACAGTTAACGAAAGAGATGTAAATTTGTGAAGTTTCGATGAGGTAAATCAGTGAAGAGCTGAAGTGTGATGGGAAAGGTTTTGTGACATGTGATAAAGTATTCACAGCGATTTGCGAAATTGAAAAATCGATATTATTGCGATATGGTTAAACTTGCGAAGTTTTGATAATGTGCAGAAATTGCGAAATGTGAAGTACGGGAGATGACATGGCAAGATGATGTGCCAGATGACGTGGACCCGACCCTGCAAATCACAATTAAATAATGATGACGTGATAAATGATGTGGCAGGTGACGTGGCAGATGACGTGGCTGGTGACATGGTAGTTGACGTGGAAATGATGTGGCACCCCCGATGGAACCTGAAACCTTTACCACAAATCAAAAATTGGATTTTAAAAGAGGTCATAACCTTGGAACAGAGCAAAGACGTGATAGGAAACTGTGATGGGAAACTGCAATGGAAAATTGCAATAAGATAGGTGGAACCCCTTCACGTATCGCAGATCGGGAGTTCAGAAGGACTAGAGAAGAATGGATAACAATGAAAAGTGTCGAACTGCGATGAGAGACCAGACGTGATAGCTTCCAAAGGTAAATGATAATACATTTAAAAGTTTGTGTGTATGTGTATTGAGTTATGAAATCGCATCGGGAGAAAGAAAGGCGTATATGACATATAACATAGAGCAACGCCAAATTATGATAAGAAACTGGACGCAAAGTCATGTTGGAGTTGAATTTTAATATATTTCAGATCTAGGGTATATGCATTTTTATAAGAAATTTATTAAGAAAAGTGGGGGAGTTGTATATAGCAATGACACAAGAAACTCCGATATGTGATATGAAGTGGAATGTGATTCATTTCAAAGTTCCTTTTAATATATTTCATGTCCAAGGTTCTATGTGGTTACACCACTTTATAAAGAAAAGTTTGAACACAGGAGTAGACTCGGGTGAAAAAGACCTGACACTGGTGCAGAGGTGTTATATGGCTGCGGTTGTTTATCAAAAAAAAGTATGAACGCAGTGGCAGACTCAGGTAAGTGGCCTGACACAGAGTGAAGAGCAGAGAAACCTGAACGTTGCGGCTATGAGGAGATAGGCACCATGGGCCGGTTCGAGCTCAACAAAACTATGGGCAGAGAATATTGAGTGTTATGGTTAATTCATATAATAGGCACAATCAGGAAAAATTCTGTTATGTTACACTGTTTGAATCATGGACAACATGGGTCAAGTCAGGAAAAAAGGTGGTTATGCAGCACAACTAGAATATAACAGCAGAAACATAAAAGACAAAAGGACAGCAAGCAGAATAGGAAAAATGCACAGCAAAGATAAGAATATGAAAGGGCTGATTTGAAATATTTTGTATGAATGAAAATTTATTGATATATTTTATATTGTTTTTGATGCAAAGGCAAGTCTCCATAGGCATAGGAAAAACTCCATGACTGTTGTAATGATTATTTCTGATGTAATAACCTGAACTGAAGAATGATGAAATGGGTGGAAGGCATAGCGTCAGGACTGTTCACTTTGTATTCCCTGTAGAATTCAAATATTCATGTAGTTATCTGTATACAATATGTAATATCAGTGTGCATAGTAGAGTTAGAAAGCTACAGAATACGTGAGAAAGTAGCAGAATGGAAGAGAGCTAAAAAATGAAAGAGAGCTGCAGAATGGGAGAGAGATAGAGAATGTGGGAGAGTTGAAAGAGATGTTATGCACATATGGAACTGATATGAAGAATATTTGATCGTAGAGAGGGAAGAAGTGTGAAGGTGGAGAAAAAAAAAGCTGATATCCAAGTAGATCAATATTCTACTTTCATGTTGAGTGAGGGGATTGTAGTCTCCTTTCAAGTTGTAGCTTGATAAACTTCTAGTTGGAGCTGGGTGAGGTAGGAGCCTCCTATGGGTTGTAGCCTGCAGAAAATATATTGGAGTTGGAGCTTCCTTGCAAGTTGTATCTTGTAGAAATTGATGTATGAGCCTCCTGTACGTTGAATCCTACAGAAAATCAGTTGTGAGAAGGAGTAGGAGCTTGCCTTTGCATCACAACAATAATGAGGTGTGGTTTTCTCCCTTATGGGTTTCCACTTATTTCTAGTGTCCATTTTCATGATTATTATGTGTTGATGAGATGTGTTAATCTGCTTATTACTTGCTGCTCACATATTTAGTCTGCTGATCATTCTTTATTAAACTGCTTATGAAATGACTTGTTAATGAGTTTAATGAAAATAATTTTAATGTCCATGAATGGACTAAACTGATTCACCCCCCCTCTCATTTTATTAAAGGGTTCATCAATTGGTATCAGAGCCAGTTCCTTCTGAATTAGTTTAACCACTGGAAGGAGGTCCTTAGTCCCCAAAATGGCTAGCCTAGAAGGAAGCTCTACAAATAAAGCCCCTCTATTTACTGGCACAAACTATGCCTTTTCGAAAATAATAATGAGGACATACTTAATGTCTCTTGGAGTAGGAGTCTGGGTTGTTGTGGAAGAAAAATATGCATCAAAGGATATAGACATTGAGGAAGATTCCAAACAAAATTTCATAGCTAATTCAAAAGCAATGAATGCACTCTTGAGTAGTCTAAGTGAGTCAGAATTTATCAAAGTAATGCATAGTAAGACTGCCAAATAAATCTGGGATACGTTAGAAAATATTCATGAGGAAGATACAAAGGTGAAGATGGCCAAACTACAAGAACATAGAACTTAGTTTGAAAAATTAAAAATGAATGAATATGAAGATATAGCTACATTCTTCTTAAGAGTTGCAGAAGTTTTGAATATCATGATATGCCTAGGAGAAGAAATTAAAGAAAGTGTTGTAGTACAAAATTATTGAGATCTGTACCACCCTGGTTTAATCCTAAGGTTTTTTCCATAGAAGAAACATCAAACTAGGAAACCTTGACAAAGAACCAATTAGTTGGCAACCTAACAACATATGAGATGAGACTTCCTAAAGGGAAGTCAAACATGATGGAGGTTGCCTTTAAATAAGAAAAATGCATATAAGAGAAGGAAGGTACATGCTCATGCTCTGATGAAGAAGAAGCCAAATTTGTGAAAATATTGGATAGAGGCACATGTAAGTACAATGGTAAACTTCCATTTAAGTGATTTAATTGTGGAAGAGTGGGGCACTATGCTTTAAAATGTCCTCATAAGAAAATAGAGAATTAGTCAAACGAGAAAGAGAAAAGCAATTTTTGTAATAGGTAGAAAGGGAACAAATTTAATAGAAGAGCATTCTATGCTCAACAAGAAAACAATGCATCTTAGAGCTCAGATGAAGCCCCCAATGAATAAGGAACATGAAAATTAATTTTGATGGCCAAGGAAGAGATTGAAAAATATTTCCTGGAATTTGAAGAAGAAGGTGAGGTAGATCTTGAGTGGGATTTAGTGAGTGCCCTAATGGAAATAGATAGACTGAAGCTCAAGACTAGAAAATAGAAGGCAATCCTTCAGAAACAAGTAAAGGAAGAACCAAACTCTGAATATTTTATTAAGTTAAAAATTGAACTAGAAGAAGTAAGGAAAGTAGAAGACATTCTGCTGCAGCAAATAAGAGAGAAAATTCAAGAATGTGGAAGATTTCAAGAAGAGGTGGTGAGTCTGAGAAAGAAATTGGAAAAGGATCAAACTGATTTAAAAATTAACATTCAAGAACTAAAAGGTGTTGAACAATTGGACATGATATTAAATGCGCCAATATCTCCTCTTGTAAAGACTAAGATGGGATATGAAGGAGAATCCAGCAAGTCGAAGGCAGAGGGTAAGAAAGCTATTACATTTGTGAAAGTATTCCTAAAAGAAAATGTTAACTCCCATCAATCCGAGAACAAAAATGTGGGGAACCCTTCAAATCATCATGAGCTGTAGCAAAAACCAACCACAAGGAAAGCCCTAGAAACAAAAGGAGAAAACAACCAAGCAACATTCCAACACATATCAAATGAATTCAAATAGAATTTTCATATGACCAAATCGCAATATCCCCAAACAACCTTATGTGCCAAATACAGATAATACTTGGAAAAGGAAGCTAAATAAATGGAAAAGGAACCTAAATAAATGTGATCTGCTTCTAATTTCTCAAGATCAGAACAATCAATGGTATGTGTAGAGTGGGTGCTCAAAACATATGACTGGAGACCGAAGCAAGTTTGTAACTTTTGATGAAAAGAAATCTGGGAATGTACATTTAGTAATGATAGAGCAGGGAAAATCAAGGGAGAAGGCATAGTCATCTTTAATAATGGAAGAGGAGAGGCTCAGGATCTACTATTTGTAGATGGTCTGAAAGCCAATCTACAAAGTGTTAGTCAAATTTGTGATAAAGGCTGTGAGGTCCTTTTAAGAGCCCAAGATTGTGAAGTAAGTTCAATCACCACAGGAAATACCTTGATCAAAGGTGTTCGAACATAGAATAATGTTTATATAGTGGAAGAGGAGAATGAAGCATGCCACATCAGAAAAATTGATGAATCTTGGCTATGGCATAGAAGTTTGGGACATCTAAATTTTGACCACATCATCAAACTAAGCAAAAAGAAAGTTGACAAAGATTTTTCTGCAATAAATAAGAAACTAAATACCATATGTAAGTCTTGCCAACTGGGCAAACAAACTCGCACATCGTTCAAAGCTAAAGACAAACTATATTCAAGTAAGCCTCTTCAGCTTGTACGCATGGACCTGTGCTGACCTTTAAGAAAAAATGCACCAGGTGGAGAATTGTATTTCACGCTGGATGATTTTTCCAAATTAACATGGGTGGCATTTCTCAGATACAAATCCGAAGTGTTTGAGTTTAATATATTTAAGGCATTGGCACAAAATAAAACTAGATGTAAAATAAAATGCATCAGATCAGACAAAGGAGGTGAATTCACAGGTGATGAGTTTGCAGACCTATGCAATGAATGTGGGATAAAGCAACAGTTTATAGTTGCAGATACAACTCAACATAATGGAGTGGAAGAGAGGCAAAACAGGTTTGTACAACAGATTTCCAGAGCCATAATGCAAGAAAGAAACATTTCCCAAACCTACTGGGCATAAGCAGTACACACAGCTGTTCATATTCAACAAAGCTGATCTCATACCAAATTATGACAAGACTCCATATGAATTATGGCATGGGAAACCAACATCAATTAAGCACTTTAGAGTATTTGGAAGCAAATGTTTCATAAATAATAATGATGAAAAATTGGGGAAGTATGATGCAAGATTTGATGAAGGAATATTTTTGGGATATGCATCAAAGAGTAAGGGTTACAGGTGCTACAATAAAAGACTGCATAAAATTTTGGAAAGAATTGATGTGAGATTCGATGAAGAACTACTAGAGAGAACCAAAAGTACAAACTGTGTCAATATTCCAAATAATCATGAAGATGAGAATCAAGAAAATAAAGAACATAATGAGACAACAGAAGATACAGAAATAACCTCAAAAGGACCCTCGAGACACACTCAGAAGAACCATCCGGAAGATCAAATCATTGGGGACAAGAGTGCAGGAGTCCAAACTAGAAGACAACTAGTTCAACAGAGTGAGGAAGTGTACCTAGTCATGTTGTCACAGATAGAACCGAATAATTTCGATGAATCCAACAAAGAGAAAATTTGGATATATGCTATGAACGAAGAATTAAACCAGATTGAGAAGAACAAGACCTGAGAGTTAATACCAAGACCTGTTGGGAAAAATGTCATTGGCACAAAGTGGATATTCAAGAATAAGGTGAATGAAAAGGGTTAGGTAATCATAAAAAAATCTAGAATTTTATGTAAGGTATACTCTCAAATCTAAGGACTTGACTATAATGAAACTTTTTCCCCTGTAGCAAGAATGGAAGAAATTAGAATGTTTCTGGCTTTTGCATGCCATCATGATTTAAAGGTATATCAAATGGATGTGAAGTCTGCCTTCTTAAATGGAGATATAGAGGAAGAAGTCTACAAGGAACAACCTGAAGGATTTTCCGTAGCAGATAAACACGACTATGTTTGCAGATTAAATAAATCCCTATATGGTCTCAAACAAGAACCACATGCATGGTATTATAGGCTGGATAAGTACTTTCAAAAATAGGGATTCAAGAAGGGAGGAGTAGACAACAATCTATATATAAAGGTTGATGAAAATGAACTTTTAATTGTAGTGGTATAGGTAGATGACAACATGTTTGGCAGAAACAATGATGAATTAGTAAAAGGATTTGCAGAAGAGATGAAGTCAGAATTTGAGATGTCTATGATTGGAGATATTACCTTCTACCCAGGACATCAAATTCTGCAGAAGAACAAAGGCATATTCATTTCAAAAGAAAAATACTTAAGATACATGTTAAAAATATTCCAAATGGAAGATTGCAAACCTATGTCAACTCCCATGATCACTAGTTGCAAGTTATGTGCTGATGATGGATCTGCAGATGTAGATCAAAGAATTTACATATCTATGATAGGAGGTATGCTATACCTAATAGCCTCTAGACCAGACATTATGTTGGCAGTAGGACTTGTGGCAAGATATCAAGAGGCACCAAAATAAAATCACTTGCTAGCAATAAAGAGAATATTTAGATACCTACAAGGAACTGCACATTATGGCCTATGGTATTCGAAAGGTAACGATTTCACATTGATAGCATATACATATGTAGATTGGGCTAGGTAATTGGATGACAGGAAAAGCACAAGTGGAGGTGCATTCTGTTTGGGAGAAAGTCTAGTGGCATGGTTAAGAAATAAGTAAACATTTGTCTCTCTATCTACAACATAAGCAGAATACATCACAGCAACAGCTTGTTGCACACAAGTGATGTGGATGAAACAATCTCTTCAACACATGAAGGTAAGCATCACTGAACCTATTTCTATCAAATGTGACAATACAAGTGCAATAAGCATATCAAAAAATCCCATGATTCATTCGAAAACCAAGAACATCCCAATAAGGTACCACTTCCTCAAAGAACAAGTAGTAGAGAAAATAGTAAAGATGGAATATGTCCCAACAAAAGAATAGACAATAAACATATTTACAAAACCTCTTGCTAGATAGCCATTCGAGTATCTAAGAGACAAACTGGGGATAATGTCTGCAGATGATACTCCCTGATATATAAAAAAAAAAAGCACCAGCAGAGGCTACAATATCAATAACAAACATCCAGCAAGGGTTAGACAAGAAGCAACTTCTCAGGGGGAGAGTAGCCCATAAAAGTTGTTAAGAAGAGCTCGAGCTATGGAGTTGGTAAAGATCTAGAGAGGATGATTACAATGTGTGTCTCTCGGAAAGTGTTAATAATGTAACAAAATGCATCTAAGAAGAATGAATAAGAAAAATGTTATTATCAGTAGATCATTACAAATATTCATCAATCGGTATTTGGAGCATTGTTCCTATCAGTAGAATAGCAGTTTTATGGTACAGGTCCCTAGTATCAGAGTATTATAGCATACATCATGGTGTTGCTATAGCAGAAATACATCAAGGAGAATGTCAAGTTGTGTTATAAAAGCATGGAAAGGTCATTAAAAGTGCCAAAATATCAGTATCTAGTTTGCATTTGAAGTATTATATTAAACATTGAAGCAGAATTTATACTTGGATAGAATTGCACTCTTCCTCAATTTAGTATTTATATATCTTCAAGGCCTCTTTCTTAAGATCATTCATAAAGCTGCAGTATGATGGGCGAGTTGTGTTAATCTTACTATTGAATTTCAAGAGTCTATTATTGATTCATTTGAAGCTTACTTTAGCAGAAAGGAATTGTTTATATTTCACTAGTGCACAAAATTTCATCAAGCAGCAAGGGACAAAAGAACATAGCATTCTTTGGTGACATGCCTTCCAGCATTCTCATGAGTTGTGATAGCATCAGTTTGCTGTGTATATTCATGCAATCTCATTGATTTTCAAAGTGTTACCCCAACAATGGTCATATATCATATGAAATTTTCAATGCATTCACAATGCTCTTGTAATTTTGAAGTACATAATAAAAAATTCTTATGCTCTTCTAATTTTGAAGTACATAATAAAAAATTCTTATGCGTAACATAAAGCAACAGTTACGGTTATACAGAACAACGAGGAAGAATTAATACAATGGTGGATTAGGTGTATTCATTCAAATACAAAAGGATTCATCAAGTGTGTAATGAATAGATGGAGTGTGTATATTCATTTAATAAAAAAAGAACTGAATGAAGGATGCTTATATTGAACTGAAAGAGGAGCAATGCAATGATGGAATCTACACTGAAAACATTTTATAACCCCTTGCCATTTATTGCAAAGGGGGAGGAAAAGCAAGTAGAGGAAGATAGACACCTCTCAGAATGAAAGGGGGACAAAGTGTTTCCATCAATGCCAAAGGGGGAGACTATTGGAAATATTGTCATTAATGGCAAAGGAGCAGCATTAGAATCATTATCTAATGCAAAGGAGCACAAAGGAGCATTAAAGAGGAAGAAAAATGCAGTTCATTTCAGTGTGATTCTAGTCTAGAGCAAGTGGATGTGTGTGCAGGTTGAATAAGAAACAAATCCGTATTTTGGATTTGGATAGCTAATACATAATGGTGTTTTGTATTCAACATTGAAATAGTATGTAAAGTTGCAACAACATATAATAATAGATCCAAGAAAATAAGAGAAGAGAAGACCTAGGAAGGAGTAGCGTGGAGGAGATAGAGTTGCAGAGCAGCGGCAGTTGAACAACAGGCGAAATGATTAAGGCATAAAACCCCTAAGAAAATTTCCAAAGGAGAGAATGGAAGGTTCTGATAAAATCGCAAAGATCAGGTTGAAGATCGCCGACTTAGATCTCATCACAGATTAAATTGTGAAAGTGCCGGAGTGCACATGTGTTGGGTGAAGGTCCTTGTGCATATCGCATAGCGCATGCGATATGGTATAATAGTTAACAACAAAGATGTAAATTTGCGAAGTGTTGATGGGGCAAATCAGTGAAGAGCAGAAGTACGATGGGCAAGGTTTTGCGACATGTGATAAATTATTCACAACGATTTGTGAAATCGCAAAATTGGTATTATTGCGATATGGTTAAACTTGCGAAGTTGCGATAATGTGCAAAAATTGCGAAATGCGAAGTACGTGAGATGTCATGGAAAGATGACGTGGCAGTTGACATGGCAAGATGACGTGGCAGATGACATGGAACTGACCCCACAAATCGAAATTAAATTATGATGATGTGGAAAATGACGTGGTAGGTGATGTAGCGGATGACGTGGTTAGTGATGTGGCAGATGATGTGGCAATGATGTGGCACCCCCAGCGGGACCCAAACCCTTATACCACAAATCTTAAATCACATTTCGCAAGAGGTGTGAACCTTGGATTGGAGCAAAGAAGCGATAGGAAAATGCAATGGAAAATTGTGATAAGACAAGCTAGACCCCTTCACATATCGTAGATCGAGAGTTCAGAAGGACTAGAGCACAATTGATAACAATGAAATGTGTCGAACTACGATGAGAGACCAGACACGATACCTTCCAAAGGTAAATGATAATACATTTAAAATTCTGGGTGAATGTGTATTGAGTTATGAAATCATATTGGGAGAAAGAAAGGTGTATATGACATATAAGATAGAGGAATGCAGATTTGTGATAAGAAATCGGACGTGAAGACAGGTCGGAGTTGAATTTTAATATATTTCAGATCCAGGGTATAAGAATTGTTATAAAAAATATATTAAGAAAATCGGGGGAGTTGTATATAGCAATAACACAAGAAAATCTGATATGCGATATGAGGTCTGATAAGATTCATTTCAGAGTTCCTTTTAATATATTTCATGTCCAAGGTTTTATGTGGTTACACAAGTTTATAAAGAAAAGTATGAATGCAGGAGTAGACTCGGTTGAAAAATACCCGACACTCATGCATAGGTGTTATACAGTTGCAGTTGTTTACCAAAAAAAAGTCTAAACGTGGAGGCAGACTCGGGTAAGTGACCCGACATAGAGTGAAGAGTAGAGAAAACTGAACTTTGCGGCTATGAGGAGATAGGCACTGTGGGTCAAGTCAGGCTCAACAAAACTGCAAGCAGAGAATATTGAGTGATGCGGTTAATAGATATAATAGGTAGAGTCAGGAAAAATTCCATTATGTTACACTCTTTGAAACATGGGCAACATGGGTTGAGTTGGGAAAAAAGGAAGTTATGCAGCACAATTAGAATATAACAGTAGAAACAAAAAAGACAATGGGACAACAAGAAAAATAGGACAAATGCACAGCAAAGCTAAGAAGCTGAAAGGGCTGAGCTGAAATATTTTGTATGAATGTAAATTTATTGATATATTTTATATTGTTTGTGATGCAAAGGAAACTCTCCATAGGCATAGACAAAACTCCATGAGTGTTGTAATGATTATTTCTGATGTAATAAACTAAACTGAAGAATGAGGAATCAAATGGGTGGAGGCATAGGGTCAGGCCTATTAGCTTTGTATTACCTGTAGCATGCAAATAGTCATGTAGTTATCTCTATAAAACATGTAATATCAATGTGCATAGTAGAGTTAGAAAGTTGCAGAATAAGTGAGAAAGCTGAAGAATGGAAGATATTTTAAAAATGAAAGAGAGCTACATAATGGGAGAGAAATGGAGAATGTGCGAGAGTTGAAAGAGATGCTATGCACATCAGGAGATGATATGAAACAGATTTGATGGAAGAGAGAGAAGAAGTGTGAAGGTGGAGGAAAACAAAGCTGATACGTAGGTAAATCAACATTTTACTTTCATGTTGAGTGAGGGGATTATAGTCTCCTTTCAAGTTGTAACTTGACAAAATTCCAATTGGAGTTGGGTGAGGTAGGAACCTCATGTGGGTTGTAGCCTGCAGAAAATATATGGGAGTTGGAGCTTCCTCGTAAGTTGTTGCTTGCAAAAATTTGAGTTAGGATCCTCCTCTAGGTTGGAGCCTACAAAAAATTAGTTGTGAGAGGGAGTAGGAGCTTACCTTTGCATCAAAACAATAACAATATATGGTTTCTCCCTTAAGGGTTTCCACTTATATCTGGTGTCCATGCACATGATTATTATGTGTTGATGAGATGTGTTAATCTTCTTATTACTTGTTTCTCACACATTTAGTCTGTTGATAATTCTTTATCAAGCTGCTTATGAAATGACTTGTTAATGAGTTTAATGAAAATAATTTTAATGTAAATAAATGGAATAAACTGATTCACCCCCCCCCCCCCCAATTTTAGTAAAGGGTTCGTCATTATGTACCTTGGAGAGACAATGATGATGGTGTTTATAAGTCATCTGTCTCGCCAACATTGTAGCCCATTGTCTCATTGAGAGATGGGGTTGTTAGTCAAGGCCTTGCACTATGACAATGTTGGTTGATATGATGTTATAGAGATACGATTACCAATATTATTCTTCTTATGAGATTCTTAATATTGAAAGTAACCATGTAGCATTATGAATACGTCCCTAGTTAAGAGGGAGTGTTGGAAAGTGTAACTAGGTTCGGTCTTCATAATGACTATGTAATTATGAATTTATGTAATGAAGAATATGAAGATAATAAAATATATTTTTGTAAAGCTTGCTTCATGAGTTTCATATGCAAGGATTTTTTATTATAGGTAAAATAGTTCTTCTTTATGTCTTTTAGGGATTTTTCATCTTGTCATAAATGTATAATTTAGATTCATGTATTTGAAGGATTTTTACACTTGTGGTAAAAAATTATGCATCAAGACCTTGTCATCAAGCTCTAGAAATTTCTCGAAGAAGTCATCTTGAAGATATTGCAGAACACCCCTTGAAAGGTCGGCTCAAAATAGACACAATAGTTCACTGAAGGTTGGCTAATTACCTGTGCCCAACCACTATATATACCCAGGTATACTACACAGAATAGAACATAGAACAGATCAGATCAATCTGAGTTTTTTAGACATGTCTAAGGTTATGTTACAATAACATGATTTGCGGTTTGGTGCAGAATAGATAGAAATGGAAAGGAGTTATACTGTAGTATAAAAAATCAAAGAAAGGGAAGTACTATGTTACTTTCTTGTGTCTAATAAACTTCAGGTATCTCTGCTAGGACTACAGTTTCACATTACAGCTTAAAACTGTACCAAGAAGGTAAGGGTTGACACAGTTAGGTACGAGATTATGGAATATGATACAAAGAAGGATAAAATGAAGAAAAAGGAGTTATGACATTGGGTTTTGGGTCTATATAAAGGATTACAATTAGGACTGAAGAAAGGACTGAATCCTAGATAGACCAAGGGCTAGATGAATTGGCATATCTCTGAAGTATATGCTACAACAAGTATTTAAAGCAGGTCGAATATGTTTTATCTAGGAACATAGATTTTCTAGGGTCAAGGAGTGTAGGAAGAAGAAGGAGTACAGTTAGAGCCGGAGTTCTCGAGTCCTAGTGCATAAAGATGTAGAAAAGAAAATCAGCATAGGGAACCAAGAGAAGAGCAGTGAAAAGGTCTTGGAGGCATACAATGGTCAAGGGTTCGCATCATGGTAATGGTACTTGTCAATTGAAAGTCTATAAGAAGAATTACTTATGGGTTTTCCTCTCCAATAGGGAGAGGTTTTGGCCCTTGCTTGAATAGCCTAAATTTGTATATCTTGTGTTTCGATAATTGACTTGATGAAAGAAATAATAAGCTAATAAAGAGAAGACCTAAGTAAGAGAAGTAATCTTACAAGTAATTATCAAGTAGAGAATTCAATTAAACTATGCCCTTCAAAATTCTCAATAGCTACCTCCTATTGAGGATAAACCTTTCTATGAAGGTAAAGTGGCAAGGAAAGTGTTATGAAAAATATTCAATATTATAGTGAATTTGGATAAAAAATTTAGGCAACAAGCAAATGATCTGAGACAAGCCTCTTTTCAAAATATTTTAACTAATATCGTAAATACAGAAACTTTTCTTCATGATTGGGATCTTCTCATGTCACATGTTGATAGTTTCTTATGTCCAAAAGAAAAGAGTTTATTTAATTCTTCGGTTCACTTTTTTGCAAAAAATAATATGGTCAACCTACAAAATCGAAGGATGCTAAAATCATTGAATTATCCAATTGTGAGGTGTATTGCAGAACGCACCAGAAGAAAAATCATAGTTGACAGTAATGATGATGTGTTGGAGCATGAAGTATTTTTATTTCATGGAGAGAATTTCATTATAATATGTAATTTGTGGGTTGAATTTGGGTTGGTTAATGGTGCACTTGGATATGTTGAAGATGTATAATATATGTCTGGTTCAAAGCCGCCTCAAATTCCAATATTCACTACAATTATTTTTCAAAAGTACACAGGTGTTCCATTTGATATATGTTAAAAAATGATATATTATAGAGCAATGGAACACATAAAATAATTCGTAAACACAAACACATAAAATACATAAAAAAAGAGAGACACAGATATAAGTGGTTCACCGAGTTTGGGCTATGTCCACGAAGAAACAACCAGTCCTTTATTTTATATTATCCAACAAAATTAAGAGATACAACCTACAAAAAATCTGTTGTAATTTCCTCTTCTCTCTCACAAAGTCTCATCTCTCTTTCTCGCTCAAAATGATCTTACCCAACCACAATAAAATTCCCTCATATAAACTGAGGGTTTCATTTTAGGGAAAAAACCCCTAAATTAACATAACTTCTACCGTTAGATCATTCTCCTAATGAACATTCCAGGCTGATTACAAAACTACAATATTTTACAAGGCAATTCTTCATCTATTTTAGCTTCGGCAGAGTTGCCTCCAAACCCCCACCAGAAGGGGGTTCTCATAAAATTCGTCATCGCCCTCCATGGACCCCCCTAATGGTGATTAAATAGTCGGTGTTGTCATCCTATTAGGAACTGGAATATAGACACGGCTGAAACAAAACCTATGATTCAAGAAGATAATCAGGCTCCACACCCAACAATAGAAGTTATCCAAACATTGTGCCCATAAATTTTGAATGAGTTTAAAAATGGCATGGGCCTTGAATATACACAAATCGCAGGGCGTGACTTTGCAAAGAGTTGTTGTATATATTGGAGATAAAGAGAGGCGGGGTTTGATATCTACAGTTATATCAAGAGTGAAATCGTTACAGCATTTTCTTTTCAATATTATGCTAAGATGAAAAACAGTGCATTAGGGAAAATTTTAGGGGTGACATTTCGCAAATGGGCTATTGTTTGGGAATTTGTTGAATTTTTTTTTTCCAATTTCATTAAAAAATTGCCTATTTTTTACATATATATGATTAAATGGAGGAACTTTGTGAAAAACTTACCGATGTTAATAATACATTACATGTTTTATGTTGAATATTCGCTTACATTCCATACGTTTGAATTTTCAAATCAGAATAGTCGCCTACAATACTATATATAGAAAAAATAGTAAATCCTTAAAAAATACCCTGTACTACATATGTGACACATAGGAAGAAAGAGGAGGAACGATTAAATTCCATATCATTGTAACATATTTGTTTTCTTTATTTTTATTATTTTTCCAAAAATATATTTTCATGTAATGTCAAAAACAAATTACTTGAAAAGTACCTATCTCAAAAACAAGAGCAATTTAGTGCACTATAGTTTGAATACGAGGCTTCATTATCAAATCGATATGTAATCACATAATATATAACAATTTTCTATGAAAAAGAAAATAAAATGTAACATAGCCTAAGAAGTGTTCAACAAAATTTCCTAATATCCAACCATCGATAATGTTAGGTACCTATATTACTAGTGTAGTCCCTTATTGTTGTTAGTGTAACCCCCTTATTATTATTTTTGTACCCCTGTAACCCCAATATTGTTATTATTGTGCCCTTACATTATTGTTGTTAGGTAGGCTAGGATTATATTATGACCCCATGGACTCCATATATAGAAGGAGGTTTTAGTAATTTGTATCATCCAAGAATTGTTCATTTATGTAATGTATTGGAGGTTTCCCCCTCTAAGTGGTTGATTTCTAAGGCGTTGATCTCTCTTTTCTTCTATTTTTGGATTTAGTTTCATAACATTTGGTATCAGAGCTTTGGATTCTAGGGTTTCGTTGCTCCAAACAGGTCATTGTGGCATTTTTGCTATAATTTTTTTTCTATGAAGGTTCATAAGCTGAAATTTTTACATAGTGAAACCAAAATCCTGAGGAACATCGTGTAAAATTTCAGATCTTGGTTCACAGTATTTTCTGAGATATGATCTGTGGAAGTTAGGGTTTTTTCAGGCTCCTGAATTTCACCTAAAACGAGTCATCGTGGCATTTTCGCTATAAAAAATTTTTCTACGAAGGTGCAGAAGTGGAAATTTGTACAGAGCGAAGCCGAAATCCTGAGGAAATTCCTATAAAAATTTCAGATCTTGGTTCGCAATAAATTCAGATATATGATTTGTGGAAATTAGTGTTTTTTCATGCTCCTGAATTTCATCTCAAAGAGGTGACCATGGTAATAACTCTCTCTCTGAGCATCGAATTAGAATTCTGCAAAAATTGGCCGCAAGTACACAAACTATAGTTTTATGTCAATCAATTTTATAACTGGAGGAGGAAATAGTGACACATGGCACGTCATACAATTTCGAAGTACTGAACTAGTCCATAACTAGGTCATTGTGGGAGATTGGGCATAACTTTTCCTTGAAGAATCCAAATCAGGTCAGACCTGTGGCATTCGAAAGAAGATTTAGAGGGCTACGAAAGAAGAGAATTTTAGATATTGACTAACCAAAATCACAGAGATAATTCAGTTTCAATATCGAGCTCCTCAAAAGCGGGAAAAAGGTGTGTATTTTTTCGAATTGCATAAGTCTTTTTTGAAAAATCATTTTGAATTGATTCCAAGGGCATATTGTAGAACAGATATCAGTATTGGGTTCTAAAATGCTCCCTAAAAATAATTCAACACCAACTAAGCCTTCAAAAGACTCTAATATGACTCATGAAGACGAAGAACTGCAACATGACATGTCAAATTACAAGAGCAAGTGCACCAAATTTCTCTCTCGCAAAGATCAACAAAAAATGAAATGGAAGTTTTGATAAAAAGCGTGGAAGCTAAGATGGATGGTTTGAAGAAAGGCATGTAAGCTAAGATGGATGGCATGGAAGCTAGCATGGAAGCTAATATGGATGACATGGAAGCTAAGATCGATGAAAAAATGAAAGACAACATCGAAAACATGAAGAATGAACTAAAAGCGGACATGGAAGGTTTGACAAAGTTGATACAAGAAATGTTTCCTAATGGCAAAAATATGGTAGATGAAACTCATGATGAGAACAAAATAAATGTTAATTGTGATTTCATAAAGTCTAATGTTGGATGGAAGAACCACCATATTCTAAAGATGGATATGAGGAAGTTGGATGGCAAGGATCCTGTAACATAGATACTAGAGATGGAGCAATATTTTGATCTCAATAATGTGAAAAACACACAAAAGGTACACATTGCAACTTTACATTTAGAACAAAATAAATTTGTATGGTATCGATGGTTTTTCTCCCGTAAAAAAATTGTCACTTGGTCAATTTTTACAGAGGAAATGATAGCGCATTATGAGGATACAAAGAGAAACACATTCTTTAGCCAATTTATAAATCTCAAACAAAACGGTTCAGTGGTGGAGCACATTGAGGACTTCCAAAAATTTAATATAAGGGTAACCGATATTCCAAAGGAACACAGGATTGATGTCTTCATAGGTACTTTAAAATATAACATCCAACATGAGGTTCGCATTTGGGAACTTGATTCATTGGAGAAGGCATTTAGGTTGGCAAGAAAAATTGAATGTAAAATTAAGGCGACAAGGAAGACCACCACTCACATCTATAAATATGGAAGTGTTGCTACTCCTAGACTTCCACAAGCTACAACGTTGACACCACAACAATTGGAAGAAGAAAGAGCAAATGGGATTTTCTATATTTGTAATAGCAAATACATTAAAGGCCATAAGTGTGCTGAGAAGAAATTATTGTACATATATTGGGAAGAGGAGGAAGAAAATGAACTAGAAGCTTCAAAAGAAGAGGATACACACCAAGAACCAACCTTAGAATAAGAAGAAATGAGTCTGACCATATCGTGTAATGCATTGGCAGGAATTACCACTCCTCAAACTCTCAAGATAGAAGGACATATCAAGAAGAAAAAGGTAATAGTGTTGATTGATTCAGGTAGTACCCATAATTTTATTCATTGTAAGGTAGGCAAGGAATTGAATTCTTTCCCATACCCAGCACCAGAATGTCAAATGATGGTTGCAAATGGAGCAATTATAAATTGCTCTTGAAAATTCCATAATATCAAGCTAACCATGGGGGAAAATGTATTGAATAGTCCAATGCTTTTTATTCCAATGGGAGGTGCTGATGTTGTACTAGGAGTACAATGGTTACAACCTTTAGGGACGGGTAGCTTTTAATTTTGAATAAATTCTCTTGAAATTTTTTTTGGAAGGAAAGGAAGTCGAATTACGGGGTATCGCAGGGAAATCAGGAAAGATAATAAGCTCTAATTTCATGAAAAATCTTCTGAAGAAAGAACAACGAAGAGTAATTACACAATTATGCTCACTAGAAGCTCCAACATCAAAATAATTTATTTCTCCAGATCTCCAAAAAGCCTTGGACAATCATTCCAAGGTGTTTGAAACTCCCAAAGGACTCCCACCTATTCGTGACCATGTTCATGCTATTCATTTGATTCCAGGAAGTGTCCCTCTAAACATCAGGACTTACAAATATCCTTATGTCCAAAAGAGAGAAATTGAATGTATGATTCGAGAAATGTTAGAGGCTGGTATAATTCAACCTAATCAAAGTTTTTTCTCTGCTAGAGAAGTATTGGTGCACAAGAAGGATGGATCATGGTGGATGTGTCCGGATTATAGGGAGCTCAATAAGCTCACTATTAAAGATAAATTTCCCATTCATGTGATTGATGAAATATTGGATGAATTACATGGAGCAATTTATTTTACCAAGTTGGATTTTCATTCACGATATCATCAAATTAGAATGAATACTGAAGATATTTTAAAAACAACATTTCGAACTCATGAGGCTCATTATGAATTTTTGGTCATGCCTTTTGGCCTTACCAATGCACCTTCCATATTTCAAGGGTTGATGAATTCCATTTTCAAACCCTTCCTTAGAAAATTTGTTCTATTATTTTTTGATGATATACTAATCTACGACGGGTCTTGGAAGGATCATGTTCAACATGTTGATAGGGTGCTCAAAATATTGGAGGAGAAAAAATTATATGCAAAAAAATCCAAATGTTTCTTTGGAGTACAAGAGGTGGAATATCTGGGTCATATTGTATCTCATGAGGGTGTTAAGTTAGAGCCTAACAAAATTAAATCCATTAAGGAATGTAAAGTCCCCACAACCATAAAGTAGTTGCGAGGATTTATGGGGTTAACAGGGTATTATTGCAAGTTTGTTTAGAATTATGGGAGAATAAAAACACCTCTAACAACATTATTGAAGAAAGATGCATTTTCATGGACTCCTGAAGCAACTAAGGCCTTTTAGCATCTTAAAGAGGCAATGTGCCTAGTACCGGTCTTAGCTATGCTAAACTTCACAAAAACCTTTATTGTGGAATGTGATGCCTTAGGAAATGGAATTGGTGTTTTTTAAATGCAATAAGGAAGACCCATTCCTTTTGAAATTCCTCCTATCAAAGGAAAGTATTTACAGAAAGCTATTTATGAGGAGGAAATGTTGGCAATACTACACGCACTAAAGAAATGGCGACCTTACCTAATGGAAGACACTTCAAGGTAAAAATTGATCATGATAGTCTTAAACATTTTTTGGAGAAAAGACTATCTTCAGAAGAGTAGAAAAAATGGGTCACAAAGATGTTGGGTTATGACTTTGAAATCATTTACAAAAAAGGGAAGTTAAATATTGTTGTAGATGCACTCTCAAGAAAGGATGAGGAGGTGGAAGCATTGCTTTGTGCCATTTCTATTATCGAACCAGATTGGATAACTGAAGTAAGGGATGAATGGAAGAAGGACGAAGAAGTGTGGACACTCATTCAAAAATTGTAGCAATATGCTATTACATTTGTTACATTTAGTTGGAAAATTGATTCCTTATGGTACAAAGATCAATTATATATTTATAATAATTCCCAAATAAAACAAAGGATTCTTTTGGAATTTCACACTTCTCCTTTAGGAGGACACTCAGGATTTTAAAAACTTACCATAGGGTGAAGAAATATTTTTTTTGGGATGGCCTTAAATTTGATATTCAAAAGTTTGTGGCCGAATGTTTGTTTTTCCAGCAAAATAAAGTTGAGACAATTAAGACCTCGGGTCTTCTACAACCTTTATCCATTCCAAGTCAACGTTGGGAGGAGATTTCAATGGATTTTATCACAGGTTTACCTAAGTCAGAGGGAAATATTTTCATCATGGTGGTAGTTGGTAGACTTACCAAGTATGCACACTTTTGTGCATTATCTCATCCATTTAAAGCAAGTACAGTTACTAATGCATTTATGGAAACAATTCAAAATCTATATAGAAACCCAAATATTATTGTAAGTGACAGGGATCCCATTTTTACTGGAAATTTTTGGACGAAATTATTTTCTTGCTTGGGTACTAAACTAGCTCATAGCTCATCTTATCACCCTCAATCCTATGGTCAAACTGAGATAGTGAATAAATGTTTGGAAGGATATCTTCGTTGTTTTGTATCTGATAAGCAAACACAATGGGTCAAGTGGTTACCTCTCACTGAATGGTGGTATAACACTTCCTTCCATACTGTAGCAAAAATGACCCCATTTATGACACTTTTTCGATCTCATCCATCGTCCATCACATCATCTTTAAGAGAAAATTCTAAGGTTCAACTAGTGGAAGATCACATCGAGCATCAACAAGAATTTCTCCAAATCTTAAAGGATAACTTAAATTTGGCACAAAATCAAATGAAACAATAGGCAGATCAACACCGTAGCGAGAGAAGTTTTGATGTAGGAGGTTGGGTATTTTTAAGGCTACAACCATACAAAAAAATGTCCCTCAAGCAAGCTAAGAAGGATAATAAATTATCACCAAAATACTATGGGCATCACAAGGTGTTGCAAACTATTGGTACTATGGCATACAAATTGGAGCTTCATGCTTCTTCGCGAGTGCATCAAGTTTTCCATGTTTCATGCTTAAAGAAGGTTATAGGTGAAAAAATTCCAGTTCCAGTAATATTTCCAGAACTTGATGAGGAAGGAAAAAAAAGATTGGAGCCTCAAGCAGTCATGGAAACAAGAACTCCACAGCTACGAAATCGATCAATTTCAGAATATCTCATCAAGTGGAAGAACTTACCCACTAAAGATTCTATATGGGAGGATGAGAATTTTATACAGAAGCATCCAGAGCTATTCAAGCATTGAGGACAACACTTTTTTAAAGGAGAGGGGCATGTTAGGTCCCTTTATTACTAGTGTAGTCCCTTATTGTTGTTAGTGTAACCCCCTTATTATTATTTTTATACCCCTATAACCCCAATATTGTTATTATTGTGCCCTTGAATTATTGTTGTTAGGTCGGCTAGGATTATATTACGACCCCATGGACTCCTATATATAGAAGTAGGTTTTGGTCATTTGTACCATCTAAGAAATTTTCATTTATGTAATGTATTCGAGGTTGCCCCCTCAAAGTGGTTGATTTTTAAGGCATTGATCTCTCTTTTATTCTACTTTTGGAGTTGGTTTCATAATAGATAAACGTGAATAAAGTTAAGAATTGAATATCATATACATTCATTAAGAAATTAAAGTAAATTCACAAAATAAATCTCATATATCAATACGCATTCAACTCTGATTTTTGGTCTTCAAAAAGTTTTCACTTCAAAAATTTATTGAAAAATACAAGCCTTGTTTCACAAATATATTTGCATGTAATGTTAGAAATGAATTATTTGAAAATAACCTATCTAAAAATGAGAACAATATTATTTATTATAGTTTGAATATTAGGCTTCAGTATCAAATAGATATGTTATTAGAGAACATATAACAATTTTTTTTGACAAAAGAAATAAATTGTTACATATGCTAAGAAGTGTTTAACATAATATCCTAATATTCAAAAAGAGATAAACATTAATAAAGTTAAGAATTGGGTACAAGATAAATCCATTAAGAAATTAAAGTGATGAACGAAAATAAATCTCATACCTAAATATGCATTCAACTTTGAGTTTTGGTTGTCAAAAGGACTTCACTTCAAAAATTGATTGAAAAATACAAGCCTTGAGATTCATCCAATTATGGATCCTTACTCCAATGTAAGAGTTCATATAAATATTAATAAAAATAAGATAAGTTGATTTAATTGCCTAAAATCATAGAATCTGCAATATTTTTTGATAAAAACTAAAAAAAATGCTAACAACAAATTTAATCCTTGTTGAAAGGATTTTATCCAGAAAAGCTTATTGGGCCATTCAAACTTCCTCATCCTCATCAAAGTATTTATTCTCCATGTTGAGCATATACGGTGCATTTATCTTGATATAGTTATCCCAATATGGGAATACTTGAGAAAATGCTCAGAAGTGGATAGGATAAAAATGATTGATATTGACTTGACACATTGATATTAAACTATGAAAAACTCTTTTCTCTTTTATATATTTAATTCTAAAGCTAGAAATCAACTTGATTTTCTCGAAGGGAAACTGCAAAAATATCTGAAAATTTTGTTCAATCCAATTTTTAAGGCCATCTATCACTTTTTGATCATCTGTAGTGTTTTCTTTCAAATGATGTTTCATTGACCCAAATATTGCTTCTTTTTAATGGCTTGGATCCAAATAAATATAATTATTCAATAAAATTTGTTCCCATCTCCCATACTGGAAAATAATATTTAATGGTCCTTTTGAACCATTCTTTGATTTATTTTCCCTCTAATTGTCGTTGATTCAAAGAAGCATACATTATTACTTTAACCATCATAGATACTTTAGGGATGTTCTCGGGATGAAGCTATTTTTCCCATCGAATAATTAATGTAATTTGTTCTCTGCTGTACTTATCTTCTTTGATTAAAGATTCAATTATCTCTTCAATATGCAAAGTTTCATGATAAAATATGAAAATTTTATTGATTTGTTTATAAAACTTAGCCTCGTATTTCCTCAATATTTGACTAGCTTGTATTGCTTGCACCTTAAAAACCTTCAGAATATTTTTTTCTTCATGACTTTGACTTGATTGAGACATAAGAGTTTCAATTTTTTCTTTCATTTCTCTATTCATGGTTTCAATGTTGTTATTAGATTCTTCCTTCAATATTCTATAATTTTTTTCATGTTCCTTTAGGATTTCCTCAATATCTACAAAATGCTTGAGATTCAATTCATTTAATTCATTTTTAAATTTATTCTATAAGTTTACTCTTTCAATGGCGAACCTACCTACAAGTGTTGCAAAATGGTTTTGCCTACTTTCTTCACTGATTGCTTGACTTTCCCCTATTTGGTTTTCCAAACCTTTGATCTTCTGCAGGCTGTTCTTGTAGGTTGTGGAAATCTCACCAACATGGTGTTGATTATAATACATAAGGGATCCTAGAGTCTATGAGGATTCTTTACAATTTTTATCAACATTTCCTGCTGCTTGCCAACTATATTTTGAAATGATTTCAAAACCAACAAACTTTCTTTACTTCATTATTCTCACAACTAAGTGAGTTTGAGAATTAAAGTGATACTCAGTCAAGGATGGAAAATTTTCAAGAAAAATTTCAACCTTAGTCACAATTTTTATTAAAAAAGAATGAAGAGGAATTTTGGTAGAAATAGGAGTCATGGAAGTCTCATGAGAAGTATTTGGAATAGAAATTTGAGTATTTTTCTTTTGCTGCTCAACTAACTCCTTTTCTCTGGAAGAGAAATCGGTCAATGTT
The DNA here is from genome assembly GCA_034641835.2 of Pinus albicaulis. Taxonomy (NCBI): domain Eukaryota; kingdom Viridiplantae; phylum Streptophyta; class Pinopsida; order Pinales; family Pinaceae; genus Pinus; species Pinus albicaulis. The sequence goes on along the minus strand of CM076582.1, from coordinate 982,111,363 downwards.
GACTGAGAGGTGCTAGTAATTTTCTCGTCTTTATTTGTATCAATATCCATATATTTGAATTTCTCCTCAATTTTATTGGACTATGTATCTACCTTAGTGGTGTTATCTGGACCATCATTAATAATGATACTCTTAGCAGAGGAAGTATGTTTGTCTGTTACTTGTTCTTTCTCTATGTTTTATTATTTATAATCTTTAACTTCTGTTATCCTTACACTCAATTGGTCTAATAATGTCTTCTTTAGTATTCCTTGTCTATGGAGTTGTAAAAGAAACATTAGTAACATTTTCAACTTGAGATTATTTTATTTTTCAGAAGAGAAAATAAGGTCCAAAATAATATGATTGAAATTGTATTTCAAAATATCAATAGGTTTAATCTCTTAAATTGGAATATTAGTATGGAGACTTCTCTTTTTTAGGAAGTCCTCAAAATATTTTCTATAAATTTTTGCCAGTTTAGTTCTATCCTTCCTAGTCAATAGTTTTCCTCTTTCACAAATTTGCTCAAAATTATCTATATCAATGAATATCTCATCAAAAAGAGGGTTATGATGTGTGAAGGTTTTGATGTAGCTCACGGCCTTATAATGTTCATTAATGATTCCACTAGGATAATAATAAAAGTGGGGTATGAATAAAACAAAACATGTTGAATTTCTTCGACCTCCTTAAATTCATGTCCTCGATCCTTAAGGAAAATGTTTCCAAAGTTAATTGGGAAGTTTGTTCAAATTTTCTTCTTAAGTTTGATCATCTTTAGAGCTTGATCATTCAAGGTAGTTTGATTGGATACCTCTCTTAAAGAAATCCTTTTTGGAATATATATAGGAGTAATATGAGGGACATCTTTCCTTCCATAGACTCTGATATACGTGAATAATTCTTCCACAAACTAGTCTCTTATTTATTCTAAAAAATATGTTCATATCTTGGAGGAGATAAAATGGATAAACTTAGGGCATCTATTAAATTCCGAGAAACTATATCATCCCAATTCAAATGATTTGAATGATTGAGTAGACTATGTATTAAATACATCGATTGAAATTTGCAATGGTCAGGGTCTTTCTATCCAAATAATACATAGAACAATTTGATGAGAAACCTATTGGCCTTTTGAAAATGGAAACATGATATTATTTTGATGACTTAAGTTTTAACCCTTCTTTACGTAGCCAATATTTAACAACTTTATCATAATTCCTTTTACAATTCTTAAATATTGTGTTGTTGAAATTATCCAGAAACTTAGTAGTAAATAAAACTTTGGGAGGACTAAGCTTATAAATTGTTGAAAGTATTTTTGGTTTCCAAGAGGATATAACATATTTATTGAAGTCTACTATAGTGTGGGTAGGAATATGCATGTGTCTCATAACCCATGCAATCATGTCATAATAAGGAAAAAAATTGGCTCTAACAATAACGTTGTGTTGTCACGTGCCTCTAATTTTTTTAAACTGAGTTCTTTTCTACTTAGTCAAAGTTTATGAATTTAACCAACTTCTATTCTAAAATAAATTACAAATTTTTTCCCACTTCATCATACTTTCCATCTAAATTTTGAAGATGGTATCAAAAATCAAAGATGGGTTGGTATTGTAATATTTTGGTTCCAAATTTTTTGCTCCCTTTATTCATTCCTTAATTTATTAAAGAACCTGCTTTGACGTAGTAGATTTACTTTCTTTCCCATATTATGTCCTAAAAAAACAAATAAAAACATTTAAGATTTATATAATAAATATCGAATATACAATTCAAATTCTTTATCAGAGTGCATGTTTTCCATAAATTACAAGCCTTAGAGTGGATTTTAACTTCTTTCTTTGTAATCACAAAGAATTTTCAGAAAAGCAGTGTAAAGTGGGTGTGAAGAATACATTGAAAATTATAAAGTGGAAAGGAGGATAATAGCTAAATTTTTTTTAAGCCCTTGGCACCAGTAATAATAAATTCCCATGACAAGAATTAATTTTTCATAAAAAGTGATGAGAAGTTTCACCTGTTTTTATGCAAAAATTGAGGTGAGGTTGGATTATCAAAGGTTAGGGATTGTTTTATTGAAACACAAGTGATTGCAATTTGCAACCTTTTTATAAAAGAAAAAAGAAAACTAAAAGAAAGAGATGCTTGGCACACAAACCAATAAAAATAATATTTTATTCCTAGTCAGAGTAGAAGCCAGTCGGGTAGGGAAGTTGGGATGATATTACATACAACTTAGTGGCACGAACGACCCCGACTCGTACCTACAACATAGCTGGGGAATAATGAAAGTCAGGAGTCATAAGCTTAGGTGTCAAAAAAGTTGTTTTATTATGTTCGAGTGTTAAGTCGGACCCCACTATAGTCGAAAGTTGAACTTTTGGGAAGATGAGTTTGATTTAATGAAATACATAGATTCGACCTCTGACTTTCATATATATTTTTATTTTATTTTTCACTTTTTATGTTATTAATTATTTTTTTATATATATTTTGAAAATAAATAACTATTTACAAAACGAACGGAAAAAATAAGAATTTTTTTATATAGGGTCCCATGATAGGTATTATTTTTTCATAAAAGTGACAAGACGTTGCACCCATTTTTATGCAGAAAACAAGGTGAGGTTGGATTATCGAAGGTAAAGGAATGTTTTATTGAAACATAAGTGATTGAAATTTGTGAAATTTTTTATAAAAGACAAAATAAAACTAAACTAAAATGATTGGTGGCACGCAAACCAAATAAAAATAATATTTTATTTCTAGTTGGAGTGGAAGCCAGTCAGGTAGTTGAAAGTTGGGATGATATTACATATAATTTAGCGGCATAGGTGACCCTGACTTCGGCCTATAACATAGTCGGCGAAAGATGGAATTCGGGAGTTGGAAGGTCACGTCTCAACAAAGTTGTTTTATTAATGTGAAGTATTAATTCGGACCTCACTATAGTGAGAAGTTGGAAGTTTAGGAAGATGAGTTTTGTTTTAATGAAATATATATGTACGACCTCCAACTTTCATATTGTTTTTTTTTTTTTTTTATGTTTTATGTTATTATATTTTTTTTTAGATATTTTGAAAATATATAACTATTTACCAAAAGAATGGAAAAATAAGAATTTTTTTTAGATAGGGTCTCATGATAGGTATTAATTTGTCATAAAACTCATGAGACATTTCACTTTCTTTTATGTGAAAATCTAGGTGAGGTTGGATTATTGAAGGCTGGGGAAGGTTTTATTTAAACATATGTGATTGCAATTTGTGACCTTTTTTTAAATAAAATAAAATTATGCTTCGCATGCAAACCAATGAAAATAATATTTTACTACTAGTCGGAGCATAAACCAGTCAAATAGTTGGATACCAAGATGATATTACATACAACTTAGTGGCACGGGTGACCCCAATTCCGACCTACAACGTGTTTGGGGAAAGACAAAAGTTGGGAGTCAGAAGGTCGATAAAATGAGTATTGTTTTAACAAAATACATAGGTCTGAAATACATTGTTATATTACAAAACTTTAAATATAACATGGTCAACCACTAGTAGAAAATGATGAAATTAGTGACTAGGTGACCAAAAAAGTTAGTTACCGCATTTATTTCAAGTGAATTACTACTAAATTTAAGCAATTTTAAGTGACCGAACTAAAAATGACTAACTTAAACGACTAATTTAGTCTAGGAATAAAATATACGACTAGATAATAAGTGACTAAACTAAAAATGACTAACTTAAATGACTAATTTAGTATAGGACTAAAATATATGACTAGATAATAAGTGACTAAACTAAAAGCGACTAAATTAAATGACTAATTTAGTCTAGGACTAAAATATATGAGTAGATAATAAGTGACAAAAATAATAATGATTAATGTAAGTGATTATTATAGTCCAAGAATAAAAATATGACCAAATAGCAAGTACAACAAGTATATGAATTAGTCATTTATGTTAGTAATTTTTAATTGTGTCACTCCATAAATGAAAAATTCAATTTTTATACCAAAGTGTCACATTTCACTACAAGGGTCTCTGAATCCATCTGTAGTGTTAAAATTTAGAGACAAAGAGGTCTTTGAATCCATCTACAATGTTAAAATTTTGAATACCCTTTTGTCTCTAAAGTTTAACACTAGAGGGTTGTTTCTACTGTCACCTTAGCAATGAATCCTCTCACTTTGGATTACATCTTGAATCTTGGGGATATCGCAAAACACAAACTTATGGGGTCATTTGTGCGACTAGATCACTAGCACTGAAAACCATTTTCCCCGTCATATACATTATGATACGTATAAAATGTACCATCAAACATGGTTAAATGTGCTCTTTATACACTTGTAAGCAACATATGTGATTCTAAAGCATCCAATTTATTCAATGTTTATATAAACACACACGATTCTTCTTAATGAATATCACCACCACCACATTTTCACCCTAATTTAGTTTTTAACAATTAAATATACAAGTATACATAAAATTAGAAGAGATGTGTATTAATGTAGAATAAAGACTTGAACATAGGGAAGTGGTCCGTTTTCTCAATTAACATTTATTAATCTGGAAGACCATAATAAAATAAAAATAAACAAATCAAATAACTCCATGTAGTTATATGAAATTAACAATTTACAAGGTGCAAGGGATATAAATCTTCCACCATGCATGCTAGTATCTTAAGGTCCACTCTTCATGTTACAATATCACTTGTGATCTTTTCTTCCTCTTGTAATTGACTAAGAATTTATTTCCATATTTCTATATCAACATCTCTTACTTTTCTATTTTTTTAATTATTTTAGTAAATAGAGAGATTTTTTTGACTATTTGCTTAAATTCTCTTAACAATATAGAAAATAAAAAGAATTATAAAATTAAATAAAAAGCATTGGTTTTTTTTTTTAATTATTTTAGTTTAGAGATTTTTTTTTGACTATTTTCTTAAATTTTCTTAACAACATCGAAAATAAAAAGAATTATAAAATTCAATAAAAAATTCCTTTTTGAGAAGTCCTCCACATACGTCTCAGGCTCCAAGACCTTGCTCCTAGTTGGCTAAACCCTTGATCTCCACAACTGCCAGATTTGCAGCCACCTTTGTTCATCAAGGTGTTTCACTTTGGCTCCAACATGGAAACTATCACGTTGTCCTAAAGTAGACCATAAGTGCCCAATCGTGACCACACTTGGTCCTCTCTCACGCTGCCCTCCAACAATCCACAAGAGACCAAGTCCATGTTGTAGAATTTGCACCTAGGTAGGGCATCCCCATACCTGGGAGACCCTTAAACATGGCTGCCCACAAACTTCATAAAAATTCCCTTTTCCCTGCAATAGAGGAGCTATTGCGCAAATCTAGGCACCTCATTGTGTCCTCGCCTAGGACACCATCAAACCATCATACAAGGGTCCATCTACAACATACCTTGTTGTTTTCCTCTTGCCTTCCGATATAATGTGCCTTTTGTCACCTTGACTACTTGGTAGGACTCCCAAAAATCCATGTGGGCTCCTCCAAACAACTCCTAAGGCCTCCTTAAGCTTCCCATCAAACTGATCCACAAAATAGTCATCACTTTGACAAAATATGGCTCCAAATTTGTTGCCCAATCACTGTGGCAACTATCACTGGTTTGGGGAATATAACCATGAGATCTACGCCCTCCTCATTGAATTCCACATGTCACCCTATCACAATTTAAAACTGATCCACAAGCTAGGGTCCAAGATCTACAAGAATGCAGTGAAATACATACCTTAATCTCATTGTTTTTAGGACTCCTTCATTGCTGCAATCTAGGCTTGGTTAGGGCATCACACAATCCCTTCTTCTAGCCTTCAATTCTGCCTAGAATTGCTCTAGATGAAAGTGGCTTCCCTTTGAAGTACCCTCCTCCTCAACATTGTTGTCCTGGGCATGAACCAACCTTAAAACTACCCTACGCAACTCTGTTTAGGTTGGTTTAGGCCTACGACCTTCCCACAACATCCATTTAGGGATGCAACTGTCTCTTCTAAGGGTCTAAACACCCTAACATACCCTAAAAACATACAAAAATACTCTCCTCTACCTCGACCCTCTAGCACAACAAAATGACCTTCACGACATTCACCAAGAGTGCCCTGAACTACCCCATTCTCCACGCTGTCAGCCCTCTTATGCCTATGGCCCAAAACATAAGTTTGCTTCTCCTCCACGAGCTATCTTCTTGTGATGTGTTACACATAATGGATGCCTAAAACACAAGTGCTCACCCTCGTTTTATAGACATAATGAGGGGATTCAACGAATTATGAAGAGACACACTTATTAGAGTTATTTACGTAAAGCCAACATGACTTGACAACCAATAATTAACTTGTCAACTTCAAAAATTAATTTCTCTCTAAGAACAACTCAAAATCAGATGATTCTCATTGTGTTGGAATCATCTCGCGAAGCGATATCATCCTCATCTATCACATTGTTAAACCCTTAGTTAAACTGAGAGGGGGGGGGGGTGAATCAGTTTAACACATTCATGGACTTTTAAAACTTTTTCATTAACACTTGTTTACACCTTCATTTCATGTTTAACTTAACTTGTGAGTAATCTTAGAATGTGAGCAACAAGCATTAATATAATGTAACATTAGACTTAATATGATAGCAGCAAGTATTAAGCAGATGATATAAACCAGATCAAAAAATAAACATCATGCACAGAGACACCAGATATAAGTGGAAACCCATAAAGGGAGAAAACCACATCTTATTATTGTTGTGATGCAAAGGCAAGCTTCAACTCCCTCTCACCACTAATTTTCTCTAGGCACCAACCTACAGGAGGCTCCTACCTCAATTCTGCAAGCTACAACTTGCAAGGAAGCTCCAACTCCCATCAATTTTCTGCAGGCACCAACCTACAGGAGGCTCCAACCTCAGTCAGCTACAACTGACATTTTATCAAGCTACAACTTGATGTGGAAGCACCAAATCCCATCCATTTTCTGCAGGCACCAACCTACAAGAGGCTCCAACCTCAGTCAGCTACAACTAACATCTATCAAGCTACAACTTGATAGGGAAGCTCCAACTTCCTTACTCTTTCAAAAGAGAAACACTTGCTGATTTACCTTGGATATCAGCTCTTCTCTGTTCCATCGGCTCTATTGTTCATCAATTCTCATATCTGCTCCATATCATCTTTGCATCTTCTCAGATTCTCTATCGGCTTCTCCTTCTTCTCTGCTCAGCTCCTCCTTCTTCTCTTCTTCACTGCTTCATTTCTGCATACTCTTCACTCACTCTCTCTAACATCTCTATTCATATCAAGATGATATTATTTATAAAGATTTCTTGATGACTGTTTTTTTTCCTTTAGGAATTCGAAATGGATGGTCATACTTCTTGGTCTTCTGCCTTCTCATTTTTTTTTCAACTCACTTAGAAAAATGTAACTGTAGGTGCTTATTTTAATATTACAGTGGGATTTTGTTTTCTTCTGGAGACTTTCCAATGCATCACAAACAATAAAAAATCAATTACAATATTTACATTCACATATAATGAAAACTTTAGCTCACTCATTCAGCCTCTTGGTTCACTGCGCTTGTCTTTTCTGTGACTGTGTTTGGCTTTTCTGGGACTGTATTTGGATTTTCTGTGACTGTGTTTGGCCCTTTCGGTTCTGATTGATTTCCTACTTACTGTCACAGTGTAACTGCCATACCTATGTAACTACCCTTTTCATACATCACAATTTAACTCTCGGCACGATAAGAATTAGTTTTAACATATAGACCGTCATTTTATATAACATATGTAACTTCCGGTGATGTACTGCTGAGAGATAATTGTAATACATAAAATGCCCTTATGGGCCCACTCGCCGATCTTTCCGATGCGATGTATCACTTCTCGACTTCTTCCAACTGCTATTAATCACAAACGAAATTTCCATTTGAATGTACCGATGTCTCAATGCTCCGATGCTCCCAGTCCGATGATTCACTGTTATGACGAAACTTTAAACATATATCAGTCATGGTTTATAAACCCATCGGGTCCAGTCTTTCATCACAATCACAAATTTTTGTTAACATGTTCCGCTTGCGAACTTTCTCCAATGCGATTGGGTGAGGGTCCCACCATATAGAACTTTGTTTGTTTTAAAACCAAGCGTTAAGATCTTTGGTTCTTTTGATCTCGCGCTAAAGGATATGATACAGATGCTTTGGATTATACCTTTGGTCCCTTGTCCACAAAGCGCTCCATATAAATATATATATATAAGCTTTGAGCCTTTGAATATAAAGCACAACATCTATACCGTGCTATATATATATATATATACGCTTATGCTTCCGCTTTACTGTAACCTTTGGTTGGGGTAATGATTCTCGGAATTTTCTGAAGAGGGGTCCCACCTTATGGTACTTCGTATATAGTGCACTGCGCATATACATATACTCTGCTCTTTCTCCGATTCGATTAATCACTATTCACCTTGAAATGCCGATGCGATTAGGTCGGAACTCAAACCTATCAAGTCATAGTTTATACGCCCATCGGGTCCGAAACTCAATCGTAATTGCAATTTGCAGTTGCCTGTTCCTATATATTTATACTCCAATGTTCCGATGCAATCAATCACTATTTACAAGAACTTAAATATATATGAATTGTATTTTATACACCCATCGGGTCTGAAACTCAATCGCAATCGCAATTTGTAGTTGCATGTTCTGATATATTTATACTCCGATGCTCCGATGCGATCAATCACTGTTTACCGGAACTCAATTATATATGAATTCCAGTTTATATGCCCATCGGGTCCAGGCTTCAATCGTAATCGCAACTTTCTGTTGTCAACCTATTCCACTGCCCTTACATTCTCCGATGCGACTCATAAGCGTCCCACCTTATATTACTTTGGTTCTTTGTTTAAAAAGGCGCTACACTTATATAAAGCACTACATATATATATATGCTTCCGCTTCCGCCTTTAGTTTAACCTCCAGCTGGGTAATGATTCTCAAAATAAGATTTATATATGTATACATTGCTGCTTGGGTTAAGATTCCTGGAATTATGTTTATGTATCCTCCCACCTAGGTTACGATTCTCAGAATGGGGTTTATATATATATACTTTGCCGCTTGGTTCATGATTCTCGGAATTTTATATATATATCCTCCGGCTTGGGTAACGGTTCCCGTAATTTATGTTTAGTGTATCTACCAGCTGGGGTAGTGATTCTCAGAATAACGGCTCTGCCTCTACCTCTGCCTTTCTGTGATAACGGCCTCTGCCTCTGCCTTTGCCTTTTTGCTTCTGCCTTCGTTTCTTCTGCCTCTGCCTCTGCTACCTCTCAAAATGACCCTTCTACAATTCCCTCTGCTTCATGTCTCATGCTCTCTTTTCCTTGTTGTTTTTTTTCAGGTGCTCCTCCATTGCCATCTCCTTTTCCATTTAAGCAATGCTCCAACTCATCCCCAAGCATATTAAGTCTTTACCACAGGGTTTTAGTCTTCAATCAAAGTCTATGCCATACAAACTTAATTAATGAATAATTGCTCAATGATTCATCTGCAAACTATATTAAACCCCTAATTCATAAATAAACCTCTGTATTACACTCCTTCAGGCCCTTTCAACTCCACTGCTCTGTCTCTAATTCCTCTGTTGCTTCTGCCTCAATTCCTCTGTTTTTTTAGCTGCCTCTGCTACCTCTCTGTCTCTTTTGCCTTATGGATAGTTTAGGTGTTGCTCCTGTCTTTACCTTTGCCATCAATGCCAACATTTCCAACAGTCTCCCCCTTTGGCAGTGATGGCAATACATTAATACTTTCCTTTGAGAAGCCCCTTTTGCTTTTCCTCCCCCTTTGACATCAATGGCAAAGGGTTGCTCATTTCCTAGTTTGATTTCTGCATTTCCTCTCTCCGAGTTATGTTTAGGCCCTCTACTGCTAACTTTGTACCATGCTACTCCAGACTGATGTACAAGACTTGTTGAGAGAACATTTTGAGGATTATCGAACTTGAATATACACTGTAAATTGACACAATTCAAACGCATAGACTTCTTTCACTTTTATAGAGCTAAAAGTGAAGATAATGACACTTCATAGAACACAGTGTACCAGATTTATCTAATCAGAGATGTATGATTGGATCAAAAAACTAAAATGTTGAGAATGCTTCAAATATACTTCTGTCTCTGTCTGATGTAGTGAGCTAATATATTTCTATTTAGGAAGATTGTAGATGGAATATGTCTTCTCCTGCAATGCTCATCTTCAGTACCAAACCTGTTCAATTATGATAATGATGCCAATATATATTTTATTGCCGTGGTACACCTTTCCTGCCTGTTGGTGATGATATGAACTAGGATGCTGACAAGGATATTACTTTTAAAGATTGAGAGGTTCTTGTTGTCGATGTGAACAAATGAATCACACCAGAGATTACAGCTTATTGTGAGAATAGGCAATATCTTTCAATATAAGAGACCAAATGACTTTCACTGCTTGCACATTGTACTTTCAAAACAAATCCTTCAATGTATTGGTCAGTCTCACTTATCAATCATGCAGTTTTATTTATGACATGAGGATGTATGTATGTCAATGATAAATCTCTCTTTAAAGGTGAATTACCAGCAAATCCCTTGTGCTGAAGAAGGATTTAGATGAATTAATAAAAGAATTTTGAGCTTCAAATGATAATCACTACTAGTCCTTTATGTTTCAGATACTTAATATAATGTTTCAGAACACAATACTAACCCTTTTGCTCTGTAATTTACCTTTTCACGCTTGAATAATGCAGATAACTCTGGGATACTAACTTGGTGTTCTTTTGCCTTAATCCTTTGATCCTGAGGACCTCTATCATACTTCTGCTCCATGACAAAACTTGATATTCTATTGATAGGCATGCTACTTGGTAAATTACCAACTACCAGTTGATAATCCCTTGGTAAGTTATGCAGAGATTTCACTTTAGCTTGCACGTTAACCCATATATAAGACATCCTCCATAAATTCTACTATTGAGCTTACCATTTTTCACATCCACAGTCATCAATATACTGAATCTGATCTTGTCATCATTAACCTTTTGCTTAGTCTGTCATTCTAATTTAAAATAATGTCACTGCATTTCCTTTCTAGGATTTCTCCAGAATCATTACTGCTTTAAGTACAATTCAACTGTCTAACATAATGATCTTCAGGAAGACATCTTCAATTTCTTTTCTATGAATCTTCATGGGCTGATTACTCAGATATTTGTCACTTATTTGACTTCATTCCTCCAAGGGGACGTTTCATAGATCAATGATGTACTGACATCAAGATAGTAGACTCTTTTCTCACTCAATATTCTTAATGTGATTCATTGTTAATTCCAGCACTGTGATGCACTGTGTGATCACCACCTAATGTGCTGATGTCTTCTTATCTTACAAGTTCATTACTGATGTTTCCTCTATCATCATGGTTGCTTGCTGCTTTTTCTCCTTCTATCAATCTGTCAACTATTGAATACTTCAAATAATCTTCTTGATCTCATAGCTGTTCTTATTACATGGAGCTCTTCTTAGAATACTTTCATGGGGTCTATATATGAACTGCTCTCCCCCTGGGATGTTGCTTCATATTTGTCACTGGATGGATTTTTTCTTTGCTTCCTAGAGCAGCTCCCCCTGAGACTATGGAGGATTCATTATGTTATTGAGATAATAGGCTCCCCCTTTCTCTTTTCCTTCCATACTTTATTGGGGTTCTTCATAATGTCTGCACTTCTCTTAAAGTCATAGTTTTGTTTGATTTTCTTTGTTTCCATCATCTGTCTAGAGTTCTTTAGCATAGATGGTAGTTTACAGTCCTTAGCTTTGTGGCCAAGCTTGAGGCATACATAACATCTTATTTTGTCAAAGTACATTTGAGCTGATGTATAATAATTTGTTCCCCTTCTTGAATACATTTTACAATCAACAATTTTATGTCCAAAATTATTGCATGCATAACAGTAGCCATGGAAACAATTTGTGTACCTGGTGAAGGATTGTCTTTTCCATATGCTTGCTTGAGGGGTTCTTCTCTTTTGATGCATCCTTTGCTGGTTGGACTGGGTTTGCTTTGTCTTACAATATGCTACATTATGTCCTTGTTTGTGGCATGAAAAAAAAGTGGTATTTCCCATAGGAGGAAAGAACCTTCTTTGAATTCTTCCAAATTTATTCAATTCATCCTTAGGAGCATATGAGCCTTTACCATTTGATTGTTTCATCCTCTCATTCTTTGTTCTTTCATGTTGTTGCTTGGTTCTGTTTGTTTCTTTACAAATCTTGTTCTTGCTAGCTTCTTCTTCTGTGGGAATCTTTCGAGCTACTTCATTTTCCTTTACAGCTTTGAGAAAGATGATTTTCTTGGTATCTTCTGCCTTGGACTTACTAGTTTCTCCTTCATATCATATCCCAGTCTTTATGAGAGGTGACCTTTGTGCATTTAGAATTTGGTCCAACTATCCAAAGCCTTTCATTAGAGGTGTATTCATTAATAATTCTCTTTGGGATTTTTCTAAGTTCTTTCTTAGGCTCACTACTTCTTCTTCCAATCTTTCACATTCCTGACTTTTCTCTCTCATTTGTTGCAGCAGAGTGTCTTCTACTTTCTTTGCCTCTTCAAGCTGTGTCTTCAGGCCAATAATTTCTTTCCTATCTTCATATTATCTCTCATCACATATTTGTACCAATCTCTTAAGGTATTTGTTTTTATTCTTCAATCTTTCTATTTCAGTCAGAGCTGTGTCAAGTTTGGCTTTTTCTTCAGTTGCAATTTATTCATGGCTCTTACTACCATTCACACTAGCAGGTACCTCATTTGATTGAACATCTTCTTTTTGACATAAATTTATCTTTTTCTTAATTCTCTTCTCCTTCTTGACAATGCAATCCTCAGTGTCTACTCCATGCATGAAATGCAGTCTGTCCCAGATTTCTTTTGCTGAAGTTAAATCCATTATTAACTCAAGATCCTTGTTATGAAGATTGTTATATATCACACATTTTTCCTTGGCATTCCTCTGTTGTTCTTTCACCGTGGGTGAGTCTTTGCAGTAACCATCACATACAAGCTTCCATACCTGAGGTTCATAGGCCATTAAACCTATTTTAACCTTATCTCTCCATTCAGGAAAGTTTGTTGTATTTAACACAGGTGCATTTTGATGGTCGATGACTCAACCAAATCTCCTTCAAGCTATTAAGCTTACACCAAAGGAACCTACTCTGATACCAATTGTTGAACCCTTAGTTAAACTGAGAGGGGGGGGGGGTGAATCAGTTTAACACATTCATGGACTTTTAAAACTTTTTCATTAACACTTGTTTACACCTTCATTTCATGTTTAACTTAACTTGTGAGTAATCTTAGAATGTGAGCAGCAAGCATTAATATAATGTAACAGTAGACTTAATATGAGAGCAACAAGTATTAAGAAGATGATATAAACCAGATCAACACATAAACATCATGCACAGAGACACCAGATATAATTGGAAACCCATAAAGGGAGAAAACCACATCTTATTATTGTTGTGATGCAAAGGCAAGCTCCAACTCCCTCTCACCACTGATTTTCTATAGGAACCAACCTACAGGAGGCTCCTACCTCAATTATGCAAGCTACAACTTGCAAGGAAGCTCCAACTCCCATCAATTTTTTGCAGGCAACAACCTACAGGAGGCTCCAACCTCAGTCAGCTACAACTGACATTTTATCAAGCTACAACTTGATGTGGAAGCACCAACTCCCATCTATTTTTTGCAGGCACCAATCTACAGGAGGCTCCAACCTTAGTCAGCTACAACTGACATCTATCAAGCTAAAACTTGATAGGGAAGCTCCAACTTACTTACTCTTTCAAAAGAGAAACACTTGTTGATTTACCTAGGATATCAGCTCTGTTCTGTTACATCTGCTCTGATGTTCATCAATTCTCATATCTTCTCTGTATCATCTCTACATCTTCTCAGATTCTCTATCAGCTTCTCCTTCTTCTCTGCTCAACTCCTCCTTCTTCTCTGCTTCACTGCTTCATTTCTGCATACTCTTCACTCACTCTCTCTAACATCTCTATTCATATCAAGATGATATTATTTATAAACATTTCTTGATGACTGTTTTTTTTCCTTTAGGAATTCGAAATGGATGGTCATACTTCTTGGTCTTCTGCCTTCTCATTTTTTTTTCAACTCACTCAGAAAAATGTAATTGTAGGTGCTTATTTTAATATTACAATGGGATTTTGTTTTCTTCCGGAGACTTGCCAATGCATCACAAACAATAAAAAATCAATTACAATATTTACATTCACATATAATGAAAACTTCAGCTCACTCATTCAGCCTATTCGTTCACTACGCTTGTCTTTTCTGTGACTGTGTTTGGCTTTTCTGTGACTGTATTTGGATTTTCTGTGACTGTGTTTGGCCCTTTTGGTTTTGATTAATTTCCTGCTTACTGTCGCAGTGTAACTGCCATACTTATGTAACTTCCCTTTTCATACATCACAATTTAACTCTCGACACGATAAGAATTGATTTTAACATATAGACTGTCGTTTTATATAACATATGTAACTTCCGGCGATGTACTGCTGAGAGATAATTTTAATACATAAAATTCCCTTACAGGCCCACTCGCTGATCTTTTCGATGCGATGTATCACTTCTTGACGTCTTTCGATTGCGATTAATCGCAATCGCAATTTCAATTTGAATGTACCGATGTCTCAATGCTTCGATGCTCCGATTCCAATGATTCACTGTTATGATGAAACTTCAAACATATATCAGTCATGGTTTATAAACCCATCGGGTCCGGTCTTTCATCGCAATCACAATTTTTTTTTAACATGTTCCGCTTGCGAACTTTCTCCGATGCGATTGGGTGAGGGTCCCACCATATAGAACTTTGTTTGTTTTAAAACCAAGCGTTAAGACCTTTGGTTCTTTTGATCTCGCGCCAAAGGATATAATACATATGCTTTGGATTATACCTTTGGTCCCTTGTCCACAAAGCGCTCCATATATATATATATATATATATATATATATATATATATATATAAGCTTTGAGCCTTTGAATATAAAGCACGACATATGTACCGTGCTATATATATATACGCTTATGCTTCCGCTTTAATGTAACCTTTGGCTGGGGTAATGATTCTTGCAATTTTCTGAAGAGGGGTCCCACGTACTTCGTATATAGTGCGCTGTGCATATACATATACTCTGCTCTTTCTCCAATGCGATTAATCACTCTTCACCTTGAAATGCTGATGCGATTAGGTCGGAACTCAAACCTATCAAGTCATAGTTTATATGCCCATCGGGTCCGAAACTCAATCGCAATCGCAATTTGTAGTTGCATGTTCCTATATATTTATACTCCGATGTTTCGATGCGATCAATCACTGTTTACCGGAACTTAAATATATATGAATTGCATTTTATATGCCCATCGGGTCCGAAACTCAATCGAAATCGCAATTTTCAGTTGCATGTTCCGATTTATTTATACTCAGATGCTCCGATGCGATCAATCATTGTTTACCGGAACTCAATTATATATGAATTGCAGTTTATATGCACATCGGGTCCGGGCTTCAATCGCAATCGCAACTTTTTGTTGTTAACCTCTTCCGCTGCCCTTACATTCTCCAATGTGATTCATAAGGGTCCCACACTATATTACTTTGGTTCTTTGTTTAAAAAGGTGCTACACTTATATAAAGCACTACATATATATATATGCTTTCGCTTCCGCCTTTAGTTTAACCTCCAGCTGGGTAATGATTCTTGGAATAATATTTATATATGTATACATTGCCGCTTGGGTTAAGATTCCCATAATTATGTTTATGTATCCTCCCGCCTAGGTTACGATTCCTAGAATGAGGTTTATATATATATACTTTGCCGCTTGGTTCACGATTCTCAGAATTATATATATATATATATATATATCCTCCGTCTTGGGTAACGGTTCCCGGAATTTATGTTTACTGTATCTACTAGCTGGGGTAGTCATTCTCGGAATAACGGATCTGCCTCTGCCTCTGCCTTTCTATGATAATGGATCTGCCTCTGCCTCTGCCTTTGCCTTTCTGCTTTTTCCTCTACCTTTGCTGCCTCTCAAAATGACCCTTCTATAATTGCCTCTGCTTCATGTCTCATGCTCTCTTTTCCTTGTTGTTTTTTTTCAGGTGCTCCTCCATTGCCATCTCCTTTGCCATTGAAGCAATGCTCCAACTCATCTCCAAGCATATTAAGTCTTTACCATAGGGTTTTAGTCTTCAATCAAAGTCTATTCCATACAAACTTAATTAATGAATAATTTCTCAATAATTCATCTGCGAACTGTATTAAACCCCTAATTAATAAATAAACCTCTGTATTACACTCCTTCAGGTCCTTTCAACTCCACTTCTTTGTCTCTAATTCCTCTGTTGCTTCTGCTTCAATTCCTCTGTTTCTTCTGCTGCCTCTCCTACCTCTCTGTCTCTTTTTCCTTATAAATAGTTTAGCTGTTGCTCCTATCTTTACCTTTTCCATCAATGCCAACATTTCCAACACACATGTCTAAAATCCATCACAATTTTTTCCCAAAAAATGATGGGTGAAAAACCCCCAAGCTTGGATCTTAAGCCCACAATCCCATTTGTGGCGCTTTGACCTCTAACCCTTGAACACTAGGGCTTGAAGTACCTCCCAAGCTACACAAAATCAACACTCATAAGACATAAAATTGTTCCCTATGTTCAAGTTGTACTCCACCATGTGCATTTTGCAATCACAATCTTCCCAAATAACCAAAGTGATCCAGCAACAAAGGCTGGGCATTTCTCAAAAATTTTATCAAAATGTGGTGAGGGTTTTAAGATGATGGATTTATAGCCACCATAGCTCCTAGCAATATTTGTCCAGATTTCTATTATGACCCTAATTTTAAAATTCTACTACATTTTTTCATTTATTGGCACTAATTTGGCAAAAATTTGGTTACTTTTCAAAAGGTATATGGTCAAGAGCTAGGATGCCCCTCCAATAAATTTATCACACTCCTCCGTAAGTGGATCTCATAGATAAGTGGGCAAGCAATGGTCAAATAGTTGTTATGAAAACTCCTCAAAGGGTGACCTAAACATGTGTGCCAATAAGATGTGGGGGCATTCCTCAAATCATGCCAATCAATCCCATATGTAGTGGATCTACGTAGATAGAACTGTAAAGAAGGAAATTATTGTAGTATATATCATGGCATACCATAATATGCTTACAATCCTTCAATATGAACAAGGGTGTGTACCTCATGAATATCAAACCATGCTAGGGCATATTCAATCACCCCAAGAACAATTTCAATTTAGGTAATAGCAGGGGGAGAATGCTAGAGTTTTGTACACCATCATGAAGCTATTGAACTAATTATGTGAAAACAATGTTGGCTTAGGCCAAAAATCAAAATGCAAGGGGATTTCATCGAGTGAGTGATACAAGAACATGTATCATTAACCATCTAATGATCACAGGGGATTCACAACTAAGTCAGATAGTATGAAAATAAAACAATCATCATCAAGGCAACCCAAACATCAACATCATCAAGCCATCTATGCTTACTTCATCAGTAACCTCATCAAATGAAATCAGGACTCTAGGGACATCTAAAGGTCAACCTGTAAACCTCCCATTGTGATGGAAATGACAAGAGTAGTGAAAATATTCACAAGTGGAGGCCTCCTATAACACGAGAGGTAACAAGCCTCCTATATCATAAGAGGTAACAAACCAAAGAGCGAAAATTATCCAAGTGCAGCCTGCTTGGGTGTGGTCTTCTACTAGATTAATTATCATGCCATATTATGGGTAACAGGGTCCACAAATCATGCATGTATTTATTGGTTGGAGGGACACCTACCCTGACAATTACTTATACATACATCAGAAATGACATGTGACAATTTCTATAAGATTCTAAGACTCAATTACTCATACATAACTATGTTAGATGGAATTTTTTATGATTTTAAGTGTTCTATTTCTGTCACTGATAAATGATATAGCCCATTCTCATGTATGCATGCGATTTTTTTTATCCTTGTCTCTTCTATCTCAAATTGGACCTAGTTTCATTAAGGATGTGTCCCACTCCTAAGGAATGCATCCATTGATGGATCAATTAGTTGATCTATGCTCATTTTCAGCCCACCCTGAATGGATTCGACCACCATCATATGCAAAATGAAAGTGGGTTGGCTTAGACTTTATTGTTTCCTTGTCCATGAGGTAGAAGGAAACTATTGGGGACATCTATTTTTCTTTTGGGATGTTACCCATATCCCAGAAAATTGGTGATGTAAATTCTCCCAAAGATGGGAAGATTTCCCTCAACCGTCTTAGGAATGTCTAGTTGCCACCTGTCAAAACTAGTTCCTTTGAAGTGCGCTTGATGAAAAGTGAAAAAAATTCTAGCATTCCCTTGGGTGTGCTAGCATGGGATACAGAGGAAGGAAAGAAAGCAGCGGTGTTACTATTAGAGCTGTCAGTAAATAAAAAATATTGGCAACAAAATATAGAGTTCAAGATTGAATTCTTCTACTATTCACCATGCTTAATAATGAAGACCCATTGTCTAGAGTCACATTGCTTAATAGTAAAGGCCCCTAATTTATTATATGATAATAAAAATTTTCCAAAATGTAGAAGCTAATCATTTGAAGTCAGTTTCCTAATATTTGTCTGAAGGAAATATATGTTCTTTCTGAAGCAATTCTTAAAAGCCTTCAACAAAGTCTCAGGTTATTGCAACATTTTGGGATCTACTAGGCATATAGGAGTTGTTACTTAAGCACACTTACTACCTTGGTGAGCTATTTGTTAAGAAAGTTTGCTTGCCACATTATCATTTATATTGAAATGCTGGAAGCCGTTGTATTTTAGTTTATCCCAATGGAGTTGCCTAAATTCCTTAAGCTTATTTAAAAAATATTTTAGCACTCTACATGCTATTGGAAAGTGAAGTCATTTTCTTAACAGTCGATTCATTTTTCCTCCTCATTTGTGTTGATTCCTTAGACTTTAGTGTTTCCCTGTCCATGAGGTACAAGGAAAATATTGGGGACATCTCTTTTTATTTTTGGATGTTCCCCATGTTAGTGTTAGTCTAGTCATATTACCATCAGTGATCAAAACTGCTCTTTTGCATTTGCATATTAGGAGTATCATACCAAATAAATTTCATCATTCTGCTAGGTCATGGATTCACTGATGGTAGTAATTTTTTATTAGCTTTCCCTTAGAAGGTACTTTCTGATTTTCCTTCCTATAGTAATTTTTTATTAGCTTTCCCTCAGAAGGTACTTGTTGATTTTCCTTCCTATGGTTTTAGGTCATTAGTCACTTTCATTCTCAAAATCATATCATTAGGTCATAGGATGGGTCTCATTAGTTTCTAGGGTCTCACCATTGGTCGAATTAATGAGTCAAAGGTCAATAATATCAACAAGGTCATGAGGAAGTCAAATAAATTCAAAGTCACATCACCTGGAAGATCAAAGAGACATTTTATTCGACTTGATGTAATTTCCTCCTCAAAATTGATTTTTGAGGTGAAAACATGATATTTTTCCTTTATTATTATTATTCATTATGTAATTTTATATCATCATATGTAATAAGTCACAATTCAAAAGCTATCATCTCCACAAAGTCATCACCTTGCCTTCAGAGAATTTTTCCATAGCATGTTCAGCACCAGATCATCTTCCAAGAAGATCCATCAGAAAGAGCCCGAAAAGAGCTTTTCAATGGTATACTACACTCTCAAAACTAACTTATGGATTGAAATTTATGCTTAAGTGAAGTAAAATCCCCCATATCCTCAAATAATCCCTATTTCCCAATTTTCCCTAAAACTTTATGTTTAAAGTTTTATATTTTCCTTATAAAATTCCTTTTCCCTCTTTCCCATTATAAAATCTCATTATAAGTCATTTTAATACATATGTGATTTAGTCTATAACCACTTCCCCTCCATGCTTCGGAAACTTTATAATAAAGTTCGAAATTTTATACTATAAAGCCCTGCCGCTTCCCATCACAATCGCAGCCCCTCCTCTGATCAATCGCAACATTCTCCGATTGAACCTTCCCCTTTTCCAAAACCTCGATGTGATTGTTTCATTTACCTCCGATTGGCCCCACCCGACGAGATCTCGACCGTTGATCCGATCGCTGATCAGACGACTCATACGCGATCGAGCCATCGCAATCGGAACTTTCATAAGGCCTTCCCCGATCCAATCGCACCGCTTAAATCCTACCTCTGATTGACTTCGCCCGATTACATGTGGGCTGTCGATCTGCCCATCCGATCAGACGGCCCAAACTCAAATCGGTGCCTCCATAGACTTCCTCCCAATTAATATCCCTCGATTAAAATCCCACCGTTGATCTCTTCCCGCTGATCCGACGGCTCAAAATCAATCGGGCCATCGACATTGGAATTTCCCAAATGTGTTGCACTCCGCTCCGATCTTCGATTGTTATTCTTACCCTTTAGCTCCACCATTTCAATAATCCACCAATCCATAATGTGACCCTTTGTATTTGTTAAATCTAAACTTTGTTTTATTTATACAAAGGCCTATCTCCCCATCGCGTCACAATATTTGTAATGTGTTCCTCCCTTTCCCGACCTCCCGATTCCAATTGCTCCGATACCCCGGTCCCACTTTAGCCCTCTGCCTATTAAAAAATACCATTCTTCCCTTTTTATAAAGTAAAAAGATCATTTTTCGTTTATTCTAAAGGGATTCCTCCGCGCCATTGTATATTGCCCATCGGACCTTACCCTAATCGCATCGGAACTTTTGTTTCAAATAGAATTCCCCATTCCCGATCGCTGATTGCGATGGCACGCTATTTATAATTCTATCCTATCCCACCTCCACGACTTTGCGATTTCGATTATAACGTGGGTCCCGCCTCTTTTCCCTTCCCTTTTCCCTTTCAAAAATACATTTTTTCCCTTCACCAAAGCGTAAATTCATTGTATTTTATTTCAAAGGCTATTTATTAAAGGGTCAGTTTTATTTGAATAAATAATGGAAAGAAAAGGAAATAGTCGGCTGGCCAAGAGCTTATTTAAAACAAAGATTGTTACAACAACAAAATAGGAAATCTGTTCATCGGATTACCTATTTCCTTTCATACAACATAACAACAAAATCTCCAAGTTGTCAAATGCAATGATGCCCCTTATTTTCAGGGGCAGATCATTGTATTTCTTTTCTATGATTTTATTTTAGTTTTGAGCTGTTAGAACAGCTCCCTTTTCATGGATCTATGTTCCCATATTTGAGCCTATTTATTGTAATTGTAAATCATTTGTCAGGAGTCAGTAACTCAGAAAGTAGGGGAAATAGTGTGGAAGAACATATCTGCACTACATTGTATAGTTTGATAGGAATTAATAAGAGATGCAGCTCTGATTTGTGGGATCCATGTGGTATGAGATTTAGCATTTGTTTTTCTCCTTTGTTTCATATGTGAATTGTTATGTGTTCCATTCATCCATAAAAATTTCCTTTTGAATGATTTCAAGATAGAAAGGTAGAATCCATTTTATATGCTCTGCCTTGGGAAATCATTCATGCATCTGTATTTCTCTTATGTTTGAAAAGTATCCATTTACTGTGCCCTTTTCAGCTCCTCACCAATCTTTCATCCCATCCTCATTAAATTTTAATTGCTAATTTCCCTGCCTATCTTGCCCCATGAAATACCCTGTGTCCTGATTTAATTCTGGGTTTCAACTGCCCCTTTATCCCACACATCCCTGAAATTCATTCATTCATTTTATTAAACTATTTTCCCATCATTTTACCTAGCCTAATATCAGTTCATTCATTGTGTTACATTGAAAATTATTTCACGGAGAGAGCCCTCTCCTATCCTTGTAGGGCTAGCTACAAGGATGAGCATGGTTTGATGTTACCCTAGATTCTGCCTTTTTCAGCCTGAGGTAGATTTAGGCAATAACATAGTGGCGACTCCACTGGGGAACAAATAAAATGGTTTTCTTGTTAGTGTTATTTGTTTTATAAGCTACAGACGGAGCTTGAAGTTATGCCAGGTAGCCTTCGAAACACTCTTGCTTTGCATTAGCGAAAGTAGATAAACACTGCTTCAGTCAATCTCCGGTCTAGTTTGTAAACGTAACATCTGACCTGTAAATTGCCCTAGCACATCAAATTGTTCTAGACTTTTGGATGATGAGTTTATAATTTGATAGGTTGAACAAGTTTGTTTTGTCCCTTTGATTTTTGAAAATAATTTAACACACTGGCTTCCAAACGACATACCAAAGAAAATCTGGATCCTATTCCACCTCCTGTGTATGAAAATCCCAATCTTGTTTTGAGAATCCTTCATCGAGAAAGTCCTGTTATTCCTATGTTTAAATCTCATTCATGTCCCGCTGTTTTTTAGTATCTTGAAGATCTTGAGTTTGATGAACAATTTGAGTTGTCGTTGTTTGAGACTAAGTCTGAAAGTGCGATTGGTTCTACTGTCCTAAATCCAGAGTTTATCAAATATCTTGAAATTTA